>CAKJTW010000035.1:23255000-23695000 GCA_917880005.1 Nanger dama
ACTTTTTTCAATGCAATCTTTGTTTGCTAAAAATTATGAGTGAATATGTTAGCTTTGGAGCTCTCATTCTCCAAGTCATATTCCCTTGGAGTTCTTGTTTCTTTCTCAGTTCTGAAGGATTAGTAGGACGTTTCAGAACACTGCAGGAATTTTTGAAACCCTTGTCTAATTCAGCGCCTGGCGCTGTGTAAAATGATCAGTTCATTCCCTGACCAAATGAATAGCAACAAAGGTCCCCGACTTCAGTCACCAGAGAATGTGTTTCCACCATAGATAAAGGGGTAAGTATGTATCATTCAATAAGGTTACATTTTGAAAATGCTGAAATGCAATTAAGTTAATAAGCTGAGACATGGTAATATTTGGCATTCTAGAAAGTACTATCTCTTTAAAGGTATTAGCATAAAGATAGCACATTTGTTTATTATGCTTCCAAATCAGCTCCTAGTATCTCTGCCACAGGTAACAATTGACTTTTCAGGCTTCAAGTTAATAGCCTTGTCTCTTGCTTGTAGGGATCAATATTAGTATTAATTAATCACCATTATCGGCACTAGGATCTGGTTCTATTTGTTGTTACATCAGCAAAATATCAATATAGAAAGTGGACTCTCTGATCGTCATGGCAACTTCATCTCTTGGGTCAAAGAAAGTTTATCTTATCTGTGCATAGAGAGTGGCAAACTGTTTAGGGATCTAGTTTGAACTCTAAGAACATTGATTTAGTTTTTGTTTGCGAATAGAAGCTGAATTCCAATCACAAGGGATAGGTAAGATTTAAATATTAATGCCGAAAGGCTTGTCTGAGAGGGTGTCATACCATTACAGTCAGACTGTGTTTTTGAGATGACAAAAAGGTAGAGAAGAATTGTCTGGACAGGATTATTTAAAGCCTTAGTGATTTGTGCTTTTGACAAATACTTCTAAAAATGAACATATGATAGTTACTGGGTAGAACTGATTTTGGTCAAGATTTTAGGTGTTAAAATAAGCTTTTATTTACTTCTCTTTCATCCCTCTCTCCGTGTCTATTATAATATCTCCACTATTTTTTTAAAAAGTGCTCTTGAGGACCAGTTTTGCCTCATTATGGGCACAAGATAAGCAGCCCCATTTCTCAGCCAGAGAGTTTTGCTCTGAAAGGTCCAAGAAAGAAGTGTTATAGGACTGTTTCTGTGTTAACAAATATTCATTACTAATAAAGGAAATCCTAATGTAGTAAGCTCAAAGGATAGATGTCTCTGAAGGATGTTTGTAGATATAATAAAAGAACCTAAGTTGCCAAAGCCAGGAAATAAAAGAGATGCTATTTTTAAAAATATATTTCTAAGATATAGTGGTTGCTTAAAATGAACATTTTTTTTTTCTAAATTGGATCCTTGGAAATTCATTATTTTAAAAAATTATGCCAAATTTTAAAAATTGGATTTAGAGATGGTACCTGAAATGCTCTACTTTATTCTTGGGGTTGTGGGCACTAAATAAACTTAAATATGTGTGTTTATGGGGAAGCTGTATATGTATCTTATGATTTTGGAGATTTTAAAAATGAATGTAAAATGCCTGATGATTATAACCAATGTCATATAATTGCTTATTCATTCCAGGCATTGTCCATGTAATAGCTGGAAAGTCAACTCTTTATATGGTCTGCAAGGCAGTGCTATTTATTATTTAATATTCTGGTAATATCCCCATGAGTGTAAGAAAAAGGAATATGTTTATAAGAGGCTCTAGTGTAGTATTTAGTATTAAATAGGCTTTCAGTTAATCTGGGCATCTGCTATCGGCTACTGCCCCTTTGAATTGCTAGAAGTTGTTGAATGGCCTTAGTCTGATTTTTTTTTTTTTTTCATGTAAATGATTTGACTTTTGATGATGCTAGATGTATCCTAATCAGCTACCACAAATGTATATAAAATATAGCTTTTATGTAGGCTACCACACATGTACAGAGTTTTAATAGTCTATATAAAGCTGCTGTGCATAGTTTCTGTACAACCTACTACAAAAGCTATTTGAAAAGTTTGTTTAAACTTTAAAATGAATCTAAAATTATCTCCAAATAGTCAGGCATTTATTGAAGATATATTTACTGTTATTTTTTAATTGATTCCCTTCTTAGAGAAATCCTTTTGAAGATATGAATTTGTAAAACTTTGTGGATATCTGTTGTTGAGATAGTTTATGAGAATTTTCAACAAGTTGACATCTATAAATATTGTATCTGTAAGATATCTTGTGAGTTGCTTGACATAGGTGTTTCAGCCATAGTTTCTGAAATTATTTCAAAATTTGGAGAAGTCTTTAAACTTGAGTGAATAATCAATTATAAAACTTAGAGACAAATATTTGACCTTTACTACCTATTAATCTGGAACTTTTAATTTTATTATTAGTTGCTTCTTTGTAATATAAATAATGGTGTGCTGTTTAAGATAAAAGACTTGCTTTACTGTGGCATATTCTCATATTATTATTGTAAGCCTGCAGTAAACTGGAAGGTAGAAGATGAAAAATAGTGAATAAACAAATATTTAATTTCAGTTGAGGACCAGATTCCTCTGAATATATGTCAAAAAATAACTAAAAATTGCATACTACTAAGTGGCCTTAAAGAATAAAAAATAAAAATACACTCGATAATGTCCATTTCTCTCTTGCTTACTACATTTAAATTACCTAATTTAGAATACAAGTTTTAAAGATTATCAGATCATTCAATTAAAAGTTCTGATTATTTTTAATTCAATGATAAAAATTTGTGTTATAACTTAATTTAGCATAGTTGGTATCAAGAACTTTTTAATGGATTTAAAACAATTTCTTATAGTAATGTAAAAAGAGAGAAAATCACATTGCAAGTAGAAGCTTGTTTAGTTCTCCATTTATGTTAGGAAATATAAAATGCCATATACTAGGAAGACTCCTTCCTTGCTGTCTGCTGAGAAGTTCAAAGGCATTTAAAAAAAAATAAGACCCTGTGAATTTAGTGGGAATCTTTTGGAATGCTGTACAAATTATTCTTGTACTTTCTCATTTGTTGTGTACAAATTGCTTTCATGGTGTGCATTTTTATCCATGTCAACATACATCACTGTAACACATTATGATGTTTTATAACCCATACCTATATGATTAATGTATGTATTTACGTGAATAAATTTTGTGGATAAATTTTATGCTGCTCTTAAAATACTTTCAAAATATAGTTCAGTGAAAATTTAGATCAGAGCTGAATGGAATATTGACAGTATTGCCTATTAATGAAAATCTTATATCCATCATAAAAGTTGTTCTTTTGATTTTTAAGGAAAATAAGCAAGTGGACAGTTGCTTATACTAAAATAGAGTACTTATAGCCATACTATATGTCTGTATTTCACTCTTGTCAGTTTTGTTTAAAAATTATGTAACAGATATTTTGTTTGAATTAAAAACTGTCAAACTCATGATCTATGTCACAGTTGATTGCTTACCCTACTAGTTTATGTATCAGAGTACATTATTTATATCATTAGAGTAGTGGGACAGCTAACGTGGTTTTGCCAACAGCATTGAAAATTTAAACACTTTTTTTCCTCCAAGGCTCCAGTCAATAGGAATAGTTAAAAAGATTTTTAATTTTCTGACTTGCTTTTATTTATTTGGTGTAAAACTGTCTGAATTTATATTGTACACATTTATCAATCTGGGCTTCTTTCTCTTGAAGTGCCATTCTGAAATTCTCATATTGATAGCCTTTCTGCCACATTGCCATGAAAATAATCATATTTTCCAATGACATTTGACTTGCACCTAAGTACTTCTGCAGATTTTGGATTTATTGGGCCTCCCAGAGCCAATAACAAGCTTAGTGTGCAGGAGAGACTGACCACCATGGGACTTGTGCAGATCTGAAATATTCAAGGGTTCATTTGCAAATATATTAGGTAGCTGCTAAAAATATCACCCCACTTCTTAACAATGTGCATCTTGGACAAACAGGCGCATATTTTGTCATCAAGTTGCTTAAGCCTCTGAAGTCAGGGCTACAACTGGGTCAGATGATAAGATGAGCACAACAGAGAAACGAAGAGAGCGTCTGATAAAACCTGATTGATTGATGTCTGGCTTCCCCACCATCACAGGCAGTTGACAGTTAGTTTGGGATCAGATGATTTGGCTTTTGCGATAGAAGATGGGGCCTGGTAGGCAAGCCTGAAGGACAAAAAGGTCGGTTTCTGTGTAGTGTCAAGTAATGCCGAGCTCCCACAAGGTGGGACATTATTAATATTTCATTCTTTCTTTTTAGGTCCAGGCCCTAACAATTGATAGTCTCTTAAAGGCATGAAGATTCAGTCTACAAACAAAAATGTGTGACTACCTTCCTGTTTTGTTTAACTCAATGTTGTTACATGGTTTATGTCATAAGGGCAAGGGCATATGTTTAGTTAATAATTATGTGCTATTTTATGTGCTATTTTACAATATGTAATGACATTTGCGTGTTTCATTTTATTATAGTCTTATAGGGTAAAAATCATGACACATACACTGGCTAAATTTAATATTTTAAAACTAGTTTTTATGGAGAAATACAGATTTACTGAGGGGAAATTACAGTGTAAATTAATCTAGAGTTATCAGCTGCAGGTGTTTGGGTATCTTAGATTATGAGAAGCTTAGGTGAAAAATATTCTAGTACATGGTTTAGCCATGCCAGAGTCTGGGAAAACCTTACTTGGCACAGTGGGAGAACTTATATTTTGTACAGGTCTGTGGTTAGTGAATGACTGTGGCTGTCATTTGGTGAACTTTATTCTTGCTGGTGCTAGGATTAATAGACTGTTTTTTGTATTTTAATTATGGAAAATTCCAAATTCTGGGCACATATTACAATCAATGAAAAATATATTAGTTTATATGCTACTACAGAACAACATTGTAGATCACTTTTGAATATGAACATAATTAATAGCAGATATTGATTATATCTATTATTAGGTTAATTAGATAAATTTTGTCTGCTATTAGAAGAAACAAGGAAGGGAAGAAAGAAAATAAATCAAAGTAGCTAGTTTTAGAGTAAAATGTTTCCTAGTGTTAGTTAGCCATGAAAAATAATATAACTGTTACAGTATTGAAATTTGGACAGCTTGGATTTGAATTTAGATTTATGACAGTTTGATACTCTCTAGAAATCCTTTAGGATGTATCGCTTTTCTCTTGAGTTTTAAGGGTCAGACCTCTAAAGGACAGTTGGGTCTTAGCTAATATTGGAGGCTTAATACCAGCAGGATGAATTTTGCAAGGTGCTGTATTGCTGATAGTATAAGTGGAATACTGTATGAAAGCCCTTACACCGAGACCTGAAGTGGCACTCTTAATAAGTGATCAGGGAAGGGGGCTAATGGCCATTTCAGCCGTGATTAGTAATACGTCCAAGAAAGGTGCCCTAAGAAAAGGACCTAATCTCTTGTACATACATTAATATGAAACAGAGAAATGTGTGTGTCTATCTCTCTCTCAGGAATAATGAACAATCATAAGTGCAGTTACAAAAACTTTTTCAGAAAAGATACTTCAGGCAAAGGAGCACTTCAGTGATTCTGTGCTGATGGTTACATTGCTGATGGATGTTGTTTCCTGGCGGTAGCTAATAATGGTCAATACTTTTTGTAACATCAGGGAAAGAAGAGCACAGGTGAATTTCCATAGCACAGTTGCTGCATAAGTCTGTGATGACATTTCTCAGTTATTCAGTAATGATGTTTCATTTTAAGGTGGTGTACAGTTGTAAAATGCAAATTGCTTTGATAAATATTAGAGTTTTTTTTTCTTTTTGAGTATCCATGAGCAGGTGTCTAAAGTTTATTTGCTTTTCTGTGTGCATGCATGCACACACACACACACACACACATACACACAATATCATAGATTATCTAATACTGCCTTTTCAACTCCTTTATTACTTCAGCGTTTTCTGTTTGTTTCTGTTATTCCATGTGGGTTTTGAACTGCATACTTTTTGCATATGGGTAAGCTACTCCTGAAAAATATCTAATTATATATTGAGGAAAATTAGAATCGACAAATGAAAAAGGTGTCACATCATAAAAATAATTAAGATCAGCAGTCCTTATAAATAGGAAGCAGCAATCAGCTCTGTGGTCCGCTAGACTCCAATTTCTTGATTAGTTTCTACAGCTTCAGAAATCTCATTTTGAGGAAGAGTATGAATTTGAGATGCAGTGGCTGGAATGATTAGTCTGCAGTTCACTTCTGTGTTTTTTAGTCCTTGGTTTGTAAGTTTACATTTTGAAGAAAGAGAAACAAGAAGGTTGAAGTGTAGGATGTTACTAAGGAAGAGTTTTAAGGATTTGTTTTCTCTAAATTGGTTAGCACCAGTGTTCTTTATACTGAGAAATAATCTCTTAGGTATTATCAGAGGTGAAACAAATATTGAATGCATGTTGTTATTAGCCCAAGGAAGAAAAATTAATTATTGCATATTTAATCAAGAACTTTAGCCTGGCATCCATGGACTTTGAAGAATTCGTGAATATCCAGACATTTTATACAAAATTTTGGGTATTCAAGAATTTTGTTGCTGTAAGTCCTCCAGTGAGTGTCCTTTACAATTGACATCTGATTTTTTACATCACTGCTTTTTGCATGTTCTATGATCTATTTGTTGCTTTTCTGTCTGACTTGATCACCAAGTATACCATGATCATGTGCCATTTCCCTTCCCAATCTCTACCCTGACTGGCCCCCATAAACCTGCATTCAGCGACATTTTATCTTTACTGGTCTTCTTTTTGTTCCTTGAACATGCCAAGCTGCTTTTCTCTTTGAAATGTCATTTCCCTAGATTTCCATATAGTTGTCTTCTTCTTATCATTCACTTTTCACTTCACATGTCAACTCTTACGAAAGACCTCCCTTAGCCTGCATTTAAATTTTAGGTCCCCCTACATGCCTTAATTTGCTCTCTAGCCCATTACCCTATTTTATTTTCATTCTACTGATATTTATCTGAAATTATTTTCTTTATTGATTTGTTAGTATGCATACTTTAACTTCCCTGGTGGCTCAGAAGTTAAAGCGTCTGCCTGGAATGCAGGAGACCCAGGTTCAGTCCCTGGGTCGGGAACATCCTCTGGAGAAGGAAATGGCAACCCACTCCAGTACTCTTGCTTGGAGAATCCCATGGAGGGTGGAGCCTGGTAGGCTAGACTCCATGGGGTTTCAAAGAGTCGGACACGACTGAGCGACTTCACTTCACTTCACTTCACTTCACTTCATTTCACTTCACTTCACTTCATACTTCTTTATTAAATGACTTCTTACTAGAATCTAAGCTTGGTGGACAGAACCTAGTCTTGTTCACTTCTATACTTCTAGTTGCTGCAAGAGTACCTGGCACATAGCAAACACTCAAAGAATATTAGCTGAATGAATGGACGAATGAATGAAAAAATTTTTAAAGTTTCATTTATCATTTCCTGTGATACATCTTTTAATAAAAGTGGTTTTGCAGTTTTCCATACAAAAGAAAAAAAGAGTTAGCCACGTGCTTTTTATTTAAATTAAAAACTCCCATTCCTTCATTCAACAGTCATTAAACAGACATAGAATATGTACCAGTTGTGTGTACTATGTTAAACCACAGGAGGAGAAAATACAAAAATCAACACAGGATGGTCTGTCCTGTCAGGTAGCATATTGCATGGCTGAGGAGAAAGGCACAAATATTATGCATTGGGTTATGTTCTTGATAGATGAAAGTATAAAGGAATATGGGTACGAAGATACCTCTGTTACTTAGGATAAGACTCTAGGATGAGATCTTACTTAAGCTGGATCTTGAAGGAGGAGTTGAAGATTCAGTCAGGACAAGAGGGAATTACATCCTGGCGGAATCAATGGTTTGGCCAAGAGCAGAAAGGCGCTAAAGAACATACATTTTTCAAGATTTAGTGAGTAATTGTGAGCAAAGATGATGGAACATGGAAAACAGTGACAGAAGGCAGCTTGAACTTGATTTGAGAGCAGGTTTTCTGTCATTGTTGAACACATTGTTTTACTTTCAGGGTTTTGTGTTTTTGAAAAGTTTTTAAGTTTATTTTTAATTGGACGATAATTGCTTCACAATATTGTGTTGGTTTCCGTCATACATCAACACGAGTCAGCCATAGATATAGGTATGTCCCCTTCCTCTTGCGCCTCCCTCCACCCGCCACCCCTCTAGGTTGTCACAGAGGAACAGGTTTTTAAAGGGCTTTGTGTGCTGTGTTAAATAACTTGAACTCATTCTTTATGTAATTGATGGTCAATGTAGATACTGAAAAATAGAGCCTGATTAGTGCATTGTAAATGTGTTTGATGATTACCAATTTAGTATAGGAGAAGACAAGAAAATCATGAGCCAATAGTGGGTTTTAGTCAACTTTCACTATGTGAAATTTAACAATCATTGTTATTGTACATTTCACCTTAGACTTCTGTGCTACCTTCTAACTTCTAAATGTCTATTTAATGACAGCATTGCAAGGGATGGTTGAAACAGTCACTCAGGGCATTCAGTAGTTTAGTATGAATATTTTATTGAGGTGAGACAACACATGCAAAAATAAATGAACAGAGCAATATCTTTTAATCGAATCTGTTTGTGCTTAACTCATGAGATTGTCTTTGGGAGTAGCTTTGTATTCTTTCATATGCATTAGTCTAGTTTTATAACTGAATATGGGAAGGGTAAATTTTCAATGGCAAATGGGCAGAGCAATTGTAACTGGGATTGCCAGTTGTTGCAAACTCTTTGGAAGTGGATTTGCCAGTTTATAGCTATTGAAACTGCACATTCACTCTCTGACCTAGCAAGTCCTCTTTCCCATAGAAACCTTCATGTGTGTGGTCTTTAAAGTGTAATTTGTAATGGCAAATAATTAGAAGTTACCTAAGTGTCCATTAATAGGGGATGGATAAAATAGAATTGTGGTGCAATCTTTAATGTTAATTCCTGCATTATAAAGGGATGAGATGGATGTCCCCATCCTACTATACGAATCTTTTAGGCTAACAAAGAGAGAGAAAATATTTCAGTATGGCATCTCTTTACTTGTATTTTAAGAAGTGAAAGAATGAATAGATACACATGTATGTATATATTTTCTTGAAAAGTGTCTGAAAATATGCAGGAAATTATTAATGATGTTTTCTCTGGGGATTAGGACTGGGAATTTGGAGTAGGACATAGATTCCCTTATTGTCACGCCATCACCATTACTACTACTGATAAATTCTGTTGTGAGGGGAAGGTATGTGATGGGTTGAAAACAGTCCAGTATGTATTGCCAGTATCTTTAAGTTTTAATTGCTCATCTTCTCCTCAGTTGATTGGTTGAGAGGATAGAAATATGATTGGGGTTTGGGAAGAAAGGATAGAAGATGAAAAAATATTTAATAAAATATTTCAGTATCTGTCCAATTCAGACTTTACTGTGAGGGAGAAGAGCTATAATGACAATTTTTTTCTGTAGTCCTTATTAAGCTTCATATGAGAATATACCAAAAGTGAGCACTCAAGTGAAGATTAAGCTCTGTTTTACTTTGGAGAAGGAAATTGCACAGAGAAAAAGAATTTAAATGCATTGCCTTTTAAAATAGGGCATTTCTCTGTTCTCAGCATAAGTCATGGCTATGTTATTAACCTCAGATTAATAGTGTATGATAGTTTGGTTTTTGATAAACGATCTGTTCTTTAAAATTTGATGTACTGTTATAGGCCCTGTTTTACAAAAATAAGTTTTTCCCCATGGTGTTGTTTTTCTGAGTTCAGAAATTTTGTCCTATTCTTCCTGAACCAGTTCATACCCATATCCAGTGTTTTACTTTCTGAGTGATTTTTTAGATGCCTGTTATTTTTCTTCAAATTATTATATGCAGACATATTTTAAATTGGCTCTGGGCCAAATATGTTGCTCTTTTTGCACCTTATTAATGATTTTGTATCCTTGAAAATCTTCCAAGCTATCTCACATGTTCTTGTGGGAACAGCAGCAACAGTAAGCAGGAGATGGACCAGAGCATGGGATAAACTAGAGCTTAGCTTCAGTGGTATTTAACAGAGACACCCTGGGGAAAACATGAAGGTTTTCAATCATAAAAGCCACTACAAATATCCTCTGATAATTATTACTGAATGGAAAATAAAATGACCTATGTTGAAATTTTATCAAATAATTTTAAAGAAGTGAGCACAGAGTTTAGAAGTAACATGGGATTGAGGAAAATCATAACCTGAAAACAAATAAAACATCTGTTACTCTCATTTGAAGGAGGTGACCCAGATGGTAAAGAATCTGCCTGACATGTGGGAAACCCAGGTTCAGGCCCTGGCTAGGGAAGATTCCCTGGGGGAGGGAATGGCAAGCCACTCCGGTGTTCTTGCCTGGAGAATTCCTTGGGCAGAGAAGCATGGAGGGCTACCGTCCATGGAGTCACAAAGAGTCAGACACGACTGAGTGACTGACACTTTCACTTTCAAACCTAATACATCTTGCTAAGTTTGTTTTCGCGGGTTAGAGCGTTCTGATATTTTCAGCCTTGATAGCCCATGTGACCAAAAGGTCAATTTCATTCAGTTCATGCTCATGGATTCTGAAAACCCAGGTGGGACTGAAGTTTTTATTGTATTTTAGACTCTCAGTTTGGACAGAGGTGCTGCCAAGATGCATAGCTGAGTGGAGGTAAATTCATCTCATCAATGACATTTTGCAGTGACTTTGTATCAATAGAGAACTAGTTGCTGGCGGAAAAGATTATTTGGCTTCTTGAGGTATGCATTGCCATTAGGGAGTCTATGCTTTTTTAATTGTAGTTGATTTGTGGTATTGCATTAGTTTTAGGTGTACAACATGGTGATTCAGTATTTTTATAGGTCACCCTCCATCTAAAGTTATTATAAGATATTGACTATATTCCTTGTGTTATACAATGCATCCTTATATCTTGTTTATTTTGTACATACCTCTTCTTAATCTTTTACACCTCTCTTGATGCTTCTCACCTCCCTGTCCCCACTGGTACACTAGTTTGTTCTGAGTTTGTTTCTGTTTTGTTATAAGAATTCTATTCATAAAGACCCAGAGAAGTTAAGGAAAGGATCAGCGGAAAACAAACCCAAAGGGGACCCAACCCCCTACTTCCATGTGGCCTGCTGATATCCCAGCCATCATGTGTTGAAAAGCCACAAGTGGTTTTCATGGTGATAAAGTTAGTGGTTAGCACTAAAAATAGACTCAGAGCAAGGCCTAGTAGAATAAATTATTGAAGATGATCTGTTAAAACTACCTCTGTTTGGAAGGCTATACAACATTTCTAGGACGACTGGTTTCTGGGGTGAAGAGTCATCACCATTATTGATGTTACTAGGGTCCGTTTTCAAAATTGGGTGACCTGTTACATTCCTTATATCCTGATTGGATGCTGTGCTGCCTCTTCTTAGCCACTCCATGGAAAGGTGTTAGCCCAGAGGGCTAAATAATCTAGGAAATAACTTTCCAAGCCATCTACTTGAAAATGAGTGTGTTGGTAAACTTACATGTTAACTTGAAGACACAGAGTGCAGCGCTGACCGTGGGATGCCACTTGAGTGGATGTGCCACATTTTAATCTTTTTTATTTGGAAGGGGATTGTGTCAGTCACTCTTTAGAGAGAGATTAGGGATGGTATTCTCTTTCAGAAATTTGGAGTCTTACATCATGGTTCTAATTCCACATGGCCCACCTTACTATTGCATGTCCTTGAGCAAGTTATTTAATCTGTGACTCAGTTTTCTCCATTTGTTAAAAAGAGATTATTATAGAAACCTATACAAGGCCTATTCTGAGGGTTAAATGGATTAATACATGCAAAGAGCTTATAACAGTACTGTGCATCTACTAGTAAGATATCCTTATTAGTGGCATTTTTGAGGTCAAATCCATAAAAGCAAATTGTTCTCTTGTAGTGATAAATACCCTCACGAATTCAAAATATAAATTTAAGGCCTTTGGTTTGCATATTTTTAAATATTTAAATTAAAAAAATACTGTTCCTAGTCAGAGTAAAAAGATAGATCTTGTTGAATATTCTAAATTATGAAAGCTTTTTGCACAGACAACACTACAGTCACTTTTTAGCTAACATATTTTATTCCCAAGGAAGAAAATATTTTAAAGTTCATTGAGAAATGCTTTATAAAATACATTGATAGTAACTGTAGTTATTCATCACACATAAAAACTGGTAAATATTTTTTAAATTTATGAAATCTGTTACAGATCATTTTGTCTGATTTTTTTAATATTAAATAACATGAGGTGCCTTGGGTTATAATAATCATTATCATAAAATGTAAATAAGGATTTTCTTTTTTTCCTTCCTCTCAGACAGTTGTGGAGTTGATACATAAAATTCATTTAGAAAGCTTCTGAGTGGGGTATCTGAAAAGGTCATTGAAGAAACCAGTTGGTTAAAATGCATTTGGATGACCTGAACACATAGTTGTTGTGTCTCTAAATCCCAGACATACTTTATTAGGACAATCCAGCTGGTTTGCTATTTCTATCTCCTCATTATCAACACGTTATGGTATGGCCTCTTCCCCCTCTCTTCCAATGCCAAGAATTTGGCAGGGATACCATGTTAGCACGTCAGAGTCTGGGGGTGGGGAAAGAACAGCTTCACACTGCTGTATGAGTAGGAAAATGTGTTGTCTAAACATTTGCCATGGGGTTAAGATCGATAATGGGCATTTTTAATCTCCTTACTTGAAGAATTAGGAGAAATAAATTTAATGAGCTTCTAGACATACTTTTAAGAAAATTCTGTGTTCATTCTAATTTAACACTTCCATGTATATTTTCCCTATACAGATTATATATATATATTACATATATGTGTGGAATTTGTGAATCTCAGAGCTTCAAACTCTTTGCTTTTCTCCCTTTTCCCTGTCACCCTAAGATTACAGAACGTCAAGAGAGGAAAAGAGAGGAACTGTCGCTAGGTCTTATTTCTTAGTTTCCATGACCAAAACAACTGAATGTCATGTAATATTTTATTATCATGTGAGTGACTCTATTAAGTGGACTGAGTAGATCCTTTCTAATATATTAGACCATAAAGAAAGCAGGCATGGAAATCTATTTTTGGTCATTGTTCACCATTTTGTTTAAAAAATAGTGAAATGATAAACAGTTGAATTAAGGAGTGCCTTGACAGTTTCAATAGGATTTCAGATTTTGTGAGTTAGTTAAGCTTTTTGAAATTTATCTTATGACTTTCACAGAAATATGGATTCTTAAAGCTATTTTGGCTATATAGATGATGTTGTGTATATGTATGTAATTCACATACATACACAAATTCACTTCTCACAGACCTTTTCCATAGCAATTCCCTTCCAGTTGTCCTACATACTCATTGGACAACTTCATAAAATATTTTCTGTACTTTGATAGAGTGTTTTAAAAATCATCTCAAATTAAAATTATTTATTTGCTTCTTAAAAACTATAAATTATGCTTTCAGAGAAACCTAAAAATGTTTTCCATGATATTCCACATTATCCTAAAATGCTAGGTTTTAATAAATGGTCCCTTTACATGCTTATAGTGATATAGCAAGTAAGGTATGGCCCTTCCTTTCAGAAAGGAAGAAACTATAAAGGGTATGTTTCATCCACATATATATTATTTATATATATTAAAATTTCTTTTCTTTATTTGGTTCTTAGATTTATTCCATACATAACTCAGACACTTGAATGATAGCAAGTTATTAATAACAGTAGAAACTTAGTAATTTAGAAACTGATACTTAGAGATAATGTTCTTTTCCTATTAGCAAAACATATTACCCTATCTGATGCTTCTTATTTAGTCTTTATTAACTTATTTACTATATAGTAATGGATTTTCATGCTTTAAAATATTTAAGTAAAATAATAATAAGGTGGGACTTCTGTAATCTGAGATAGGAATACAGTCATAAATGAAAGAATAACTGGAGCTTTGATTAAAGAGAAATACATATAACCTTTTATATCATTCAGTAGTTCAGATTTGTGCCATCATATTGAATGGGTAAAATACTCAACTTTCTTCTAAAACCTTGATTACCCGAAGTTTCTGTCACCCTAAGAGAAATGGACAGGAAGAGTTATCTGTATGAATTTGCATGCATCTTATTTGATAATTGCAGTACCACTTATTAACTATATGGATAGGACATTGAGATTTTATTGTGGGTAGAAAAATAAGAAAGCAAATTAAAAGAGAAATTTTTTTCCCCCACAAATTAAAGAAACAAATTGTTCCCCTGAGTGTCTCCTTAATCGATGAAGAGTGAATAAGCAGGGTGCAGTTAACTAGACAAGCATGAGGGGCAGGCATCTCTCTCAGGACTGAGGTTAGAACCTCAGGCTTTCGAAGTGTGAGGGATTTGTAAATGAAGCTACTTTGTTACGGTCAGAATTAATATGTGGATAAAAATCTATGTTTTCAAAGCTCTTACAGCATTTTTTTTGTATTTCCTCTTTATTTTTAAAAATAGTTTTATGTTATTTTTGTGCTGTTAACATTCTGCACTTATGACATTTCTGCCCCCTCACCACCGACACCAAACAATAGAACTGCTTCAATTAAGAAACAGAGCATCAGCCCCTGGCATCTTATTCTGTTGTTCCATCTTTTTTGCTAGGGAGAATTCATTTGTTTCTTAATTAAGAAAAACACCAATAGCATGAAAAATCTGCTTATGATACCTGAATGGTAATTAGGCAAAAGGTAAAAAGCATGCACATACATTCCAATAGCAGCCAAAATGAACTTGAGCTGATAAAAATGAACTAAACTACCCCGGCATAAATGGAGACTGAGAGAAGTGTACAGTCATTATGGCTAAGACAATATGCAAACTATCTTCAAAGAAATCAAATTGCTAGAGTGTTTTCATTTGCATGTATTAACTATTAACATAATGAGGAGAAGTGACATTGGACCCGGATTGTGTGTCTGTTCGGATTGATAACTCTACTGCATCTGCAAACAGGCGCCCAAAAAATCATGCTAGTAGTTAGATCAGAGTTGAACTCTGCAGTGTGGGCTAAAATGAAATCTAGGGCTTGGTGAACCTGCTGAGCTACTGAGCTCATCTTTCTCTTTCACATTGTGTCATTCTCTCTCCTCTCTCTCCTCAGCTCTCCTTCTTCTCCTCTCTTTTCCTCCCTCTCTCCCTTATGTTTTAAAAGTGATAGTAATATTTCCGTGCAAATTCTTATTGGAAACTTCTTGGTTTTGCCCAGTACAACTTTTCACAGTGTAACTAATGCTATAAAGGATATCTTCACAATCATAGGATTAAGATCCATTACAGGATTTGAAATTTTAGGGTTTTTTCACATTTATTCCCAGCAAATGTAAACCTAGGAATAAAGGGTACTGATATTTACTGAACTTTCCTTGTGTACATACAGCCCTTTAGTCATGTCCCACTCTTTGAGACCCCATGAAAAGTATAGCCCACCAGGCTCCTCTGTCCTGGGATTCTCTAGGCAGGAATGGTGGAGGGGTTGCCATGCCCTCCTCCAGGGGATCTTCTTGACCCAGGGATCGAACCTACCTCTCCTGCTTTGGCAGGTGGATTCCCTTACCATTAGTGCCATCTGGGAAGCCCATTCATGTACTGAACAAAGTGTTTCTCCTTAGAAAAATGGAAAGAGTCCTTGAGAAAGATGAAGGAGATGTGACAGTGAGAGACATCTCTAGCCTTTTAGAT
Organism: Nanger dama; assembly: GCA_917880005.1. Classification (NCBI taxonomy): domain Eukaryota; kingdom Metazoa; phylum Chordata; class Mammalia; order Artiodactyla; family Bovidae; genus Nanger; species Nanger dama. The sequence goes on from CAKJTW010000035.1 coordinate 23,270,812, forward strand.
AGCTATCAGCACAATCACTGAACCTCTGGGTCTTAGTTCATTCTAATCTGCAAAATAGGGCGATACTTAATGTCAGTGTTCTAAAAACCCAAGAGAAATTGGAAGTTCATCACTCAGAAACCTGCTCAGAGTAACTAAAATGCTTTATTTCCATATGAGCCATGGGATTTATCATTAATAGCATGACTTCTGCTAATCTATGTTGATGAGAAACTCTGATGACTATATAAACCTTTGACTAATTTGAATAAAATAAACATTTTTTAATTTTAAGTTTCATGTTTTATTGTTCCTTAAAGCAAAGTATGGCTCCCTTTAAAATCGATAAATCCATTTAATGTTGCAGTAGTTTTTCCTCTCTTGAAAACTTACTGATGTGTGTCTTACAAATGATGGAGACTGCTAATTAAGAAATCTTGTATCATTTTTTTTCCCCTACAATTTTGTTTATTCTGTTTCACAAGTCTTTGAGTCCTCTTGGCAGTGTTCAGTCATGTCCCAGAAAGGTAAGTTCTCTGCTCTTACAGAGTTTTCATTCTAGAGATGGGCTGCTGCTAAGTCACTTCAGTCATGTCCGACTCTTCGCGACCCCATGGACTGCAGCCTACCAGACTCCTCCATCCATGGGATTTTCCTGGCAAGAGTACTGGAGTGGGGTGCCATCGCCTTCTCTGTAGAGATGGGCAGTGGGGGATAAACATAGCAACTCAGTGATTGCCTAGCCTGATACTGGGTAGGATAAGTGTGATGAAGAAAAAACAAGTAGGGTAATGTGTCAGAGAGTGACTGTTGGTGTCCTTGAATTATCTGTTGGATAAAAGTTTCTTAAACTTGATGATGTTGAAGAGGAGCAACATGGATCTTTTTTAAATAAAATAATTGGCAACCACTCTCAAGGGTGAGGGGGCACACATCTCTTGGAGATCCACCTATTCCTCAATAACTCAGCTGAAAAATACTACTATTTGAATGGTGTGGAGGCTGGGGAAAATTCTTGGGGACTGTTAGACTTTACTGAACGAATCAGTTGAGGAGAAATGTGTCAGAGATGGAGTTCGGTCCCAGGGACAATGTAGTTACTAAGGCAGACATAGAACATACTCTTATCAGTCTTTTGTTCTTGGAGAGAGACATCATTCTATCTGAGATAATGGTTATTGCTCTCTGGAAACTCAATCCGTTGCCTTATGATTTTTCAGACATGTTATTTATTTGCATGGTATCTACATAGATATTTTTCAGCAAATAGGGAATAATGTAATCACATTATTATATTATTCTGTCACTATTAAGGAATCTAGTTTATATTATAAAATATTATTTATAAATAAGTGTATTATCAACATAATTATGTCCTCATTGTATATACTTACAATACATACTTTTACTTTGAATGGATATTTGCAATTGATTAGATTTTGTGAGCCTTAAAAATGTTGTTATTGATCAGTATCACTACTTTCGCAGTTCAGTTCAGTTCAGTTCAGTTGCTCAGTCATGTCTGACTCTTTGCGACCCCATGAACCGTAGCATGCCAGGCCTCCCTGTCCCTCACCAACTCCCAGAGTTCTGCTGGGAGGCCTCCCTGTCCAACACCAACTCCCAAACCCATGTCCATTGAGTCGGTGATGCCATCCAACCATCTCGTCCTCTGTTGTCCCCTTCTCCTCCTGCCCCCAATCTTTCCCAGCATCAGGGTCTTTTCAAATGAGTCAGCTCTTCACATCAGATGGCCAAAGTACTGGAGTTTCGGCTTCAACATCAGTCCTTCCAATGAACACCTAGGACTGATCTCCTTTAGGATGGAATGGTTGGATGTCCTTGCAGTCCAAGGGATTCTCAAGAGTCCTCTCCAACACCATAGTTCAAAAGCATCAGTTCTTTGGCGCTCAGCTTTCTTTATAGTCCAACTCTCACATCCATACATGACCACTGGAAAAAGCATAGCCTTGACTAGATAGATGGACCTTTGTTGACAAAGTAGTGTCTCTGCCTTTTAATATGCTGTCTATATTGGTCATAACTTTTCTTCCAAGGTGGAAGCATCTTTTAATTTCATGGCTGCAATCACCATCTGCAGTGATTTTGGAGCTCAGAGAAATAAAGTCAGCCACTGTTTCCACTGTTTCCCCATCTATTTGCCATGAAGTGATGGGACCGGATGCCATGATCTTCGTTTTCTGAATGTTGAGCTTTAAGCCAACTTTTTCATTCTCCTCTTTCACTTTTGTCAAGAGGCTCTTTAGTTCTTCTTCACTTTCTACCATAAGGGTGTTGTTATCTGCATATCTGAGGTTATTGACATTTCTCCCGGCAATCTTGATTCCAGCTCGTGCTTCCTCCAGCCTAGCATTTCTCATGAGGTACTCTGCATAGAAGTTAAATAAGCAGGGTGACAATATACAGCCTTGATATACTCCTTTTCCTATTTGGAACCAGTCTGTTGTTCCACGTCCAGTTCTAACTGTTGCTTCCTGACCTGCATATAGGTTTCTCAAGAGGCAGTTCAGGTGGTCTGGTATTCCCATCTCTTTCAGAATTTTCCACAGTTTATTGTGACCCACACAGTCAGAGGCTTGCAGACATGTTAATTCCATTTTAATTCCATTTTGCATAACATAACATCACTGCTTAATAAAAGTAGACATGTGTGACCACAGAACCCTGTAGAGCTTCTAGGGACCATAAGGCATTGGGAACATCCTGATAGATTACAATTTTGTACTGCAGGCAAAATATTCATTAGAGTTTTAATAGAAGGATTTCTTCACTGATTATTCATCTGGAGATGGCTCAGTGAAATGACCCAATGTCAGTAAATATAAGGGCTTCCCTGGTGGCTCAGCAGGTAAAGAATCTGCCTGCGAATGCAGGAGACGTTTGATCCCTGGGTCAGGAAGATCCCCTGGAGAAGGAAATGGCAATTCACTCCAGTATTTTTGCCTGGGAAATCCCATGAACAGAGGAGCTTGGTGGGGTACAGTTCATGGGATTGCAAAGAGTCAGATATGGCTGAGCAACAAAACTAGAAACAACAATAAATGTAAACCTCTACTCAGGAGAGGAGAAGGAAATGCCAGCCCACTCCAGTATTCTTGCCTGGAGAATTCCATGGACAGGGTAGCCTGGTGGTCTGTGGTCTGTGGGATCACAAAGCGTCAGACATATGAACATACAGCATACACACTCAGGAGAACACATGGGAAAAAGACACCCCAGATCTGGCTGCATAAAGGTCTTTTCGATTCTGAAGATTTCCAATAAATGTCTTCTCAGGTAGGAATAGATGAATTGATAGTACTCTTTGAAATATCTCCACATTTAATGTTATCTTAGCATTCTATTTTCATGAATATGGAGGTTATAAAGAAATCTGTTTCACATTTAAGCGATAAGTTAACCTTTCTGCCACATATGTTGGCTGTAATGTCAAAATCTCCTTTGAGGAAGTAAAGTTGATCATCTCTGCTGAATCATTCATTCAGATTCAGCTTAAGGGGCGAGAGGTGAGAGGGTTAAGAGGGGAGAACAGGTGTCATATCCTCTTAGAAAGTACCTCAGAATTAGGAAGCACAGTTGTTCCAGGAGAACTCGGGAAGAATCTGTTTCTGGAAGGAAGCACAAAACTGAGCACAAAGGTGTATAATTTGAAAAAAACAAACAACTCAAAGCAGAATTGAAGAGCAATGCTTGAAGCCATTAGATACTTACTGATAATGAAGCATTAAAATTTTCATTTGGACTTCTGTGTTTATCTAAAGAAAATAAGCAGAATATGATAGTTGGGGAAAAGGCTGAAGGAACCCTTAGAGGGGAATATACATTCTTAACTTATATTTACTTCAAACTAACAACAAAAAACCCTAAAACAAACCAAGAAAAAGATTTGCTTTCTTTATCAATTGTAATTATGTTGATTCTATTTGAAAGAGAAACAACCAATTTCAGACTCATTATAAACTAATATTTATTTTTCTGGATATGGAAACTACAACAGGCGGATAATGTATCTCTTGGGTTTCTTAGTAATCTTTTCCAGTGCCTCTCATATCTAAGCTGCTGGGTCTGGTATGAACCAATAAAAATATATGATTTCTGGAGATAGACCTAACTGCCAAAGGCAGAGAGGGACACACTTAATGAATGCCTGAAAATCTTGAATTATTTTTGCTTAAATGGGTTTTACTATGTCTCTTAAAATTAATAGCATCCAGTTTCACAGCACTGCGCAGTCTGGGATGGTGTCCTAAAACTGTTGGTGATATTTAATAAAATTATGAATTTTGGTTAAAAAGGCAATTGTGTAAGTACAGAATATCATTAACCTCAGATATGCAGATGACACCATCCTTATGGCAGAAAGCAAAAAGGAACTAAAGACCCTCTTGATGAAAGTGAAAGAGAAAAATGAAAAAGCTGGCTTAAAACTCAACTTTCGAAAAACAAAAATCATGGCATCCGGTCCCATCACTTCATGGCAAATAGATGATGAAACTGTGGAAACAGTGACAGACTTTATTTTCTTGGGCTCCAAAAATATCACTGCAGATGGTGACTGCAGTCATGAAATTAAAAGATGCTTGTTCCTTGGAAGAAAAACTATGACAAAACTAAACAGCGTATTAAAAGGCAGAGACATTACTTTGCCAACAAAGGTCTGTGTAGTCAAAGCTATGGTTTTTCCAGCAGTCATGTATGGGTGTGAGAGTTGGACCATAAAGAAAGCTGAGTGCTGAAGAATTGATGCTTTTGAACTGTGTGTTGGAGAAGACTCTTGAGAGTCCCTTGGACTGCAAGGAGATCAAACCAATTCTAAAGGAATTCTAAAGGAAATCAGTCCTGAATATCCATTGGAGGGACTGATGCTGAGGCTGAAGCTCCAGTGCTTTGGCCACCTGATGCGAAGAACTGACTCATTTAAAAACCCTGATGCTGGGAAAGATTGAGGGCAGGAGAAGAAGGGGGACAACAGAGGATGAATTGTTTGGATGGCATCACTGACTCAATGGATATGAGTTTGAGCAAGCTCCGGGGGTTGGTGATGGACAGGGTAGCCTGGTGTGCTGTAGTCCATGGGTTCACAAAGTCAGACATGACTGAATGACTGAACAACATCAGAGAAGAGTGACCCTTGTATGCTGGCAAAATGAAAACTTTTATAGATGTTTCAGTTAATTGTGAGTCTTCAATGGAAGTTGCAGTCCAGAATGATTCTTCAGTATTAAACAATTAACAGGGAGCCCTGCTGTACTTTGTCCTGGCAAGACACATCTTGGGTATTATGTTCATGTCCTCCTTCAGTATTGTGTCTGGAGGATTGTTAACATCATGCAATAGCTGAAGGAATTGGAGATGTTTAATCAGTTCAGTTGAGTCGCTCAGTCGTGTCTGACTCTTTGCGACCCTGTGAATTGCAGCACACCAGGCCTCCCTGTCCATCACCAACTCCTGGAGTTCACTCAGACTCACGTCCATCGAGTCGTTGATGCCATCCAGCCATCTCATCCTCGGTCGTCCCCTTCTCCTCCTGCCCCCAATCCCTCCCAGCATCAGAGTCTTTTCCAATGAGTCAAATCTTTGCATAAGGTGGCCAAAGTACTGGAGATTCAGCTTCAGCATCATTCCTTCCAAAGAAATCCCAGGGCTGATGTTTAATAGGAAAAGAAAATTGTAGGTTTCACATGAGGGCTATACCCAGATATGAGGAACTCATGTAGAGGAGAAATTCACTATTTTTTTAGCTTAGAAAAAAAATCTTGAAAGAGCATTGTGAGTCTGTGTTCTGTGTACGGAGGGCAGATTTGGGCTTGGCATGTAGAACAGTTAGAGCTGTTTGAAATTGAATGGCCTTCATTGTAAGGTAGAGAGCTACTGTCCCTGAAAGAAAGCAAGTAAAGGTTTGCCTGGATAATCACTTACTAGATTTATTATTTGATAGATCCTTATAAGGCAGGGGGCAATTGGGATTATGGAGTTAAGGGGCAACATAGGTGACATAGATTCCTGGATGATTTCATACTCTAGATGGGCCTTGGAATGTTATGAGACTCTCTGGTGAATTCTGCTGCTGCTAAGTCGCTTCAGTCGTGTCCGACTCTGTGCGACTTCATAGATGGCAGCCCACCAGGCTCTGCCGTCTCTCCAGGCAAGAACACTGGAGTGAGTTGCCATTTCCTTCTCCAATGCATGAAAGTGAACAGTGAAAGTGAAGTTGCTCAGTCGTGTCTGACTCTTTGCGACCCCATGGACTGCAGCCTACCAGGCTACTCCATCCATGGGATTTTCCCGGCAAGAGTACTGGAGTGGGGGTGCCGTTTCTAGAAAGATTTAATTGGTACCTGTCAAGTCTTTCTCATGTTTGTTATTGAATCAGTAACAACCAACTCTCCTGGAACTAAATGAGAGGTGTCAGGACTGTCACTTGCTGAATCCCTTTCTAAGGCCTTGGGAGGGGCTCAAGCAGTGGGATCAGATATTTTTATAACATTTTCAAAGTGAAGATGTTTTAACTACAATTAAGTCTGATAGATAATTCTTTCCATCTTGACTTTCCCTCTGCCACACTTAGGAATGGCCACAAGTATTATTGGGATCTTGGTAAGGGGAGATTGAGCATAAAAAAATAATTGTCTCACTTTTAATATTTGCAGTTTGCTGAGATGTCTTTTTCTAAATAAATATTTACTTCCACATATACCTTATAGCATAATTTTGTATCCTCTTACAGAGGGTTCCCAATTGTGTAGGCTTCAGATCTTGCAGTTCCTGGATCTGTTTATCTTTGCCCTGTTTGTGTCATGATTCTAAGTACCACAGCAGAAAGATACATAAGTCATTGTCTTTGTATTAAGTTATGCACAATGATAGTGTGGTACTCTGATCAGTTTTGAGTTCAACCTCTATATGAATAACTGAGTAATACTGATATAAAATACAATATTTTTACAACTTTACATGCATGGATATTTTTATTATGGGATAAGAAATGACTCATAAAAACAATGAGAAAGACCAGCAATGACTATGATTCCCCCTAATCTAAGAAAATCAAATTGTATTGTAATCTAATATATGTGTATATTATTCCTATGGCAAAGGTAAAAGCGTGTTATTGTGTGTACCTTATTGATTAGGAAACTGATGTATGTATGTGTGAATGTATCAAAACATTTTTATGCTTTTGAGATGAAATCACTTAAACATCAAAACAAGTGAACTCAGCTAACACATTTTGAGGATCTTTATGAAATAATTTTTCCTGTGTCTTAATCAATAACAATAGGTTACCAAACATGCTTTCAGAAACCTGGAGCTTTTTCTAGATCTTTAAACACACAACAGTGTTCTGTATCTTTTTACCAAAATTCAGTTTTATTCTTGTTTTCATCTTTTGAAAGGCAGTCATGTTAAGCACCATTCTGTGCTGTTATCTTCAGTTTATTGGGGTTCTTTTCAAAAAAGTATTGTGATTTTGAAGATAACACAGTCAGAAGATGTGCTATGACTGAATTCCATATACAGCAGCATCATTTCTTCCATCCAGGGAAGCTTATACTTTCTGAAAGGTATGGAAGCTCTTCCAAGTGTGTAGCTGGCTAGCAGGTGATGTTTTCATATCTGCTGTTGAGCAGATTGGCTCAAGGGGTAAAAATGCTGTCCATCTTGTCCAAACACAACGGGTGTGCCAAAAATATCTCATCAAATATTGTTCCCTTCATGGGTCATCATCATTGAGATTAGTGTAACAGAGAAAGTGGAAATTTGAGTGTTCTTTACACGATTGTAACTAACTCCAGAATACATTGCATTTTTCAAACACACAGACTTTTTTTAAATTGTCAGTTTTATTATGTATGTGTACAATATTTCTAAATATTCCATTTCCTCTGATTATAGTGTTTATTTTTTTCAATGGAGATTTGCTGAGGAACTGCAATATCCTTCAAATTGACAAATATTTGAATGATTTCTCTTGAACTTAAAAAGGAAAAAACAGACATTAAATACTATTGTGGTATAGATATTGTAAGATGAGTGGATAGATTTGATTCTTGGCCTGCTTGTTTTAGGTGTTATGTATGATATTAAACTTTATAGGAGGGGAGTATAATAAACATTTATTTCCTTCTTTACTTTGGTGATCAGTGATATACAGTTATGTTAAACATACTTGTGCATCACCTATTACTTCTGAAGAAGGGAGGACAGTTTTTGAGAACCCTCCTATGTACTGGAGACTCTACTTAGCATTTTATATATATTTGATTTGTTTATGTTATTTATCTGTTTTATCCTATTTTGTATGTGTGTGCTAAGTTGCTTCAGTTATGTCCGACTCTTTGCGACGTCATGGACTGTAGCCCACCAGGCTCCTTTGTCCATGGGATTTTCTCCAGGCAAGAATACTAGAGTGGGTTGCCATGCCCTTCTCCAGGGGGCCTTCCTGACCCAGGGATCGACCCTGTGTCTCTGACATTTCCTGCACTGGCAGGCAGGTTCTTTACCACGAATGCCATCTGGCAAGTCCCTAGTTTAGCATTTTATATACATTTGATTTGTTTATGTTATTCATCTGATTTATCCTATTTTATATAGGACAGGTAAGATTGAACCTATTTTGGAGACATCTTTCTGGGTGACACTGCAGTTGACAGAGCGAATGTTTGAACCAGGTTTGAGGGGCTCTTTTCACAACCCCATTTTGTCAGTGGAAATGATTCTGCAAGATGGAACAATGTATTCAGCAATGAATATGACACAAGAAGACTTCTGAAGGTGAAAATTATATGTTTCTTTGAGTGTGGTGATGGTTTCCACAGGTGTATGCGTATATCTGGACTCACCACATTGTATGTATTGAATACGTATAGTTTTTATGTCAATTATACATCAGTAAAGGTGTTTAAAATATGTACACAGGTATGAAAGACATATTATTGTTAAGATCAGAAAAAAATAAACAAGTTAAACTTGCTAAAAACAAAGATGTGATCCTATAGGTGGAAATGCCTGCTAACGGATCACAGACTTAAATACTGAGTAAATCCTAGTCAGTTTTGAAACATGGTTCCTATCCTCATGTGGATTATTGTTTGGGGAAACCAGATGCAACTACACCTATAACAGAGAATGAAATGTCAGTCCAGGAGTGCCACACAGCCTTAAACAAAGAATTATGGGTAGAAATCTGGGGCCTTTATTCACTTGTTTAAGAAAGTATGTTATTGGAAACTTTAGACAATTTAAGATAATATAAAATCCCCTGGAAACCCTTAGGCATCAGATAGAAAAATTTACTGAAAGCCCTTTTAAGTATTCACTCTAATGTGATTATTCTTTTACCATTAGAAATCCAATTTACTGATCATGAATCAAAAGCCTATATGGAACATGAAACTTCTAGTCATTGATATTAACAAGAACCTTATTTTCTCACAGCCTGTGAGATTTAGCTTAGAGTTGGTATAGTCTCACTAAGTTGCTTTAACACGTTATTTTTGTATTATAGTTAATAAAATACATTCATAAATCTCACTGTGAAAAGTTAATGCATATTCAATATGAGATGTGTGAAAACTCAGAAGCCGCAGCTTAGAGTACTGTTTTTCCTGTCTGCAAGAGGTTATATTTCAAATATGATGACTGAAGTTTCTAACATTTAGTTGTTATGTAGAAGGAACGGCAGAGAGAGAGAACAGCTTAGCCAACCGGCAGTGACACAGCCAAGCCCAAAGGTGGCATGTGACACACCTTTGCTTCATTCAGAGACGTGGCGGATGTCAGCGTGCTTTGCCCTATCGCTCAGTTTGAGCAATTTCCATTCCATTATGCTCTCTTACAGTTTCTGTTTTATCCCCCTTCTGGCTTATTCAAGTGTTTAAATTTCAAATTAGTAGCTTGTCTTTATCATTCATATGGGATTGGGGAAACATATTACAGCCGTTGGACATGTTTACCATATTAAAAATAATAACAAAGAAAACAAAAAATGATAAAGAAAATAGAACAACACACTAAGGGTTGTGTCTAAGTCACAGGCTACCCTGATAAATTACCTCAATGCAGTAGTATTGAACTCTTTTTCTAAAATACTGTTATCAAACTTAATGAGAACATTGAGAAGACTTGTGTATATGTGTGTGTGTGTGTGATATTTAAAATGTTGGGACAGGATCAGTTGACAGAAGTAAGTCCTAGACGTTCTTCCTTTTATAAATAAATCTTGTTAGTATTTTGTGATTTCCACAGGTCACATAGTTTACATAGATAAATAATCATGTAATAAGGAACAAGAGAATAGTAATAACAAAAAGCAGTATTACTTATATAATGCTGAATATTGTATGTTTTACATTTTTAAGTCTTCATTTTTTTAACAAAGTCATTTGTACAGGAAGCCAAGATTTATAATCTACCATCTTATGATTTCAAATGCTTTTCCAGGAATTTAGGGGAGAGGGTTCTGTATTATCTCAGCACAGTCTCATCAAATTACAAATCTCAGATTGCCTCATGGCTCATTGAGGTCAAAATACTGATGTGTTCTCTCTGGCTTTTCCTGTGTAAGTAAAGTGAAATGAAAAGCTGAGGGTATTGTAATATTACTCAATTTTACAATACTCTGTAGCAGAAAATGTTTCTTATTCCAACTAAGAGAAAGAGTATGGTAATGGTTAATGTGTGTGGTGATCATGTGAAACTCAAGGATTGTAGTTTACTATTGATAGTGTTTGCATTTCAACTTCTATTCATTTCTTTTCGAGGACCAGTTAATGAGGGGTACACAACAGTAAGCCAATAAAGGTGCTGGTGAATACTCCCCATATTAGATAACCCATTTATGAATAGGAAGTCAGCATACCTACTTGTAATTATGTAAAAAGATGACTGGGATTTGGAATTTTGTTTATAAGTTTGAAATCTGGAATTGTTTGATTTTATTTGCAAATGCTTATGAGGTTGAACAGTTCACAGTCCACTTGATCCTGCAAAGTGAATTCTCATATGATCAGCATAGATAATAGAATATTTCCTTTCCTACTTAAACAGCATTTTCAAAAGGTTTGTAAATATTTGTTTCTCAGGGATCCATTTATCTTCTTCCTCAGTTCCAAAAGAACTGTTATGGGGTTACGGAAAAAGATGATAAATGAGTCCCGGGAGCCTGGGTTTAAATTGTCCCACTATAAGGTGGCACTATTATTTAGTAGACATGCAAAGTCTTTGAAGGCATTAGTATTAACTGATTAGGTACTGGATGTTTTTAATGCCAGAATTTTGAAATGAAAATAAGTCACTCATGGAGCTATTCTGGCTTTTTATTTATCCATTGTTAAATCCATATGAAAATTCAATGTAACAAGGATGAAAAAGAGTGGAAGACATACCTTATCAAAGGGCTGGCCTGGACTTGAGCTGCTCAATTCTTATTCAGTTCTGAGGGGCCTGGGTAATGTGGTCTGTAACTGCATATAAAACTTGTAACAAAGAAAGTGACAACAAAGCCCATCTGCTCTTAGTTATTCTTGTACACAATACAAGGTAAAATCTGGAATGAACCAAGGAGTATTTTGATTAATTGAACTTAACTGATGGTTATCCAGAAACTGACATATTACATACAACCTTTACTGAAATTCTCCATTGAAGTTTATATTGCCTTTAAGTGAACATAATGAAACATGGTAATTTAAGACCTTGTAGAAACTCTGCATCATCATTCTAAATGATAAAGTTCATTACATACATTATATGAAGATATAAAAGATGAAGAAGTCTATATTCATTGTATACTGACCTCAGTTTCTTACAAAAGCAATATAAAAAATATACATGACTACCCTATTACATGGATTGTTTTTGTGTTCTGTATGTCAGTATTTATATTTACATGTAAAATCATGGTAGATATATAATTTACTATGCTTATAAGAAATATTCTCCATATTTCTATATGGTCTTATTGATTTTAATTTTGCCTTTCTGCCCTGTGGTCTCTTAGCGGATTTGCTGCAGTTGAAACATTCTATTTTAAGGCATTTGGCTAGTATCCAACTTTTGTAACTTCTGAAAGAACTAAATTAATGCATATCATCATTTCCATCTTTTAGGTTTTTCTGGAAGGATAAATTTCAAGCAGTAAGATTAGTGGGTTAAAGGATATATAGTACTTTTTAGGAGATTAGAGACCAGAAGGAAAGCATAAAGAAAAACATTTTTTCATAACTTTGGTATTAAACTTTTAGAGTTCTAACATCCTTAGAAATTCTAGAACTCATTGATTCTGGAATATCAACATACACTTTTGGGCAGAGTATGATAGCATAAAGCATAATTTGTACAGAGGCTGAAGGCAGGCAGCCCATCTGAGAAACTTAAAGGATTGCAGGTGTAGAGTTATGACTTCCTGGACTCGGATGGGTTTGAAACGTAATGAAACATGGCAAGCTACTCCTCATTATGTGTTTATTCTAGGTACTCTAGTAAGTAAGTAAGTAAGTAAGTAAACTCACTCAGTTGTGTCTGACTCTGTGACCCCGTGGACTGCAGCCCACCAGGCTCCTCCATCCATGGGATTCTCCAGGCAAGAGTACTGGAGTGGGTTGCCATCTCTTTCTCCAGGGGATCTTCCCGACCCAGGGATCGAACCTGGGTCTCCCGCATTGGAGGCAGACGCTTTAACCTCTGAGCCACCAGGGAAGTCCTCTAGGTACTCTGGGTACAGAAAAAAGACAGAAAGTTCCACTCTAAAGTTTGTGAAATACTTAAGTAATAAATTTATTCCGAGAAGAAATATCAGATAAACAAAGGAATAGAATACTGTGGGTAGATCTAAGTTAGACAAGCTTTTGTATTGAGTGAATCTTGAGCTGAAAGTTCAAGGAAATGGAAGATTATTGGTTAAGAAGGAGGGAAAGATGGCTGTCAAGGGAGGAGCAAAGAAGAAATTCCATTTCTTTTTGGACACTGAAGAGTTGTATAAATTCTTACCTTTGTGCACATTTTAGCATATTAGGACTTGATTTATTCATTCATTTATCTGTTTATTGGTGATTTTTGGAGGATACAAAATTGTCATATTTCCTCTGCTGTGAAAATAACTGTTTTCTATCTTATTTCAAAGTTATGAAATAAGCATCAAATCTAACTGGAATATTTAGGTAGACATTCGATTTTGCACTTAAAAATTCTGACTCAAAATCCTTTCATTGAAACCTGGGCTGCTGTGAAATCGTGCCTACTGTCTTTACATATCTAATGATTAAATTTGGTTTACAGATAATGTTGCTGATTAGAAGTGGAAATAATGAAATCTGGAATATTAATAGGAGAGAAATATTTCTTTATTCCCCAAATCAAATGTTTGTCTTCTTTAAAATGTATGTTCAAATCATTGCTGTGAAAAGATAGGGGACCATTTTCCCTATAGATAAAATGGTCCAGTTTTTACATAAAAGCAAAACTTAGTACTTAATTAATGGAGAAAATTGTTTAGCTAAAATGATTGCCATTTCCCTTGGACCCAGCAGCCTTAGCATCCCTTGGGGAGCTAGTTAGAAAGGCACATTCCTGAACTCTACTCCAGACCTCCTGATTCAGAACAGAGTGGTGGGGCTCAGAAAGCTGGATTTTAACAAGTCCTTCAGGTGTTCTTATACTGAAGTGAGAAAACTGTGTATTTAGAATGACTTTTTATACTAAACTTGATAAATACGGCTTCTGCTGCTGCTAAGTCACTTTAGTCATGTCCGACTCTGTGCGACCCCATAGGCGGCAGCCCAACAGGCTCCTCTGTCCCTGGGATTCTCCAGGCAAGGATACTGGAGTGGGTTGTCATTTCCTTCTCCAATGCATGAAGGTGAAGAGTAAAAGTGAAGTTGCTCAGTCGTGTCCAATGATTATGGCTACCTGGTGTCTAAATTTTAGACTTCTATCATTTAGGACCAAGCCTTGAGTGCCCCAGAGATAGTGTGTTGATTTTGCACACTGCTGGATGGTTCAAATATTCTTTCATAAAATAGTGTTTTAATGTTATGCCCATCGTAGAAGCTTAGTTTAGCAGCTTTTAAATTCCTAACTATAATATGCTTGCTTCTTTCATTACATGCTTTAAAGTGTGTGGGGTTTTTTCCTATATAGTAACAGTCTCAGTTATATATAGTAGCCAGGACATAGTTTTTTAAAACCCCTTTGGTGAATTTCATTAGAGATAATTAATAGTATTTGCGATATTGGCAACATGCAAACCCACACACTGTTTCAGTGCTAAGGAAGAGCATAACTTTAATTTGTAACAAGTCTAGGCAGTACTCCTTTTTTGCATTTAGTTTTTACTTCTTTTGCTATGACTTTAAAACAAAAAGCATCCACAGTTCCTATTGTATCATCTTTATTTTCCTTCTCATATATATTATTCCTCTCATATTTTCTCTCTGGATATGCTGATATATTTGAACAGATGAGAATAAGAGTCAGGATTTAGCTTCCTATAATCCCTTCTCAGTCTTCCTTCGTAGTTCAGTCAGTAAAGAATCTGACTGCAGTGCAGAAGACCTGGGTTCAATCCTGGGTCAGGAAGATCTGCTGGAGAAGGAAATGGCAACCCCCTCCAGTATTCTTGCCTGGTGAATCCCATGGACAGAGGAGCCTGGTGGGCTACAGTTCACGAGGTTGCAAGAACTGGACACGACTGAGCGACTAAACCACCACCACCAACCAGTCTCCTCCACACATACTGCCATAAAAAGCAGAGCTCGATTTGTGGTTAAGATTTACTTCCGCATGGTTATATAATGCTTTTTTGCTTATTAAAAAAAAAAAAAAACTTTAAATGTTAATATTGAAACCTTATCTATTTGCCCGCCTATGTTCCAACCAACATACCTACCTACCTATTTATACTAGTCAGTTACAGTTAGAGGAATTCATACAGATCATTTCACTCTGGGGAACACCATTAGTGTTGTTCAAATTATGTTCAGATTGGGAACATAAATTATTTACCTGGGGAGATTAAGTAGTATTAGTTGGGCTCTTGGTTTGAGTTACATTACTGTCTAAGCAAACATATAAATCTTCAAACATGGTTAATAATCTTTCACTTCCTAGCTTGGTCTTTTTCCAACTATTGATATTTTCTTGGACTGTCAAAATTCTTCTTTAAGAAGCCTTTCCTAATTCTTTTGAAGGGACCCTTTCCAGGACTGTCTTACACATGGTGTGTGTGTTTGCCTCTCACCATAAATTCACTCTGGGGTCTGTTCAGATGTCACCTTACTAGAGAGGCCTCTCTGGCCACCTCATGTAAGACAGTGTCACCTTCTTTTGTCTATGGCTGTCCCCTTACTCTTATTTTTCTCCAAAGCATGTATCCTCACCCGAACTAAGTATTTCATGCAAGCAAGCACTTTCCTGTTGTTGTCGTTAGATTGTTTTAAAAATCTATACCCAAGAACCAGAGATTATTTATATTTAATCTTCTTTCTCCCTCTTCTGAGGTGTAAGTTACATTAGAACTAGGACTTTGTTGATTTTATTTCTTGTGATGCCTCCAGAGCTGAGTACCGCACCAAGCAATGGTAACCCACCAACTATAGCTGGTGGATGGGTAAATATGTAAACGGGTTTTGTGGGTTAGTGCATTTGTGTTTCTCATTTGCTACTTACTAGTCTTCCTAATAAATTTTTATATCAGAACTCCTATGTTAGCTGTCTTCATATTACCCTTGAGGCATTTATTTAAAATTATTTTTAAAGGACTAGAGTTTCTGTTAAGTGTTAAATTCTGAAAAATTGTTTGTTTTCAGTTTCTGAGTTCCATTTGAATTTTTATAAATTTTAAAGCATCAGCAAACTGTGACTGACTTATACAGGAATCATAAAGACTTGGGTTGTGACAGTAGTCTGATGAGTGTAACTGCCCACTTCCTGAACCATACTTTCCCAGATGTAGTGGTACTTTAAGTAAGCAAGTCTAAAAGTAAGCCTCAGTGGAGTGCTCTCATGGTAGGCTGGCTCAAATGCTGCAAAGCACTTACGGATGCTAACTTTTTACAGGAAGAAATGTGATTAAGATATGTTAAATGGAAATCTATACAAAACCAGTGAAATTGTTAAAATATTCAAATATGCCATATTGTAACAAGAAAACACTGCGATGCACTGAAATCAGCAGTAGAACAGCTGTGTTTTAAAGGACAGTACTTTGAATGTCACTTGACAATTTGCTTTCAATTAGAAGTAATTTACAGGAAGATGCCCACAAGCTAATCTTTACAGGATAATTAAGTTCCATTTTCTTTACTTTTAATTAAAAAGCAGAAAAGATTTAGCTGATCCATAAAAAATGTTCTGTTTAAACATTCATCAGACTTCACACTCTTTTTTGTTATTTGTTGTAGCAGATGTTATCAAAAGTGCAGTCTGCTCTGTTTTAAACCCTCAGTGTTTGGAAAGTGAAACATGAGTTGCAGTAGGCATGTACTGGTGAGGTATGATCATTTAACATCTGTATGTTCAAAGAGGATAAAACAGATACTAATGTTCCATTCCTTAATTGTGTTCTGTCTGATGCATTTAATTGTACAACAAAACCACATACATTAAAATGAGAAGCAGTGCAACTTTTGAATTTTAAACATTATATGTAGTAGGATGATATTTTACAAAATGCTTTAAGTGTTTTACGGTGTCCATAGATTCAGATGTAACGTGTTATTTTATTCAAATTTTAATTATATAAAACTTGACACTGTTTTAAGAAGAGATTTTACTCATTTGAAAAGATGGCAGACTTAAAGTGATATTCTAAAGTCTTTAAAAACTGTATTCTTTGTGCTAACAAGTTTTTAGCATCATTGCTGTTTTTATTTGGCAAAATAAAATACATTGCCAAAGGCATTCGAGCTTTGGTTTTATCAATCACTATTGGTCAGTGACATGAAAATGAAGTGAAAGTTGCTCAGTCATGTCCGACTCTTTGTGACCCCATGGACTATACAGTCTTTGGAATTCTCCAGGCCAGAATACTGGAGTGGGCAGCTTTTCCCTTCTCCAGTGGATCTTCCCCACCCAGGGATTGAACCCAGGTCTCCCACATTGCAGGCAGATTCTTTACCAGCTGAGCCACAGGGAAGCTCTCTGGTTTTATAAATCACTATTGGTCAATAGATGTGCATGTGTGCGTGTGTGCACACACAGACACACAGACACACACACATATAACTTTTTAACCGATGAGAATAGTTGAATTTGTCATGCTTTAGTCTTGTAGCATACTATGTATTGTATCATATGGTGTTAAGGAATTTTGCACCGAAAATTCTCCAGTCAAGAATTCATTAATCCAGTTTTCGGTGGTGTTTTCCCCCTATTCTTTTTTTTTTTTTTTTGGCAGTTTAATCAGTCTGTTCATGTTGCTAATACTTTGGTTTCTTTGGAATTTAGATTTCTGGAACTTCAAAAAAGTTTGGACCCTGTAGATCAGTGTACTTAAAGTTTTTATAGTAATGATTTCACTCACCATGACTTCTGACAAACAAACTTGTTTTTTAATTTTCTGATCTTGTGTACCTAAGATTTAAAGATGTTATTAAAGTTACCTATTTTTAATTGCTTTTACTTTCCCAGTTTATTTTCCTTTGTTAGAAAGAAGAGTATAGAGAAATAGCAAGAGAGCTTGCTCACAAGCCCATTTATTTATTTGCTTTACCATTTAGATTTATACATGTAAGAAATATGCCCAAAGGCATTCTGACCAATACAGTATAGGAGACTGCAAAATAAAATAAAGAAATGTAGTTTATTTTAGCAGATATTATAAATTTCAGGTAAGAACTTAATTATAATAATCACAATGCATTCATTTAAATCGAGTATGTGTTTGAACATGTAAATGTCATCAGGTTCTGTAATGAACTGGCAAAAGTGTGTGCTTCTCTCATTGAAAGGATAACACCAGGAAAAGATGAAGCATGCCCTGTCTCCTTCCTTTTCTCTTTTCTTTTAGGTAATCAACACCTGGTTGATTACATCTTTTGAACTATAAAAACTATACTATAAACTTACATGGACGTTTTCATGAAAACAAACTGGAACAAACAGTGCTTAAACTTTCCCTTTTCAGAAGAATTCTACCTTTTTTGTCATCCTGTAATTCAGACTTTCTTTAGCAAAGGATGAAACAGTTTCGTTATTGTTCTAGGGAAAACAGTGATTTCCCTTTGGTGCTTGGTTTTCAAGTTTATAACTGCTTTAGAGGAAGAGGACAGATTCTTATATATTTGTGGTGCTCTGAGGAGTTAGCAGCTTAGATGTGTTTGTCTTGTTCCTTGCATCTAAGGCATTGGCTAGTACATGAATGGTCCTCATGAGGTATTTATCAAATGACTGACTGGTCAGCAGCAAAATTTAGATACAGCTTTGTTCGATTCCTTGTACACTTTTAGTGGATTTCCTTTCATCCTTGCTTTTTCTTTTTTGTGAGATCAAAAGGATCTGTGATCTAAGAACCTATAAGCGATTGTGCTGCTCTCCACTGCCTTCAGGCCTATTAATATGTGAAATAAATATGTATAAACCATACATATAACTGACATATCAGAAAACTAGATAAATATATATACATTTATATACATATGCACACAAAGCATATAGTTCCCTACTTTAAAAGGTAAAAATGATGGATTTTTTTTTTTCTTGTCCAAATTTAGGTATTTTCTTTTCCAGTTGTTATGGCTTATGACCTCCTCCCCCGCCCCACACACTCACTTGATTACTGTAATGTTTAGTGTTCATTCCTTTACCCAAGATGTTTCTGTTTCTTGCCTGCATTTTCTAGGGATGGGTCTTGAATTTGCCTCTGTTTCACTTTGTTATCACTTCATCCTTCTCACTCAAGTCTACCAGCTTGATCTTCAAAAATGATACTTCAACACATTACGATTGCTTAACATCTTCTATGGCTCCCTATTACCTACTTCATTAAATCCAACTTCTGCTTTGATTTTAGGACTTCGGTAATTTGTATTACATTCTCCTTCTCAGATTATTCCTCCTGTTCTCCAGCTCATACAGAACCTCTGCTTCAGCGAGGCAGTAGGGCTTTCTCTACTCCCTCCCCCAACACACACATTCACCTCAAGTTCCTGCTTCTTGCTAAATCTACAACTAGCTATATAAACGTGTTGGGGGAAATACTGAATAATATTTTCTCATAATTTTTCAACAAGCTTTTTTCTTTCTTCAAAGGCTTGGTAATTAGGTTTCATGTTTGTTTCTAGAAAGATATTCTGCCACTGGAAAAAAATTGCTTTAAAAAATTACCTCTAGTCTGAAGATAGTGATAAAGTGTCAATTTTTAAGACTTATCATTTTAGTTCTCAATACCTCATTTTGGACCTAGAACATTAGTGAAAGAAAGGACCTGTAAGTCATCTATCTCCTTAACCATAGGGTGGTGGTGCCTTCCGCTGCCATTTACTGGGCTCATCAGAGCCTTTACATATTTGCAATTCAGTTCAGTTCAGTTCAGTTCAGTTCAGTCGCTCAGTCGTGTCCGACTCTTTGCGACCCCATGAACTGCAACACACCAGGCCTCCCTGTCCATCACCAACTCCCAGAGTTCACTCAAACTCACATCCATCGAGTCATTGATGCCATCCAGCTATCTCATCCTCTGCCGTCCCCTTCTCCTCCTGCCCCCAACCCCTCCCAGCATCAGAGTCTTTTCCAATGAGTCTGGCCAAAGTACTGGAGTTTCAGCTTTAGCATCATTCCTTCCAAAGAAATCCCAGGGCTGATCTCCTTCAGAATGAACTGGCTGGATCTCCTTGCAGTCCAAGGGACTCTCAAGAGTCTTCTCCAACACCACAGTTCAAAAGCATCAATTCCCTGGTGCTCAGCTTTCTTCACAGTCCAACTCTCGCATCCATACATGACCACAGGAAAAACCATAGCCTTGACTAGATGGACCTTTGTTGGCAAAGTAATGTCTCTGCTTTTCAGTATGCTATCTAGGTTGGTCATAACTTTTCTTCCAACGAGTAAGCGTCTTTTAATTTCATGGCTGCATATTTGTAATTACCCTTCCATAAATAGTTTGCAGCTTGACCATAGCATTTTGCCACTCTATTAGAATGAGGCACAAAGTCCAAGTTAAAAGCAAAATCCTTAATGAATTTAACAAAATTAAGCAAAGAGCTTTAGGTTATAAGAGCAGAGTTAATGGATTCAGCTGTCTTTACTTTCATTTCAACCAACAAATTTTACATTCATTTTTCAGATGTGAACCTCGTTCAATTAACATGGAGTAAAATTAATTTTGTGAAACTGTTATATCACCCCTGGAGATAATTGGAGATAACATAATGTGTCACAAAACTCGAGCTAGAAAATCGGCATTTATGGGGTTGATTTCAATGACTATGTTGGCAAAGGATTTCAAGATTATTTTTAATACATATTTCCTAACCTGTGCTAGGGTTCCTTTCTGTGTTTTAGCTGTGACCAGAGTTGGATTGTGATGGGGTTCTAGAATGTAGAGGTGACCAATCCCACAACCAAAGGCAGTACATGACAGTTTCTGAAAATGCGGTTGGTCCATGGACCAAAGACATCAGCATTACCCAGAAGATAGTTAGCAAAACAAATCTGTGGGCCCCACCGCAGATAACCAGCACAGAATCTCTGTGGATGGAACCCAGGAATCTATGAAGTAATGAGAGCCCCAGTTGAACCTTACACTTGCTTAAGTGAAAGAGCTATTGGTCTGTGGAACCCTAGAGGTCAGCTCAGATATTTTCAGATTAAACCCAGCCTCCATATTTCAATTGAACAGTCTATATCTAGTGATTTTTCATCTCTCATTCATCATCATAAGATGCACGCAACTTGAATCAAGGTTTTTTGAATATGGGTCATTTTGCAATTTTCATCTGTATTCTGAAGGATATTCTGCATTGATTCATCTAAACTGATTAAAATGTAGCAGAAGAGCTAGATCACTATGATGAGCCATGGAAATCCCACAGTCTTTTTCTAAGAACAAATGTGTGCTTTGTTTATCTTCGTGTCCTTCCATCCTAGTAGAGAATGAAAGCAACTGAAAACAACCCTATTCTCGCCCAATTTTGGCACTTTGGTTTGTTTATTTTTGGCACATGGCTGTGTGCTTTCAACATACAGGAAACTATCTGCAGAATGAGTCAAATTTCAGATTGTTTGATCAGAAGGATATTTACCTA
This sequence comes from Nanger dama, assembly GCA_917880005.1. Classification (NCBI taxonomy): domain Eukaryota; kingdom Metazoa; phylum Chordata; class Mammalia; order Artiodactyla; family Bovidae; genus Nanger; species Nanger dama. Next base: position 23,292,054 of record CAKJTW010000035.1, read on the forward strand.
AAGGACTGAGGTTGTTAATATTCATACCAAGTAATTAATTGTTTTACATATTTAGATGTTAAACAAGTGGCATGGAGTTCTATATTAGTTTTAATAGAAGTCTTTTAAAATGAACATTTCTTGAAATTCTAGCAATGTTATGTGAATAGTGTTATTAATTAATATAATTTAAAGTATGTACATACATCAGCTTTTATACATATATAAATCCTTTTTGAAAAATGAACTTTTATAATAATGTTTTATAGAACATTAGTATACAATGGTCAATTGCAAGCTTCACCATAATAGCTTCTGTATGTATAAATGAGTGTGTTTATCATATTCTTAGAAATCTTGCAATATACTATAGAGGGTTTAAAGATAATTTTTGGCATTGTCAATTTGGTATAACTGTAGATCTGAGGCACAGTTATAACCTGCAAAGCATTTAGAAGCAAAATCATACTGGATATGAGCTTTTGACATTTATTTAGGTGGAGGTAGAATTAGCTCTGCCAAAGTTTTTTCTGTCTCCTTAAGTTGTATAATATTATGTGGTGACAATAATTATACTGGGTCTGGGCTAAGTGATCCTGATATTGGTGCTACTAAGTCTGTATTTTACATCTAACTGATTGTATTGAATTTGTGTTATGTCTGATAAGTACCGAAAAGTTATAATGCCCTAGAGGGTTATTACTATTAATGATACTGAGATACTGTGACGATAGCAGGCACCTCTCTTCATTTAAAGGACTCAGACTTTTATCATGCTTACTTTTTTTGCTATATTCTGTTTATTATATTCATTTATTTTAATTTTATTGACGCTATCTAAAATCTACTTACATAATAATGCTAGATTCTTGGGGGTGAAGAAGCTGTACTATATAAATAAAGCACAGTTTCTTTCTTCAAAAGGATCTTCCCCTGTGAGTGACTAAATGGCAGTGTGCTCAAATATGGAAGTAGCAATCTTAACTGACCTGTTTGTAAGGTTGTAATGTTTAAAACATAATGTTGTAACATTTAAAACACTGTAACATTAATGTTGTAAAGTTTAAACATTTAGTTTAAGTTTGATACATTTTATTGCTTGATTCTAAGAATTTTGCAGCAGAGTTCCTTGGTTTGGAAATAGGAAGGGTGAACCCCTAGATCAGGAGTCACAGTAAAAAATTTTAATTTACTTTGTTATTTTCTGGTTTAACTGTTGGTTTTCTTAGCTAATGATAGTTCTCAAGGCAGTCATTTCTTTCTTTCTTTTTTTTTCTTTTTGGCTGAACTGTGAAGTATGTGGGATCTTCTTAGTTCCTTGGTCAGGGATCAAGTCCATGTCCCCTGAATTGAAAGTGTGGAATTTTAACCACGGGACTGCAGGAAGTCCCAAGGCAGCCTGTTCTGTTGAGAACTTCAGAGGGTACTAAGACACCTATCACAGGAGAAAGTACTCTTGGCCAATATTTTTTTTTCCTTTGCTTATTTTCTTTGTCAAGAGATTTATGAAGGTGCTCCTAGGATGCATCTCTAGTCTCATATATGTAGTTCTTTGAAAATCAGGCTTCTTGAATACTGCACGTTAACTAAAATATTTCTTAGTATGTCTTTCACGGTTTTAGGTTCTTGATGAAATTTTAAACTATACTGTCTTTATTTCATCCATGACACTAATGGTGTCTTAAGTAATTTTTTTTCTCTTTGATTTACCAACTATATAGAAAACAGTATAGTCACACCATCAAATGGGTACTTTAAAAGATCATTTATTACAGTGGTTCTCAGGTGGAAACATTACCAAATTATTTGGTTTTAAAATATTTATGTAAATAGTTGTCTTCTTAGTTTCAGTGAAGGAAGGAAGTAAATGAATATTTATGTACCCAATAAATATGTACTAATACTCAGTACAAATGTACTGAGTATTGTGCTATATGCTTTAATTTAGATTGTCTCATATTGTCCTTATAATGACACTTCAGATTAGTCTCAGAGAAATTAGGAACATGTCTGAGAATCAAACTGAGCAGTATCTAATTTCCAAAGCCACTGTGTTTCTACCATGACATGCAACTTTTTGCCATGAGGCCACGTGCTAACATTTTGTGGAAGGTACAGTGATCAATAACATCTAGTCCCTGCTTCTGAGACAGCAAGGAATGGAAGAGACAGCTTTAGTAAAAACAGGACATATGGAATCTTAAGATGCTGTGTATGCTGTGTGCTCTTGAGTGTATAGGAAGGAAAAGACACATTGTCTAAGGTCAATTATTCCCACCTCTAATTTTCTTAAAATTGATTTAAATTAGCAGTGAATAGGTATTGCTCAGTGTGTGGCATACAGCCTGTCTTGTCAAGTTGCTTTTTCTTGAAAACTGAGTTAACTTTTTTCCAGAGAAAAAAGGAAGATGTGTAGTGGGCAAAAAACAGGCATGGTTAGCACCAATTCTATATACTGATTTTAGCTTTAATCCAGAATTTGACTATAGATGGGGAGTTTTATTTGTATATTGTTTTTTTCAAAAGTTGGGGATACTTAAAATGTCTTTTCCTTTTGTTTATATATGAGCTCCATTTTACTAAGGTAATCTTTATGGTATTGAGCAACTTCACTTTCACTTTTCACTTTCACGCATTGGAGAAGGAAATAGCAACCCACTCTAGTATTCTTGCTTAGAGAATCCCAGGGATGGGGGAGCCTGGTGGGCTGCCGTCTATGGGGTCATACAGAGTTGGACACGACTGAAGCGACACAGCAGCAGCAGCAGCAGCAATATGGAAACAACACTCTCCATGTTTAAGACTCATTTGAAGCTCTCTTACTAGAGAATTGAATAGATGGCTGCTAGGTAAAGGCATCCATAAAATAATAATTGAATGTATTTATTAAAAATAGCTTTTCATTTTGTGTTATAACATATACTTGTAAATTTTTATAATGTTATGACATATTATCTAGATTGGTTTTTGGAGGGTGGGGAAAACTAATGTAATTCAGACAAGCAATAATCACTAAGTCAAGAAATAGGGCAATTAAAAAAATGATTCATGGCAAGTAAGAGTGAGACATTTATATTCTGAAAATTAATTGTGAGACTTTTTATTTAAATCATCATCAGGAAGAAAAGTTCAGGGAAAAGAGAGGTTCGAGTAAATTTTAATATGTACTCATCCTGAGTACAAATTAGTAAAGATCTTAGATTTAACTCATGTGTCAGAGTTCATTAAACAGATTGAGAAATCCTATTTCACTGTGACTAAGCTGCCTCAAATTTTAACTTCCATACTTATATATAGTTATAATATAGTGATTGTGTCTGTTTTGACAAATCTACATATATGTCCATGATGTGAGCTTATGAAAGATGAATACTTGACTTTATAGGGTTGACAAAGATGTGTTCTGTTTGCCAAAGCAAATGGGAGAGCTCTTATAAATCTTCAGATCTCTAAATTATAAAAAAGAAATTCCTTTATGACACGTAGACAGCAACTATCTCCAGCTGGGCAATCCACTTACGGTACAGAATATCCTTAGAAACTGGCTTTTAACTCTAAATTTCTGATGTTTCGCATCCATGCTCTTTGACCTTGTAGGTCTCTGATCATTACTGTCCTACTGTACTCCTATTTAGTTTTCCGCCTTTTATTCTTTGGTTCACTCTTCCTTCTTTTCACTTCCCCATTAAACTTTTCTGGCCTGGGCCCTCCTATCTCAACTTGCTCTGTTTTCCAAACATTTTTAAGATTCCATTAGATGAGCCCAGCCTAGTTTATGAGCAGTAGTATGAAGAAGGCTCTGGCCTATCCCTTCCAATTTGTTAGGTATCAGGGTGTTTGGAATATTTTCAGTGTTAGCTTTGGTGAACTCATGGGACAGAGCTGCTGCTGCTGCTGCTGCTGCTAAGTCACTTCAGTCGTGTCTGACTCTGCAACCCCATAGACGGCAGCCCACCAGGCCCCTCCGTCCCTGGGATTCTCCAGGCAAGCACACTGAAGTGGGTTGCCATTTCCTTCTCCAATGAGTGAAAGTGAAAAGTGAAAGTGAAGTCATCAATTGTGTCTGACTCTGCGACCCCAGGGACTGCAGCCCACCAGGTTCCCCCATCCATGGGATTTTCCAAGCAAGAGTACTGGAGTGGGTTGCCATTGCCTTCTCTGATGGGACAGAGCTAATATAAAATAATTTTAGATTCAGTGATAGATAAGTAGGAGATCATTGACCTTGCGATTTGCAAGTCTAATATTAAAAAATCTCATTTGAATTTTGGAATGACAATATAAGAAGCAGAGTTTCAGATCTGAGGACCAGACTTAAATTGCTTAGAACATGTTAAAACTAGAACTAGTTAAAACCCCTTCCAGTAGATGATGAACTTTTCTTAGAGTAGCACCCGTATAAGAAATGGAGCAAATTCCATGACCAGATATTTAATTTCAGAGTTTAAAGTGGATGGTAACAAATTTGTAGAGGTAATATGTATAGGTAGTGGAATTTGGGATTAAGAAGGATTCTCTTTGCCATAAAAAGCATTTTTAGATATTCATTCAGTAAGACCAATAAGCAGCAGTTAGCTTCACATTTTTTGTTTATTTAACAAAATGTAGTGGGAGAAGTCTCCAAATCAAAGCATACTGCTTAAAGGAGGAGAAAAATGATTTCTCTTTTGGTGCATCCAGAATGGCCTCCTAAGGGGAAAGACTGGTGAGCTCAGTCTCAAACCCCTTACTCAGCTGCACGGCTTCTGGCATCTCTGTCAAGCAAATTGGAGACACCTCAGTTTCATTTGGGAATCTGCACCTATAGGTGCTTTTGAGGGAACAACTTAATTTAAATCTTGCCTCCATTTAGTTTTCCATGCTGTTCAGAATCCTGAGAGTTTTTTTTTTTTTTTTTGTAATGATTGGTGATTTCTAATATACTGGGGATCATTTCAGCCTCTGTTAAAGCCTAGGTATTAGACTGACCCCATCTTTATAAAAGGCTTTCTAAGGTAGCTCAGTGATAGAGAATTGTCCTGCCAGTGCAGAAGATGCAGGAGATGTGGGGTTCATTACCTGGCTCAGAAAGACCCCCTGAACGTAGGATATGGCAACCCCCTCCAGTATTCTTGCCTGGAAAACTCCATGGCCAGAGGAGCCTGGTGGGCTACAGTTCATGGGATTGCAAAGAGCTAGAGATGACTGAGCATGCATGCACGCATCTTTATAAATTTGTTGTTTAGTTAACTTACTCCTGGGTACCTCCCTGGTAGCTCAAATGATAATCTGTCTACAGTGCAAGAGACTGAGTTCAATTCCTGGGTTGGGAGGATTGCCAGAGAAGGTAATGGCAACCCACTCCACTATTCTTGCCTGGAGAATCCCATGGACAGGGGAGCTTGGCAGGCTATAGTCCATGGGGTTCCAAAGAGTTGCACGTGACTAAGTGACTAACACAGGTTTAAAACTAAGTGTTCTGTTTGTTGGGCAAATGATACTGGAATAGCTCAAAGCAGATGATCATGGTAACTCTGCAGAATGACATACTGACTTATGAAAACACTGATTTCAGTTGCCTTTTAATTATGGAGGTTATGGCATGTTACATAATTCAATCCTTAGGCATGCTCTGCAATATTGAATTCCCTCTCAGAGTTCCCATCCCTAATTGAGGATGGTTTTCTTATTAGGCAGTTAGAGATCTAGGAGTAAAGATTTCTAGATTTAATAGACTCACTGGAGAGACTTTTTTATATTTTTGGAATGTAAGCATTTGTTTAGTTTTCACAAGCACCATTAATTCTTTATTAAAGAGATATTATGAAGAGATACTAAATCTCTGCATGGAAGGTAAGTTGGATAGATGTATCACACTGAGAATATTTTTCTATTAAATTTCTTTAAATTAGGAAAGTCAGACATATATAAGGAGACTTTTTAAGGAGGTGAGAGGTAGTTGCTGTGGTTACTAGTACTTACTATTAATGATAGCTAAATTAATCTAAGGCCTTGTGGTCATATACTCATCACTTTGAGCCTGATCAGAGTAATGTAGGCATTATGGGAATTGAGAAATTAAACTGAAATATTCACATTAACTATTAAGTACTGGATATTTATACAAAGCAAATGGGTAAAGCACTATTTTTTCCTTTATTTTATTCCTGAGTTATTTCATTATGAAACTGCATATTCAGTAAAGAATATGGTAGCTCTTTTCCTTCCCAATTCCTTTCTCCCAACTTCCATTATTAAAATAACTATATTTTGCCTTGTCTAGAGGCATGTGGAATGCATAACTCCTCTTTCTCTTTTTCTCATTTTTATAACTACTGTGGATAGATTGTTGATAAATTTCAAGGTGGTAAAGAGAAGAGTAGGTTTGGCTGGAATGAGAATAGGTGGAGGTTAGGCTTGAGTTGAGCTCTGGTGAAAGGAAGAAACATTTCTGGAAAAGACAAAGGCACTGGGGAAACTTGGTTTGCAGCTCTGGATTCTGCAGGAAGAATCAGCAGCAGGTAACTCTCATTGCCCACAATTCTGGCAGTGGGCTTCCTTGAGCCTCAGCTGGATGGGCCCTTTTTTTATTCCATCAACACCAATGAAAACCTTAAAATGCTCATGCCAGATGAAGGTATCACATCCAATTTCAGTATGTCTAATTTAAATGTCATTAGTAGGTCAGACAAGAGGATGTAAATAACTGAAGGCAGATCTTCTTATGCTCTGATAGGATATCGAGATACAAAGATAAAGAGAGCTGGAGATCCCAGGGGCCCTGAAAGTGAAGAGTGATCACCACAGTGAAACGAAACTGAATACCAGTGTCTAGTTCACTATGAAAGTGCCTGGTGTATAATAGCTGCTTGACAAAAATACATCTCAGCATGGTCTAGGGCTGGTCACTTCTGTTATCTTTGTTCAGCCTGAGGCAATGTGTAACTTTGACCTAGGAACTTTTTGAAGTTCATGTCTGAGTCTCAGTGTTTCTGTTTCATTTGATTTACAAAGTGCTTTTCAACATTAACTTTGTAATGAAGGAGCTTTATTCCCAGAAGATGTTTTAGCCAGGGGTATACATGTCATGATTTATGGCTAGAGCAAATAATGAAATATATAAAAACCACACATGGTGGGGCCCATTAAGTTATTTCTAGATAACTTTGCTCCTAAGTTAAACTGGCTATGTTTTTCCATGTCTATGTCTGATAAGTAGATTTATCTCAACATCAGGTTTTCACAAGATTAATAATCCCTCTTTGTAAAGAGAATCTGTTTTAAAATTGAAGACAGTTATCTTGGCATGAATTATATAAACATGTGCTAAATAATATTATGCTTTCATATACTTAAAACATAACTGATATTCTAAGAATACTTTTGATCAGGTATCTTTCAGAAATGGGAGAGTCTACTCAGCAGAAAAAAAGTGGTGGTCTATTAAACAAAAAAGATTTTTCTTTAGCTTGAGTAATATTATGGTCTCAGAGCTTTAACCTGAATTATTAGCACATATAAATCCATCTTCTTAATTAAATGGGGTCTTTGGCCATTGAACACCGGCGTATGGACAGCGTTAGTTACTAGATGTTATTATGAGGCTGGCCTGGCCACATAATCCATTAGAGGTAGGATTCAGTTATATTGGTAGCAGCAAAGTGATTTTTATGGTTGTGAGAATCTTTTCTTTGTTCTGTCAGTATCAATTATTTCAGTCCTAATAGAAAGCTTGAAAAGGGGTCAAGTTTATGATTTATGCTTTGGATAGACAATTTGTAACATTTCTATCTAATAAGCCAATAATTTTTTTTTTTTCTGGAAAAGACTTGTACTATATAGTTTGCCTAAACTACCTTAGTAGGTGGCTAAGGGGAGAGTGAGAGTGATGTGACAGGATTATGTTAGGAAATTTCATTGAAAGGCATGAGTAGACATTAAAATAATAAATATGCATTTATGGTAGTATGTGTATGTGCATTTATGATTGTGATAGTGAATGTTTGCTTTGGGAGTTTTATTCAATTATGTTGAAAATTTTGGAGAAATAATTTAGAGTAATATGTTAAATTCTGTGGTAAAGGAAATCTAGGTAATGATTCAAAGTCTTGGTCCATCTTTCAGATGAAGCAACAGTAAACTACTGGAAAACAACTCACTGAAATGACTGCAAAGTAAATCAAGTGCAAAACTGGCACAGCATAATGGGGGGTAGTTAAAGAACTTGTTTCAGGATGTTAGACAGCATCTTAAGAGGATAACTAGGGAGAGTGCATGTAAATTTTATGACACATAAGTACTTAATAAATGAAATGCTAGTTGTTGTTTCTAGTGGATAGACATTTCCATAGATAGGTAAATCCCAGTTAAAAATATGGGTGGATTGTCTAATAATTCTTTTTTTTCCCCCAAATTGTGACTTGATGAATTAATTCCTCTCTTGGAAGAGTGTAAGCAGTGTTTAATCCTCCTTCAGACATATAATAGAGGGAAAAACACTGAGTGGGAGGTTGGGCTTCATGACCCTTGTGCATAGTTTTTAAGTATTACATCTCAAATGCAGGGACTCCATCTTAATGATTCGTGTTTCACAAAACAAATACAACACAGCTCTGTGGAAACATAAAAAATAAAGGAGCTCTTTCAGCAGGAAGGTCTTCAACAGACAGTAGTGGGTGAAATTAATTAAACTAAGCCAAGAGCGAGTCCACCATAGTCACTCTTTTGATCATAACACTTTTTGAAGATTTGCTCTGTGCTGGGCATGTTGCAGAGTTTTTATGTGAGTTGTTTTAACCCATAGAGTATGACCCCTATTTTATAGATGAGAAAACTAAGGCAGAGAAAGGTAAAGTGATTTACTCAGTGTCGCATAGCTGGTGGTCATATCTATCTTAGATTTGAGCCCTTGTTGTCTAACACCAGAGCTAAAGCTCGTCATTACATGTTATTGCATTATGTGTGCACACAATAGTAATTGTCTTGATGCATCTTTACAATGGATTCTCGAGAATGTCCTAACTCTGTACTTGTGGGCCTTTAGTATGTTCGGTACTACCGACACTGTGATGTTAATTAAACATTTGTAAGTCATGAACCCTGGGAATTCAAGATATTTAATTCTGAATAGGTAGAGATTTCTGAAATTCCAGAAACATTGCACCTCTATTTAATACTATTTCTTTTCTGTGTGTATGCTTGTATGTGTGTGTGTGAGTCCATGTCCACACATGATAATTTTGCTAACAGTATGGAGCTAGTCGAATAAGACTTAGAGCAAGGAAAAGGAGATAGGAAATCAAGTGGTTTTCTCTCTATCATGTAAGTCCCAAAGTGCTCAATTTTTAAGGATTGATGCATTCTGATAGTGGACAAATATGGGTGGCTGAATGATACAAATGTGCATACTTAGCTTTCCTGGCTTGTAATGTGCTTTTCTGGAAGTAATAAAGGATGGAGATAATTATACAGCTTACATCCAAGAACTGAAAGTGATTTTAGGAAGGTCATAATCCAGGGTCATGAAGGGAAAAACAAACCAAGATTTAGACCCCTCAGATGGTTACACAAATTCAAATTCATGAAATTTGTAAATAAGCAGGAGTGTTAAATTATTGGGTTCTGGCTAGAGGTATTAACATATAGATTATTTACCTGTGCTGTGGTACTAGCTTATGTAAGAACAGAATATGATAACTGGACTGTACATTACATATTGTGTCTATCAACATTAATTATCCTTAATTAGTGAGATGTACTGTCACTTATGTTTTAACCTGTACGTTAAGCACATCATGAGAAATGCCAGACTGAATGAGTTACAGGCTGGAATCAAGATAGGTGGGAGAAACATCAATGACCTCAGATATGTGGATGATACCACTCTAATGGATGGCAGAAAGTGAAGAGGAAATAAAGCCTCTTGATGAGGATGAAGGAAGAGAGTGAAAGAGCCAGTTTACGACTAAATATTAAAGGAACTAAGATCATGGCATCTGGCCCCATTACTGTATGGCAAATAGAAGGGGAAAAGGTGGGAGTAGTGATAAAGTTCTTCTTCTTGGGCTCCAGACTCTCTGCGGATGGTGACTGCAGTTGTGAAATCAGAAGATGACTGCTTATTGGCAGGAAAGCGATGGCAAACCTAGACAGTGTGTTGAAAAGCAGAGACATTACTCTGCTGACAAAGGTCCATATAGTCACGGCCATGGTCTTCCCAGTGGTCATGTACAGTTGTGAGAGCTTGACCATAAAGAAGGCAGAATGCCAAAGAATTGATGCCTTCAGACTGTAGTGCTGGAGAAGACACTGAAAGTCCCTTGGAAAGCAAGGAGATCAAACCAATTTTAAGGGAGAACGACCCTGAATATTCACTGGAAGGACTGATGCTTAAGCTGAAGCGCCAGTATTTCGGTCATCTGATGCAAGCAGACGATTCACTGGAAAAGTCCCTGATGCTGGGAAAGATTGAGAGCAGAAGGAGAAGAGGGCATCAGAGGATGAGTTGGCTGGATGGCATCAAAGATGCAATGGATGTGAACTTGGGCAAACTCCAGGAGATGATGAGGGGCAAGGAGGCCTAGCAGGCTGTAGTCCATGGGATCGCAAAGAGTAGGACATGACTGGGCTACTGAAGAACAACAGTTATCACTGCATAAGAATATCTTTGCTTTTAGATTGTATATACTGAATGCATAGGGCCATAATACTTACAACTTACTTTCAGTTGTTTCAGCAAAATGAAAACAGTGATATTATTATTACCTGGAAAGAGACATAATGCAAATATAATAAAGTGATAGCAATTTATAATTCTAGGTGAAAGGTATATGCATGTTTCATTGTGTCAACATTATAACTTTTGAAAATTTAAAATATACCAAATAAAACTTAGAAAGAAATAGATAGTTCTGACAGATAAATATAATAGCAGTTGTGGTGGTCGAAGTGGAAGTAGTTGCTGTAGTAATAGTAAGTGTGTACCGAGCTTTCTAGGTAGTCAACGGTATGACATACAAAAGTATCCAAAAGTCAGAATAACTGTGATGCAGATATTACTTTGCTGACTAAGGTCCATCTAGTCAAGGCTATGGTTTTTCCTGTGGTCATGTATGGATGTGAGAGTTGGACTGTGAAGAAGGCTGAGCACTGAAGAATTGATGCTTTTGAACTGTGGTGTTGGAGAAGACTCTTGAGAGTCCCTTGGACTGCAAGGAGATCCAACCAGTCCATTCTGAAGGAGATCAGCCCTGGGATTTCTTTGGAAGGAATGATGCTAAAGCTGAAACTCCAGTACTTTGGCCACCTCATGCGAAGAGTTGACTCATTGGAAAAGACTCTGATGCTGGGAGGGATTGGGGGCAGGAGGAGAAGGGGACGACCGAGGATGAGATGGCTGGATCGCATCACTGACTCAATGGACGTGAGTCTGAGTGAACTCCGGGAGATGGTGATGGACAGGGAGGCCTGGCGTGCTGTGATTCATGAGGTCGCAAAGAGTCAGACACGACTGAGCAACTGAACTGAACTGAGACTTTAGAATAGAATGTTCACTGTAGTGTCCTAAGATTGATTTTAAATATATCTGTATTTGTATATGCCTAATAGTGACAGAAAGCTGCTCCGAAATGTTTTCTTGAAGTACAGTGAAATTTGTAAATTATCAAACATATTTTTAAGCTATGTTAGAGATAATATTGTGATGTAGAAATAAGGGAACTTAAGTAGGAGAAGAAAGCTCTTCTAAATTATATCCATTAGAGTGTGACATATTAAGACGTAATTGGAAGGAATGAAGGTTGATGATCAGAATAGAGTGTAATTTAAAATATTGTGTAAATGAACAAGATATTATAGAGAAAACAGAAAAATATTCTAAGTATGAATAGTTTTCAAAATCCATAGATCACCTGCCACTTCATGTACACAAGGCCACTGTGTGCTCTGACCAATGTGGTTTTAGATCTTACATTCCTTATCTTTAAACCTTTGGGAAGCAGGAAGTCCACTATTGTTCTTGTTAGCCAGTCCACCCCTTGTTGGCAAACTGTCTTGGTCTTTTTGCACTATATGCTCCCTGTGGGTCTTTTTCTAATTTGCTTAAGATGAAAGCAAAAGATCTTCAAAGAGTCAAAAGAACCTATATTTCCATTTTTACTTCCTCAAGTCAATCATTCATTCATATAAATATTCATTTATATTTTCATAAGATTCTTTCTCAACAAGAACCCTTAGAAATAATTTTGATTTTTTTTTTGTGCTGACATTGAAGTCTAAGTCCGTTTATTATTACCTTACTTCAGTTTTATTTTCATTTCTCTCTATTCCTAAACCTCCATTTTAAAACCAAGACTTTTTTTTCCCTCTGATCTCAAAACATCTGTTAGAGGCATCTGGCAAAGAGTAGTCTGGATTTCACAGGGCAGTGGCCCCATAGTAAGGCGGAGAAAAACAAGTCTTGTGTGGATGAATACAGTGCTTTAAGAAGACAAATAAAGAATGTTACAAAAGCTGAAGGTAGGTTATTTGACCAAAAAAAAAAAAAAAAAAAGCCCAGAAGTTCATGTCTAATTGTGTGTTCTAGTCAGAGAAAAGCAACAACTGTAAGAAAACAAAACAAATGAAATAAAGAGCAAAGAAAAATGAAAACTATATACGTTTTTTTCTCTTAAATACAGTAAACCTATAAAAATGATAAAGGAGAACATTGTCCCTTTATCAGATGGGAAAGGAAAGCTCTTAACTGATGACATACAAAAAGGCAGAGACTTTTAAGCATTTTCTTTACCCCTGTCTTCACAAAAAGGTCGTCTTTGCTCTAATCAATTCAGTAGCCAACACCTGGGCTGGCAGGGCAGAAAGAGTCACTATAAAAGAAGGAATGAACTAGAGATTGTGTTGTTTTTTTTAAAAAAAAACAGGTTTGCTCAGATGCTGAGTTGGCAAACTTTAGTATGAATTAAACTCTTAAATATGGGGTGTCTATTCTTTTTCTTTGTTGGGGCTTTCAGTTCATATGATACACGTAATCTCTTGGAATTAAATAACAAATAGTTGTGTTTGTGTAGAGCCGAGAGGAAATCAGTTCAGAATGTGACATGGCCCCAACTCTCAAGTAATCCACACACACAATAATCTAGTCTTGGTGAGACTTTCTCATAGAGAAAATGGTATAATGTGATTTATTTTTAAAATTATTCATGAAAACACTTATTGCTAAATAAAGTTTTTATGAATTAAGATGCATGCCAATAGTTTTATTAAGCAGCCTCAGGGACATTTTATCAACTTACTTATGTATGAGTTTTAAACTATGATTTTTTTTGAAAAGAATAAGATGATGATGTCATAGGGAGACTCAATAGGTTTGGTCAGGGGGATCGGTACAGGAATACAGTCCAGGAAGCACTGGCATGAAATGGGAAACCACTCAGAATGGTAACTTGTTAATGATTGAATTAGAGTCCAGAATCGCATCCTGGATTGCCAGTGTTATTCCTTATCAATTCAGTTCAGTCAGACTCTTTGTGACCCCATGCACTGCAGCACGCCAGGCTTCCTGATCCGTCACCAGCTCCAGGAACCTACTCAAACTCATGTCCATCTCGTCAGTGATGCCATCCAACCATCTCATCCTCTGTCATCCCCTTCTCCTTCCACCTTCAATCTTTCCCAGCATCAGGGTCTTTTCCAATGAGTGGTTCTTTGCATCAGGTGGCCAAAGTATTAGACTTTCAGTTTCAGCATCAGTCCTTCCAATAGAGCGATTCAAATTTATGGGAATAGTCACCATCTTATTTACTTTAGAATTTCTAACTTTCATACGTAGAATGAGGACTCTGTCCCTGGACTACTATCCAGAGACTTTTTGCCAGAACCCAGGCTATGATCTTTTGTGATTTTGTTCCTGGTTTGTGTGGTGTAACTTGATTTTGATTAAGTGTTCAGATAAAATGTCCCATGATATTTTTGTTATTATTTTGTAGCAATGAAGTTTTCTTTCCAGCAATCATTTTTGAGATGCCACAATATTTTATCATTATTATTTATTATTTGTCCAAAGGATCTAAAATCCCTGGATTTTTTTGCTATTCCATGGCAACCTGGATAGGAAAATATGATCCATTTTGAAATACAATGTTGTATTAGTTCTAGGTGTATAACAGAATGAATCAATTATGCACACACACACACACACACACACACACACACACACACACACACATATATCCACTCTTTTTCAGGTTCTTTTCCTATATAGCCCATTAGAGTGTTGAGTAGAGCTCCTTGTGTTATACAGTAGTCCTTATTACTTAACTTTAATATGTATATGTATATATATATGTTATATATATAGATTTTATATATTTATTCATTTATATAGATATATGAATTTATGCATATTATATAAATATATGTATTTATATATAGTATGTATATGTCAAACCCAATCTTTCAATTTATCCTCCCTGCTGCCTCATCCCCAGTAACCATAAGTTTGTTTTCTACATCTGTAACTTTCTGTTTTGTGGATAAGTTCATCTGTTTAGTTCAGTTCAGTCACTCAGTCATGTCTGACTCTTTGTGACCCCGTGGACTGCAGCACGCCAGCTCCTGGAGCATGCTCAAACTCATGTCCATTGAATCTGTGATGCCATCCAACCATCTCATCCTATGTTGTCCCCTTCTCTTCCTACCTTCAATCTTTCCCAGCATCAGGGTCTTTTTGAATGAGTCCACTCTTTGCATCAGGCAGCCAAATGAAGCATTGGAGTTTCAGCTTCAGCATCAGTCCTTCCAATTAATATTCAGGACTGATTTCCTTTAGGATTGATTGATTTGATTTCCTTGCAGTCCAAGGAACTCTCAAGAGTCTTCTCCAACACCACAGTTCAAAAGCATCAATTCCTCAGTGCTCAGCTTCTTTATAGTCTGACTCTCACATCCATACATGGCTACTGATAAAAACATAGCTTTGACTAGATGGATCTTTGTAGGTAAAGTAATGTCTCTGCTTTTTAATATGCTGTCTAGGTTGGTCATAGCTTTTCTTCCAAGGAACAAGTGTTTTTAATTTCATGGCTGCAGTCTGAAATTTTAATTTCAATATCTGCAGTGATTTTGGAGCCCCTCCCCCAAAATATAGTCTGTTGTTGTTTCCATTGTTTCTTCATCTATTTGCCGTGAAGTGATGGGACCAGATGCCATGATCTTTGTTTTTGAATGTTGAGTTTTAAGCCAGCTTTTTCACTCTCCTCTTTCACTTTCATCAAGAGTCTCTTTAGTTCCTCTTTGCTTTCTGCCATAAGGGTGGTGTCATCTGCATATCTGAGGTTATTGATATTTCTGCCTGCAATCTTGATTCCAGCTTCATCCAGCCTGGCATTTCTCATGATGTACTCTGCATATAAGTTAAATAAGCAAGGTGACAGTATACAGGCTTGATGTGCTCCTTTCTCAATTTGAAACCAATCTGTACCCCCCATTTTTTTTAGATTCCACATATAAGTTCTATAAGGTGAGTGTTGGCAAGAGAAGAGTTAAGAGGAGCAAAGAATAGCCTGGAGCCTCCTACCTGCAGGCAAGAGTTTCATCAGGAAAAGAAAAGATAGAAAAAGGAAGAGGGATGGCTAAAGGGAGTGGAGGCTATTGTAGGTACATCCTCTGGTCTCACTAGTGCTGTGGCAAAGAAGAAGCCACAGAAAGCATCACAATTCTCCATGTGACCTTGAAATAACTAGTGATTCTGCTCACTGGTATATATAGCAGAATCAGTCAGTGTCCTATAATATAGTGAAGCAGATTTGTTTGATAGTAAAGGTTGAAGTTTGTAAATTGGCAGATAAGACTGCCAATTTAGCATATATGTTGATTAAATATTATAAGTTTAAATATTTTTTATTATAGCATTTACTCATTTCTCTTATGTGCATAAAAGTACAAACCTGAAGAAAACTGGCCCATAATCATAGGCCCAGGTACCATTTGAGGTCAGCCATTCAATCCCTTTCTGGAGTCTACTCCATCTTTACCAAGACTTTGATCCTGTAGTTTTTCCGTTCTTTTCTGTGCAACAGTTTTCTGTAGATAAAAAATAATGAATAAAAGTAAGTTTCATCATCATCTATCACAAAATCCTTCTTTGACTCCAAATACCACTCTAATTCTCTGTACCCTGCTGCTGCTGCTAAGTCACTTCAGTCGTGTCCGACTCTGTGTGACCCCATAGACAGCAGCCCACCAGGCTCCCCCGTCCCTGGGAGTGTGCAGGCAAGAACACTGGAGGGGTTTCCATTTCCTTCTCCAATGCATGAAAGTGAAAGGTGAAAGTGAAGTCTCTCAGTCGTGTCTGACTCTTCGCGACCCCATGGACTGCAGCCTACCAGGCTCCTCTGTCCTTGGGATTTTCCAGGCAAGAGTACTGGAGTGGGTTGCCATTGCCTTTTCTGCTCTGTACCCTGTTCACAGCAAAAGTCTTGAATTTGTTTGTCTGTAATCTTATTTCCATCCTTCCATCTCCTTTTTGCCACTTCATTCCATCCCAGTTAGGATCCGTTTCCTCAGCATTCAGCTCCCTTCTGTTCAGATTACACCAGTGAGTTTCATGGAGTCCAGTCCAATCTTCACATCTTCTCTTAACTCTTAGCATTGTTTAACAACATGGGCTGCTCCCTCCATCTTGAAGCTCTGCATCTTCTCTTGACTCTGGTGACACCATAGAAAGTGAACGTGAAGTCGCTCAGTTGTGTCCGACTCTTTGCGACCCCGTGGACTGTAGCCTACCAGGCTTCTCTGTCCATGGGATTCTCCAGGCAAGAATACTGGAGTGGGTCACCATTTCCTTCTGCAGGGGATCTTCCGCACCCAGGGATTGAACCCTGGTCTCCCGCATTGGAGGCAGACGCTCTACCCTCTGAGCCACCGGGGAAGCCCTGGTGACACCATACTTCCCTCCTTTTCCTAAGAACCTAATGTGAGTTGGCTTCTCCTTTTCACTTTCCTTGACTGATTTCTCTTCTGTTCAGTATCTAAGTACTGGACTTTGCCCAGCCTCTCTATTGTACCATCTTCTTTTTAAGGCTATGTTTTCTTTAGTCCTATAGCTTTAAATACCGTTTGTATATGAAGGGTTCTCAGTTATTATTTAGCATTAATTGTTCCCATTTTCACATCCTCTCATATCCAACCCATAATAAGCTCTGTCAACCCTGCCCCTAAAATATTTTCTGAATGCATCCATTTCTCTCCACCTTTGTCCATCATCATAATCTCTTTGAATTTCATGTTTACTTCCTTAAAATTCATTCTGTGTACAATAGCCAGAGTAATCCTTTAAAATGTAATTCATATGATATCATTTATCTGCTTAAAATTTGCCAGTTGTTTCTCATTGCAATTAGAGTGAGATCTGCATTCTTGTCCTTGGGAATGCCTGCTTTACCTGCCTATTCTCGTCTTGAGCCACTGTATTCTCATTTCTACCTCAGCAGTACTGCTGTTTCTCCAACATGCCACGTTCATTTTGATGGTAGGACTATTCTCCACGCCTTGAACACTCTTCCCTTGGTTCGCTGTATGGTTGTTCCTTCCCCTCATTAAGATCCCATCTGAAATGTCACCCCCCTTCAAAGAGGGCTTCCCTGACTTCCCAAATCAATAAACACCCTCTCACAATTGCCACCGTCCTATTTTGGTTATCTTACTAGCACCTGTAACTATTGTTTATCACTGTGACTTCTTTTTTGTTTATATTGAATAGATAGAAAATTCATGTATAAATATAAAATTATATATGTTTGTATATTTTTATATATAAATGTACACTTTATATAAAATTTATAATATAATAAAAATTGGTTGCTTAGATTTTGAATCTTCTCAATTTCACCTCTTACTAGAATATAATCTCAAGGAAAGAAGGACTTTGTCAGTCCTAAAAGAGTCCTAAAAACAGTACCTGATACATAATAGGTATGCCAGAGACATCTGTTGAATAGAAAAATGAGTGAATGGATGAATTGGTATCTAGATAACTTTCACATTAATTCTTAGGTACATTTGAGACTGTGTGTGCCCACTCCACCCCCAACCCCCAGCCCTCACTGTCTTACACCCATGGTTTGAACACCTTGAAGGGTGTCTAATGTCTCTTTGTTACTGTTGGACTAGTGCATAAAAAGTGTGCTTACCACATTTGCAAGTGTAGTAAACTAGGGAAACATAACTGCTAGGGTGGGTATAAAAAAATAAAGCTAGGATTCAAAATTATTACCACAGTGCATATTATATGTCAGTATAATACATTTTTTTAAAAGTATTTCTCAGTCTGGGATATTAGATGGAAGTGTCTTGCATTTAGAGTTGAATGTTAAACTGCACAAACCTATGTCAATAAAAAGAGTAATGAATGTGAAGAACTGGGTGAACTGAGAATTAGGGAGTCATGGGTCCCCAAGAACAAAAGCAGATGTCCCCCATGTCTATCTGTAAGCCTAAAAGTTCATGCATCCTTAAGATCTGTCCTTTTATGGTGAGAACTGCTCTGATGTGGTATTTCCAGCCTGGAGCCGTCTCTATCTGGTCTGAACTCCCAGAAGATTTTGCCCTTATCTGTAATGATAACTACTATTTACTGCTGTATTTTAGTGTTTGTGTACATGTCCAAATCTTCCTTCCTCCATTGCAAACTCTTTAGGAGGAGGCAGTGTGTTTTGTTTTGTTTTAATTACTGTTTTTAGTGATTTCTTACAAGTGGTTGTAAGGCACTCAGTAAATATTTACTTTGTAAGTGAGTAAAGTAACAGACGAAGCTGGGTTATATGAGTATATGCATTTTAAAAATAACACTATAAGAGCATCATCATTATCGAGAAAAACACTGGGGACATTTTATTTAATATTGATTTTTCTAAGTTTGGGGAAAATGGTAGCTCATTATAGAGGTTTTTATAAGTATTAGAGAAGACTCTTGAGAGTCCTTTGGACTGCAAGGAGATCCAACCAGTCCATTCTAAAGGAGGTCAGCCCCGGGATTTCTTTGGAAGGAATGATGCTGAAGCTGAACCTGCAGTATTTTGGCCACCTCATGTGAAGAGTTGACTCATTGGAAAAGACTCTGATGCTGGGAGGGATTGCGGGCAGGAGGAAAAGGGGATGACAGAGGATGAGATGGCTGGATGGCATCACCGACTCGATGGACTTGAGTTTGAGTGAACTCCGAGAGTTGGTGATGGACAGGAGGCCTGGTGTGCTGCGCCTCATGGGGTCACAAAGAGTCGGACATGACTGAGCGACTGAACTGAACTGACTGATGATGAAATAAAGGGAAAGAAAAGATATTTGTGACATATGGTAGGATTCCAATTGATTTAAAATTTAGGAATTTTAAGATGTTTTTCTTAAGAGATTTAATTGCATCATATCCAGATAGAGAGGAAGGAAGAAGATAGATACCACTATCTAGGATATATTAGGTCAAGCCTATTATTTCCCTGTGAAACTAGCCATCTGAACTACTTTATCTTTTTTAGATTAAATGAAAGTAGTTAAAATTTAAAACAATTTTCTTTGTGCTGATTTTTTTTTTTAATAACTGATTAGTTTCTACATTTGGCTCATTTTTATTTAGAGGTATACTTTAATTGCTTCTTCTTGTTCCAATTTGATTTATAAACCTTAATATTTTAACCATTAAAAAAATTGAAGTATATTTAATTTACAATGCTGTATTAATTCCAGGTGAACAGTGGAGTGATTCAGGTAATTTTCAGTTATATGTATATAATAAGTATCTAATATAATAGGTATATACATATATATTCTTTTTCATTATAGGTTCAGTTCAGTTTAGTCGCTCAGTTGTCAGACTCTTTGCGACCCCATGAACTTGCAGGATGCCAGGCCTCCCTGTTCATTACCATCTCTCAAAGTTCACTCAGACTCACGTCCATCGAGCCCGTGATGTCATCCAGCCATCTCATCCTTGGTCATCTCCTTCTCCTCCTGCCCTCAATCCCTGCCAGCATCAGAGTCTTTTCCAATGAGTCAACTCTTCGCATGAGGTGGCCTAAGTACTGGAGTTTCAGCTTTAGCATCATTCCTTCCAAAGAAATCCCGGGGCTGATCTCCTTCAGAATGGACTGGTTGGATCTCCTTGCAGTCCAAGGGACTCTCAAGAGTCTTCTCCAACACCACAGTTCAAAAGCATCAATTCTTCAGCACTCAGCCTTCTTCACAGTCCAACTCTCACATCCATACATGACTGCGGGGGCGCTCCGCAGAAAGAGCGGAGGCAGTGGAACTTCCCTCAGCAAAGCCGAGGGGTTCCCGAGGAGAGGTGAGCCTGCTGTCCGCCAACCCAGCCCCTCGGCGAGCGAGAGACAATCAGACGCGACAGGGCTTCCGTCGAAGCAGTTCCGCTTTATTGTTGCAAACTCCCAACTTATATAGACAAACAGGAGGGTTTTAGGAGGGACTTTCCATAGTTGCACCAATCACATTAAAGGTCAAATTGTCACCTTCATTATAACAGGAGTCTATAGAGATCACACACTGTCTATGTGCACAGAAATCAAGAGAGCCAATTAAAAACTTTGACAGACAACATAGACCCTGCCCCCATCTCTTCCGCCAGGCGCCATCTTAGGTTTTCGACCGCAAAGCTAGCCCCTTTGTTTTTAAGTTTTCCCATTTAGGGCCCCACACATGACCACAGGAAAAACCATAGCCTTAACTAGATGGACCTTAGTTGGCAAAATAATGTCTCTGCTTTTGAATATACTATCTAGGTTGGTCATAACTTTTCTTCCAAGGAGTAAACGTCTTTTAATTTCATGGCTGCAGTCACCATCTGCAGTGATTTTGGAGCCCCCAAAAATAAAGTCTGACATTGTTTCCACTATTTCCCATGAAGTGATGGGACCAGATGCCATGATCTTCGTTTTGTGAATGTTGAGCTTTAAGCCAACTTTTTCGCTTTCCTCTTTCACTTTCATCAAGAGGCTTTTTAGCTCTTCTTCACTTTCTGCCATAAGGGTGGTGTCATCTGCATATCTGAGGTTATTGATATTTCTCCCAGCAATCTTGATTCCAGCTTGTGTTTCTTCTAGTCCAGCGTTTCTTATGATGTACTCTGCATATAAGTTAAATAAGCAGGGGGTGACAATATACAGCCTTGATGTACTCCTTTTCCTATTTGGAACCAGTCTGTTGTTCCATGTCCAGTTTTAACTGTTGCTTCCTGACCTGCATACAGATTTCTTAAGAGGCAGGTCAGATGGTCTGGGATTCCCATCTCTTTCAGAATTTTCCACAGTTTATTGTGATCCACACAGTCAAAGGCTTTGGCATAGTCAAAGCAGAAATAGATGTTTTTCTGGAACTCTCTTGCTGTTTCCATTATCCAGCAGATTTTGGCAATTTGATCTCTGGTTCCTCTGCCTTTTCTAAAACCAGCTTAAACACCAGGGAATTCACAGTTCATGTATTGCTGGAGCCTGGCTTGGAGAATTTTGAGCATTACTTTACTAGCATGTGAGATGAGTGCAATTGTGTGGTGGTTTGAGCATTCTTTGGCATTGCCTTTCTTTGGAAGTGGAATGAAAACGGACCTTTTCTAGTCCGGTGGCCACTGCTGAGTTTTCCAAATTTGCTGGCATACTGAGTGCAGCACTTTCACAGCATCATCTTTCAGGATTTGAAACAGCTCCACTGGAATTCCATCACCTCCACTAGCTTTGTTCGTAGTGATGCTTTCTAAGGCCCACTTGACTTCACATTCCAAGATGTCTGGCCCTAGATTAATCATCACATCATCATGGTTATCTGGGTTCTGAAGATCTTTTTGTACAGTTCTTCCGTGTATTCTTGCTGTGTATTCAGCAATCAGTGCAAAGAAATAGAAGAAAACAACAGAATGGGAAAAAATAGAGATCTCTTTAAGAAAATTAGAGATATCAAGGGAACATTTCATTCAAAGATGGGCTCGATAAAGGACAGAATTGGTATGGACCTAACAGAAACAGAAGATATTAAGAAGAGGTGGCATTATAGGTTATTATAAGGCATTCACTCTAATTCCTCAGGCTATACAGTAGGTCCATATTGTTTTTTTTTTTTTATACATAGCAGTGTGTTAATGCCAAACTCCTAATTTCTCTCTCCAATCCCCTCATCCCTGGCAGTCCCCTTTGTGTGTTTTCTGTGTTTTGAGTCTGTTTCTGTTTTGTAAGTAGTTTCATTTGTATCAATTTTTTAGATTCCACATATAAGTGATATCGTATGGCATTGGTCTTTCTCTGTGTGACTTATTTCACTCTGTACTATAATCTTTAGGTCTATCCATGTTGCTGCATATGGCGTTATTTCATACTTTTTGTGGCTGAGTAATATTCCATCATGTATGCCTGTATATGTGTGTGTACATGTGTACGTGTGTGTGTGTGTGTGTGTGAGTGTGTGTATACACCAGTTCTTCTTTACCAATTCATCTGTTAGGCATTTAGGTTGCTTCTACACCTTGCTACTGTGAATACTGTTGCTGTGACCATTTGAGGTGCATGTATATTTTCAAATTAAGAATTTTCTCTGGATATATAACCAGGAGTATAATTATAGAATCATATGTAAGTCTTTTAGTTTTTGAAGGAACCTCCATACTGTTCTCCATAGTGGCTGCACCAATTTGCTTTCATACCAACAGTGCAGGAGAATTCCTTTCCTACATACCATCTGTAGCATTTATTACTTACAGACTTTAAAATTATGGTGATTCTAACTAATGGGACATTGTAGTTTTGATTTTCATTTCTCTAATAATTAGTGATATTGAACATCTCTTCTTGTGCCTGTTGTCTATCTGTATGTTTTATTTGGAGATGTATCTATTTAGGTCTTCTGCCCATTTCTTGATTGTCTTGTTTATTTTGTTTATTTTCTTTTAAGCTCTATGAGCTATTGGTATATTTTGGATATTAACCCCTGTCCAGTGTACCATTTTCAAATATTTTCTACAGCTTTTATTGTGTAGAATCTTTTAAATTTAATTGGGTCTCATTTGTTTATTTTGTTTTTATTTCTATTACTCTAGGTGGCAGATCCAAAAATTATTCCAGTAATGTACGTCGAAGCACTCTTCGACAATGTAGGTTGAAAACTCTGCCGATGTTTTCACCTAGGGGTTCATAGTATCCAGTCTTACATTTATGTGCTTAATCCATTTTGAGTTTATGTTTTAAATACGATGTTAGAGAATGTTCTAATTCCATTCTTTTACGTGTAGCTATCCAGCTTTCCCAACACCACTTGTTGAAGAGACTGTTTTTTTCTCCATTGTATTTTCATGCCTCCTTTATCGCAGATTGCTGCTGCTGCTACTAAGTCGCTTCAGTCGTGTCCAACTCTGTGCGACCCCAGACGGCAGCTCATCAGGCTCCCCCTCCCTGGGATTCTCCAGGCAAGAACACTGGAGTGGGCTGCCATTTTTAACTGACCATAAATGCCTGGGTTTATTTTAGGGCTTTCTATCCTGTTGCATTGGTATATATGTCTCTCTTTGTGCCAGTACCACACTGTCTTGATTCCTGTAGCTTTGTGATATTGTCTGGAGTCAGGGAACGTGATGCCTCCAACTCTTTTCTTTCTCAAGATTGCCTTCTGTGTCTCCATACAATTTTTTTATTTTTATTTTTCTCTTTTAGTTCTGTGAAAAATGTTATTGGTAATTTGAGAGGGATTGCACTGAATCTGTAGATTGCCTTGGGTAGATAGTTATTTTAAAAATATCGAGCCTTTCAGTCCAAGAACACGGTTTATCCTTCCGTCTGTTTGTGTCTTCAGTTTCTTTCATCAGCATCTTACAGTTGGAGTTTATAGATCTTTTGTCTCCTTCAGTTTATTCCTAGGTAGTTTGTTCTTTTTGATGCAATGGTAAATGAGATTATTTCATTAATTCGTTTTTCTGACAGTTATTAGTGTATAGAAATGCAGCAGATTTCATTATATTACAAATGTGTCAAGCACCTGTATAATATTTCACTGATAAGCCCTAATAGCTTCCTGGTAACGTCTTCAGGATTTTCTAGGTTTAACTTTAGCATCATCTCATGTATAAACCAGAGATGGCAATGGCAACCCACTCCAGTACTCTTGCCTGGAAAATCCCATGGACGGAGGAGCCTGGTAGGCTGCAGTCCATGGGGTTGCCAAGAGTCGGACATGACTGAGCAACTTCACTTTGACTTTTCACTTTCATGCTTTGGAGAAGGAAATAGCAACCCACTCCAGTGTTCTTACCTGGAGAATCCCAGGGACAGGGGAGCCTGGTGGGCTGCTGTCTATGGGGCAGCACAGAGTCAGACATGACTGAAGCGACTTAGCAGTAGCAGCAGCAGCATGTATAAACAGTGAGTTTTACTTCTTCTTTTACAATTTCTTCTTTAATTGCTATGGCTTATAAAAGTTAATTTTGTATCTACATATCAGTCTATGTATATCAGATTATAAAATGAAATTCCCACTTTCAGCAAAAAAGAAAACACTTCTTCATTATTGAGAATGCAGTGAAAGTCCCTGCACACTTGAGTTGTATGTGATGCTTGTAGACTTTAAAGGAAATATTGAAAACTTTCCAGTGAACTGGCAAGTAGTGGCCAAAATTTAATTAAAAATTTACATTGACTATATAGTAAGGACCAAAATTGACCATAAAGACAAGTAGCAGAATACTAATTTTCTTCTGACTATTTAATACAATGACACAAATTTATTTCACAGTGTAACGTGAAGGATGAGGAAATTACACCTGTATCATAGGGCATCATACTCACTGAAAGCTGGGGCTTGATCTTATTCACTACTGTATTCCTAAGGCCTAGCAGTGCCTGCACATTCAGTTAATACTCATTACGAAGTGCTCTGTTATATAGAAATTCAGATACAATGTGGTTACGGAAGAGTTCACATTCTCCAGCCACTCCCATTCTCAGCTCATTGGCTTTGTTAAAACCAGATTGAATCTTTGGTATTCTGCTTAT
Source organism: Nanger dama (assembly GCA_917880005.1). Lineage (NCBI taxonomy): Eukaryota > Metazoa > Chordata > Mammalia > Artiodactyla > Bovidae > Nanger > Nanger dama. The sequence goes on from CAKJTW010000035.1 coordinate 23,317,043, forward strand.
AGATTTTGGCAGAGATATTTTGTAGTTGAGAACTATTATTATTTATTTGAACCATTATGATTTATTTATGTTATTTGGTTGAAAAGTTATTGACTGTTATGTTTCTAACACAGAGTGATGCTAAAGATGTATAAGGCTCAGCTGCTTATAGCCTACACCATAAGTAAAATAAAGTTGAGTTCCTGTTTTTAAATACATTCTTGAAATGGTGACCCTATCTACTTTATTCTTTCTATAACAAGAAAAAGAAAAGCAATCACTTATATCAGGGAGCATGTCTGGCATGCACGGGTAGGCCCTAGTATTCTGTTGAAACCAACAGTTTTTAGACCATAGACACTAGTTAAGGACCTTCTGTGGTCATGTTGGCTTAGACAAAAAGACAATCACTCTGGTCTTACTTGAACACAGGCAAAGAAAGACATTGGCATTTTGAAGACTAAAATATGACCAAATATCCATCTAGTCAAGGCTGTGGTTTTTCCTGTGGTCATGTGTGGATATGAGAGTTGAACTGTGAAGAAAGCTGAGCACCGAAGAATTGATGCTTTTGAACTGTGGTGTTGGAGAAGACTCTTGAGAGTCCCTTGGACTGCAAGGAGATCCAACCAGTCCATTCTGAAGGAGATCAGCCCTGGGTGTTCTTTGGAAGAAATGATGCTAAAGCTGAAACTCTAATACTTTGGCCACCTCATGTGAAGAGTTGACTCACTGGAAAAGATTCTGATGCTGGGAGGGATTGGGGGCAGGAGGAGAAGGGGATGACAGAGGATGAGATGGCTGGATGGCATCACGGACTCGATGGACGTGAGTCTGAGTGAACTCTGGGAGATGGTGATGAACAGGGAGGCCTGGTGTGCTGCGATTCATGGGGTCGCAGGGAGTCGGACATGGCTGAGCGAACTGAACTGAACTGAACTGCTTTTGTAAAACCAATCTTAACATTAATCACACTCTATTCCTACCTTTTAGATAAGAATTGTAAAGGTACCCAATCGTGGAATGACTCCTACTTCCTGATGGCATCCAATCTAGAACAAAGTTCAGCTTTTTAAAAACCATCCCTAAATTGTCTAATGCAGGTCCAGATCCTATAAAATATTTCTCGCACACCCTTGCTGAGACATCCCGCCGTTCCCACATTGCGATGTGTCAATAAACCCAATTAACCCACATTTGTTCAACAATAGGTATGTTACAGATGGGCTTTGACTAAGATCATCTGACAGTATTAAAAGCCTGAAGGTTCTTGAGTGTGTTGAAATTTAAATGTTGCATTTTCTTTTACATATATGCCAGTGTTTTTCTCAAAGTCTTTGATGGCAGTAAAATTTGAGATTTAAGTTAGAGAAAATGTGTAGCTCCAAATGTATGCATGATTGTAGTTTGTATGATCAGCCTACACTACTTTCTCAGGGTGTATTTCCATAGACAATTTTTGAAATACTAAACTATCAACAAGACATAACCTATGAGGGGAAGTTCTGAGCACTGTATTGCTTACAAGATTTTCTGTGAAAGGGTTTGCCATAAATTTAAACTTAAATCTGAGGGAACAACAAGTACTACTGAAACACTGCAAAGAATATATTCAAGATTTAAAACTTATTTGTCTGAAACAGCTACTCTTAACCTTCTATAAGATAAAATATTTGGAAATTCTTAGAAGTTAATTTATTTATTTATTTTGATCAATTTGGATTTATTCTAAGATTACAAAGATGGTTCAACATATGCAAGTCAATCAATGTGATACACTACAGTAACAAAAGGCAAGGTAAAAATCACACAAATATCACCAATTTGATAAAATTCAGTATCTATTCATGACAAAAACTCTCATCAAAGTGGCTACAGAGGAAACATATTTCTACATAGGGGCTTCCCCAGTGACTCAGGGATAAAAATCAGCCTGCAGTTCAGGAGACACAGGACACGCGGGTCAGGAAGATCCACTAGAAGAAGGAATGGCAACCCACTTCAGTACTCATGCCGAGAAAATCCCATGAACAGAGGAGCCTGGCAGGCTACAGTCCGTGAGGTAGCAAAAAGAGTCAGACACAACTGAGCAACTGAGCATATTCAATATAATTAAGACCATTCATGACAACTGAGCGACTTCACTTTCACTTTTCACTTTCATGCATTGGAGAAGGAAATGGCAACCCACTCCCGTGTTCCTGCCTGGAGAATCCCAGGGATGGTGGAGCCTGGTGGGCTGCCATCTATGGGGTCACACAGAGTCAGACACGACTGAAGTGACTTAGTAGTAGTATGCCAAACCTACAGCAAACAGATTAATAAATAATAAAACAAAACACAATAAGATATGTCTATATCACAAAGCTGAATTGGGAGTTGAAACAACACATTGAAAACTGGTATAACAGACAATAGTACTTCAAATTTTTCGTTCATTAACATCCCAAAGGTTTTTGCATCCCTGGGCCCAGCATCATAATAAAATTCAGGTGAATAGAGGCCTGTGTAGGTGCTCAGTTATGTATGACTCTGCGATCCAAAGGACTGTAGTCCACCAGGCTCCTCTGACCATGGGATTTCCTAAGCAAGAATACTGGAGTGGGTTGCCATTTTCTTCTCCAGGGGATCTTCCTGACCCAGGGAATGAACCTTCTGCATTGGCAGGTGGGTTCTTTTCCACTGTGCCACCTGGGAAGCCAAATAAAAGGCACAGCTTGTCTTTAAAATGAAGTTCATAAAAGTGGTAGTAGATAGAGCTCCTGACAAAGAAGAATAAAAGTAGGTCCCCTTGGGTCTGCAGCACCTCTGGTGGTCACTTCTTTATAATGTCCAAATGTATGGAGAAGGAAATGGCAACCCACTCCAGTATTCTTGCCTGGAGAATCCCATGGACCGAGGAGCCTGGTGGGCTACAGTCCACGGGGTCACAAAGAGTCGGACATGACTGAGTGACTTCACTTTCATGGTAGAACAGACTAGATTTTTAAAAGATTACATTTTGAATAAGAACAGGCTTAATGATGCATCTCTTAATATATTTAAAATAGTTAATATTGTTCTTTTATTCTTTTTCTTTGGTCAATAGAATAATTTCCCCTGTATGACATCTCTATGCATACTATGAATCCTAGAGAGTACTTAAATTTTTAAAAATTATCAGATTTTATCAATTATTAGATAGTGTGAAAATGTTTATATTAAGATTGTAAAGCACAGTTGATTCTAAATGTCTAATGAAATGTTTTTATTTTCAATATAGATTATTGGAAAGTATTAATATATAGAAGTGTTTCTTAGTAAATACCTTTGTCAATATTATTTTCTTATTTTCAAGTTTGCTTTCATCAGGATTTGCTTTCATCATTCAAAGCAAAGTAGAAAATGTTATTTTAACCTTTACAACACAGTAAAATTATACTATTTGCATATATGTTTACTATAGTTTAAAATATGAAATGGGAATGAAGACCATTTCAGATAAAATTTGTTCAGCAGGGCAATAAAAGGATAGCTTCTGAATTGGGAGGATGACTCAAAATATCTGTAATTTTATACTGGAACAGTAGTATCTGAGAACATACATGATTTCACCCATAAAGTTTAGATAAAAGTTGGACATAACTTATTTAGCAAAACTTAGAGTTCTGGAAATGGGTGGTTTCCTTAAAACCAGAGAAAGTATAGTAATAATTATACTTTGGAGAGTATAAAGGATGTACTGATGGACATTATTTATACCTCATCTTTGATGAGCTTTGATAAAGATGAACATAAAAGGTAGAATATGATAAATAATTTGAGGGAATCTGAAAGGTGATGTGGACATTATGCTAAAACACTTCAATAGTTAGGAGGAAATTGGTACTTCCATGGATGGGTATTTGACAGAAAGCAAATAGGTAGGTAGGAAAGAAATGAATGAGGGTTGGCTGATGTAGTCAGGAGAGACATCATTAACCGAGTCTGGGCTTGGACTGAGTCTTAAATAACAGGCAGGATTCTAAGAAATGGGAAAAATAGGAAGGAAATGAAGTCAGATAATGGTTAATATTTTAATGCTCTGAATCATCATCATTATGTGGCTCCTTCTTGTAAACATTCTGTGAGGCCTTTTACTAGGCGCTTTGGGAAGTAGGCTCGAAACAGGCATAAATTCTTATCCATGATGAGTTTATAATTCAAGAGGTGCTTATAGATTTACTTTAGAAGCTTTTAAAAATAAAGTCATAAAAATCATATAGAATTATAGAATGAAATGGATCATCGTGACTGTCAAACAGCAGAATTCTAGGAGGTCTAGGTGTAATGACAGATACATATGACTCGATATGGTATTTCTTGTTCTTATATTTCAGTATATTTAATGAAATGTGATCTCCCAGTAACTAACCCCTTAGTCATGGTTTTCTCATATCTAAAATAAAGATACTAAAGAGCTGGATCTTTGAGGACCCTTCTAGATAATTACATAGTTCTTTGTTGTGAGACTTCCCTGGTGGCTCTGTCGGTAAAGCGTCTGTCTACAATGTGGGAGACTCGGGTTCAATCCCTTGGTTGGGAAGATCCCCTGGAGAAGGAAATGACAATCCACTCCAGTACTGTTGCCTGAAAAATCCCATGGGCAGAGGAGCCTGGTAGGCTACAGTCCATGGGGTTGCAAAGAGTCAGACAGGACTGAGCGACTTCACTTTTGTTGTGAGATTATCAGTATGCAATATGAGACACAAAATAGTTACCTACTAGCTCTCAGTCTTAGTGGTGAGGATTGTATGAAAATTGAATTTTACTCATATAAGTGACTGTATGCTATTTTTAGCCTTGTTCACAATTTAAAGAGAGCTTCAGTTGAAAATTGCACCAATAGATTGTTTGGCACTCCTGATGGATCAGCATGTGCCAGGAGTTGTGCCCGGTATTCAATTCAGAATTTTGAAAAAGCTACATAGTAGTACCAATATATTATCTAATTTTAGAAATGGTGTAATTTATCCCACCAGCAGTGGGACAGCCAGAGCACCAGCTATGTCATCTAGCTATGTTAAGAAGCTGAAGGGCATGTCCCTGCTAGTCAGGGCCTGACAAAATATGCTCCACTGGAGATGGCGGAAGTGAAAGTCATTCAGTCATGTCTGACTCTTTGCGACCCTTTGTCCGACTCTTTCATGAACTATACAGTCCATGGAATTCTCCAGGCCAGATTACTGGAGTGGGTAGCCATTCCCTTCTCCAGGGGATCTTTCCAACCCAGGGATCAAACCCAGGTCTCCTGCATTGCAGGTGAATTCTTTACCAGCTGAGTCACCAGGGAAGCTCAAGAACGCTGGAGTGGGTAGCCTGTCCCTTTCAAGTCTTTCCCCACCCAGGAATCGAACCAGGGTCTCCTGCATTGCAGGCAGGTTCTTTACCAGCTGAGCTACCAGGGAAGCCCTCCACTGGAGAAGAGAATGGCAGATCACTTCAGTATTCTTGCCATGAGAACCCCATGAACAGTAAATATGAAAAGGCAGAAAAGATATGACTCTGAAAGATGAACCCCCAGACTCGTAGGTGTCTAATATACTACTGGGAAAGAGCAGAGAAATAGACAAAGAATGAAGAGGATGAGCCAGAGTGGAAACGATGCCAGTTGTGGCTGTATCTGCTGGTGAAAGTAAAGTTTGATGCTGTAAAGAACAGTATTGCATGGGAACCTGGAATGTCCATGAATCAGGTAAACTGGGTGTGTATAGTCAAAGCTATGGTTTGTCCTGTGTCTCCTGTATTGGCAGGTGGATTCTTTACCACTGAGCTACCTGGGAAGCTATTAGTCCCATCTTACCTGTTTTTAAAAACATCAGTTCTGTTCAGGAGTCCAGCCGGAAAGGTCAGAATAGCTATGATTCATCCCGCCCCAACTCACTCACTTACCTGTCACGAAATTCGGCAAATCCATTTTCTAAATCAGCTCTCTCCTCTGACTTGCACTGTCTCTTCTTTTGTTATGACCCTCGTCACCTCTCCCCTAGATTGGTGCTAAGGTGTGCCAGTCAGGATCTAACTAGGAAACAGAAACAACTCCGAGTACTTAAGAGGAAATTTATTCTAAGGAATTGAGCATAGAGGTGATGAGAGTGGACATGATGCAATCTAGAAATTAACAACAGCAAGAAACCATGACCTTCCCTGAGCGAAAGAGAAAAACACAGGAGAATAATCATGTGGAAGAAGCTAGTCCAAAGCTGCAGGTGAGAAACAGCTCTCAATGCAGAGGCTTCACTTCCCCTTCCCTTTTGATAACTGTTCTTCCCACCCTCACTGTCCTTCAAGACACATTCTACACTTCTACCTTTTGAAAAGGCAGATCTGATCACGTTTATCCCAACATGAAAATGTTGGGTGGTTTTCTGCTGCCTGCAGGTAGTCAGAACACATCTCCTTTTCAGCTGCCAAGGTATGCCCTCTCCATCGCTCCCCAGAAGCCATCCGTTCCCTTTCATATACTATTTCCCGGCCTGGAATTCCCCCAACTCCCATCCCACATGCAAACACCAGCAAATGCCTTCTCATCTTTCAAGACCTATATTACAAACCGTGCCTGTAATGCCTGTTGCGTTTCCCTCTCTTCTCTCCCTCTCTCTCTCTCACCCTCTCCCACTCTCTCTCAATCTCCTTTCTTTTCTCTCGTTCTTCCTTTTTTTCCTTTTGTTCTCACTAAGCAAATCAGTTGTTCCCTACAACACTCTATCAGATTCTCTATGTTGGTACTTGATTTCACAGTGCTGCAATTGTGTGTGTGTGTGCATTTGCGTGTTTTGGCATACAATATTCGGTTCCATGTCCATGTACATTATCAGGTTGTAATCTCCTCGAAGGCAGAGGTGTTTATCACATATCCTATCTTTTATCAACTCAATAGTTTCTGAAAAATATTCTGAGTGAATTTAATGCACTTAAATATATTTATGCACTCGACTGGACAAGTGAAGGCTTAACAAGTATTTTATGAGAGTGTCTCTTTGCATGAGCAAAAAATTCTTGAAAGAGAAAATGTCTTTTTCACATTAGTTTTCCCAAAGAGTATATAAAAGATCTTCTCTGATGGTCTTTAAATCCCAGTTTGAGTGGGGTTACTAACTTAATCCATGCTGAACAGAATTTTAATGCTTAAAAGAGCATTTGAAAATTCAAATAAAAATTTACAGTTCAGCCTTTTGAAGGGTAAAAAATATGATTCATATAATTTATGGCAAATGCAATTTCTATATTTTTACATTGCTTTTTGGTGGCCTTGCATAAGTTACATTGAGAATATTCTACAACCTTAGCAATGTTCAGAAGATTCTCTTTCTAATTCTGTACCTCTCCTGCCCTTTCATTGGCCTTGAGCACCTCTCAAAAGCAAAAAAATGTTCCCCTACATTAATTTAATGTTCACAGTAACTTCAGGAATGTGGGTTACTATTTTAGCCCTATTTTATAGATGAGGAAACTGAGGCACTAGAACAGTTGAGTAACTTACCCAAGGTCACTTGGCTGTGGGTAGCAAAACTTAGATGTGAATCAGTTCTGATGTCAGAGCCTATATCCTTAGCCACTGCACTGTACTTCTTCATGTGGCAATGTTTCTTTTCACCACAGTCGTTGGATTTGAAAATGGAGAAGAGGGAATAGAAAGCACACTGTGCCCTTCACAGCTTGCTTATCCTTTCTGTCCTCTGTGGATGAAATGTGCCAATGAAGGAATGGCATTACTGCTATAAAGCAATCATTGGGTCCTGCTGACCAAGAAAGATCTAAGAATGATGTGTTGGAAAGCAAAGAAAAATAATATTTGCATGTATTTACAACCTGCCTCTCTCAGAAAGGATTTAAGGTGTTTCACTAAGATATGTACATTACTGACAGATAAAGTAAATTAAAATAGGTGGAAAGCAAAGCGAAGGGAAAGTTAGGCTAGAAGAGGACGGTGAGTGCGCACAACACAGGCCATGACTTTATAGACTTGCCAACAGCAAGCTTAACATGTGGCTCCAAGCTATATAGCAGCCAATGAAGACAGACAAATAAGATTGAACTGTTGGTTTTTCTACAAGACACAGAGTGCTCAGGAGAGGCCAGCTATTTCCAGTACTAAGGATAGAGAGAAATTAGTTCCATGGTCTTCCAAAGAGGACACTGTAATACAGTAAGCAGCATGCTTAGCAGCAACATGTGCAGAGCACAGCAGACTTAAACAGAAAAGGAGGACAGAGATTGCTTTTCACAAGATCCCTCCAAAATAAGCATCCCTCCAAAATAAGCATCCCTCCAAAATAAGCATAATGCATATGAAACACAGGACACAAACTCAGTCTTGCCAGGAATACAGTTTTGCTCTTTTACACGTCTTTGAGAGGTGGTTCAGTGTAGTCTGACACAGACTGCCTGGTTATGTCACTAATTAACTGGGTGACACTGGGCCAGACTCCAAACCTTTTGAACCTCATATTTAGCACTAATAAATGGAGATGCTAACTACCGCCTTATATGTGTGCATGCTGCATTGCTTTAGTTGTGTCCGACTCTTTGTGAACCCATGGGCTGTAGCCCATCAGGCTCCTCCATCCATGGAATTCTCTAGCCATGAAAAATGGAGTGGGGTGCCGTTCTCTTCTCCAGGGAATCTTTCCGACCAGGGATTAAACCTGCATCGCTCATGTCTCCTGCACTGGCAGCTGGGTTCTTTACTATTTGCACCACCTGTAAGCCCATCTACCTCATATACTTTGGTCTTTAATTGGTCACTATAATAATTGCTTAGAGTGGTGTTTGGGATATCGTCTTCCCTTGTAGTGTGAGGGGATGAGGAGACAGTGAGGGTGCTTAGGTCCCTCTGGCCTTCCCTGGGTAAAAATCCACGTCCTAGGACTGACTAAGGGAAAGGAAAACGCTGATTCACTCTCAGAAACTGTCATTTAGTCACTCATCAGTTCTCTTCCATCTTGAGAATCCTTACTTTATCTTGAGGGGCAAAGCCAAAGGAAGCTTGGCATGGGTCATCACATTTCCCAAAAACTTATCTATGATTACAGTTCTTTGCAATCTTAGCTTTTGCAACTCAAATGACAAGAATTGGCACCGTTGTTTTCTATGTCTTTCTGATGTGTGACTCCATCCCTGAGACAATGAGAGTGAAGGCTTACAGAATGGTGGAGGGAAAGGTGAGGGCTGACAGTATTGTCCACAGAGGTGGTAGATAAAAGCTGGTTAACAGTTCCCAATATATCCCACCACATAAAATTATACCGTCTTGCCAAAGCACACTTTAGTGAGCACAGTCCTTCAGTCGTCCAGCGTATTGAGGTCCATATCTGAAGCTTTCTTTTCTTCATATTAACCTCTAGGCGGATTTTAAAGACAGAAGAACAGGCAGACTAAAGAGAAGAGCAATATAACAGTTGTTGTTCAGTCACTAAGTCGTGTCCGACTCTTTGCCACCCCATGATCTGCAGCACAGCAGGCTTCCCTGTCCTTTGCTGGCTTCCGGAGTTTGCTCAGACTCATATCCATTGAGTAGATGATGCCATCGAACCATCTCATCCTCTGTCACCCCCTTCTCATGCCCTCAATCTTTGTCAGCATCCGGATCATTTCCAATGAGTCAGGTCTTCCAATCAGGTGACCAAATTATTGGAGCTTCAGCTTTTGCATCAGTCCTTCCAATGAATATTCAGGGTTGATTTTCTGTAGGTTTGACTGGTTTGATTGCCTTGCTGTCCAAGGGACTCTCAAGAGTCTTCTCCAACACCACAGTTCAAAGGCATCAGTTCTTTGGCACTTAGCTTTATTTATGATTCAACTTTCACATCCGTGCATGTCTTCTGGAAAAACCATAGCTTTGACTGTTTGGACCTTTGTTGGCAAAGTGATGTCTTTGGTTTTGAATACGCTGTCTAGGTTTATCATAGCTTTTCTTCCAAGAAGCAAGTGTCTTTTAATTTGTGACTGCGGTCACTGTCCTCAGTAATTTTGGAGTCCAAGAAAATAAAATCTGTCACTGCTTCCACTTTTTCCCCTTCTATTTTACCCAACTGGTATATAGTGCATTCAGGATTGGAGCTAATTTGCAAAGCCCATGGTGTCTTGTAAATGATTTTTGAGTACCAGGTCAGCTCATCTGTATTTACATAGGTAGTGAGAAACCACTCAGAGTTCTGGATAAGGCAATGCATACTGAAAACTGTGTTTAAGAATAATCTAAGTAGAGGATGTAATGAATAGTTAGAAGTATATAGAGCCCTGGGAAAGGAATGGATATTATAAGACCACTAGGCGAGGAGTCACGAGAATCTGGCTTAGGGTGGGTGTACAGTTGTCAGATTTAGGCAAAAAAAAAAAAAAGCAAACAGAAAAATCAGGATTCCCAATTAAATATAATCTGTGAACTTCTGTTATAAATATGTCCTATGCAATTTAGGGACATATTTGTAAAATATTATTACTTATGCGAAATTCATATTTAACTGATATTCTGTATTTTATGTGGCAACCTGCACCATAGCAGTGCATTCCTATGCTAAATTAAACACCTGGCATTAGCCTTGATCCTATAAGTTGAGGGCAGTGTTTCAGATGCCAGCTGCAAGTTCCATGGTTCTCAGGCTGTCCATACGTTGGACTAACTGGTCCCCAAATTGGGAATTCCCATGAGGTAATTGGCTTGATAATTTACTAGGACAACTCACAGAACTCAGAAAAGCACTGTACTTATTGTAGTTGTGTTATAAAGGATACAAATCAATACCAGCCAAATGACACAGATAAGGGAGGTATGCTGCTGCTAAGTCACTTCAGTCGTGTCCGACTCTGTGCGACCCCATAGACGGCAGCCCACAAGGCTCCCCTGTCCCTGGGATTCTCCAGGCAAGAATACTGGAGTGGGTTGCCATTTCCTTCTCCAGTGCATGAAAGTGAAAAGTGAAGGTGAAGTTGCTCAGTCTTGTCCAACTTTTAGCAACTTCATGGACTGCAGCCAACCAGGCTCCTCCATCCATGGGATCTTCTAGGCAAGAGTACCGGAGTGGGGTGCCACTGCCTTCTCCAAAGGGAGATCTAGGAGGGTCCTGAAAACAGATCTTTAGTGGCCTCTCCCCACAGAATGTATCACCCTCCTGGCACATCAGTGTATTCAGCAACCAGGAAACTCACTTGAGTCTTGTGCCAGAGTTTTTATTGGGGCTTTATTACCTAAGCAGGATTGATTGAATTATTGACCCTGTGTGTGAACTCAATCTTCAGCCCCTATCCTCTCCCCAGGAGGTCAAGGCCCCCTGTGAATAACAAAGACACTCTATACAGATAGAAGAGGAAATAATTATACCAGGGAGGGTCAAAATTAATAGTAAGGTTTTAAATCCTGGGACATTAGAAATATATAAGGAAATGTTCAATTAGGATGGGAGAGGGAGAGTAAATAATTAGCTAACTTAGATGCCTAGAGTTGAAGATACTGAAGGAACATCATGATGAAAATTCAGGATAGAAGGACAGAAAAGCATATCTAGAGTTAGAGGTCTCAGGATTATGTACTGGAGATCAATACTCTTTAGCATGAAGTGATTGTTGCAGCTCTGAAATGGAGTAGTATACTGTGGAAAAAAAGTGTAGTAGAATAAAACAGGAGTCTTAAGTGTTACAGGAGGAAAATAGAAACCCAAAACAGTTAAAAACAGATCCATCACATTCTAAATTGTCATAGATTAAATTAAATTGACAAGTATTTTCCATATGAAATCATCTGTTGTTTTTACATATTATTCATTTCAAAGCTTTTATACACTTATTCTGTAATTTATTTCTGCCCAGTTTTCCTGAATGTTTAACGTTATGATATCCATTTATTTTTGTTTTTAAACACTAATGGGTTTTTGCCCAAATTTATGTAAGTTCAAAGTCCTCAATGAATTGTCAATATATTAGGATAAAAACTTTACGTGGGTTTTGAGCATTGTTATTAAGTACCTTGAAAAGGAGGGTGCAAAGTCTATAATTTTGGTATTTTTAGCATATAGAAATAAACATATTTTGCTCAATCAATCAAATTTTGAAGATAACCCAGTCTTTACTCTTTGAAGTTAAGCTATTCATGAAGACAAAAAGGTTATCGAAATGAAAGTGAGTGCTTTTATTAATTCATTTAAAACTTATTCTTTAATTATAAAATGGCTTGTGACTAGTAATAGTAAATTAAATAGTTTTCAAATAACTACATTGCAAATACTTGCAGTGTTTCTGTGTAATATTAATAGCATGAAAAGCATTGGTAAAGCTATGTTATAGCACATATATCTGTAAAATATCACATTCTTTTCTCCAGCTTCCTGATACACGATAGTGACATTTCACAAAAACTGTTAAGTGCCTGCTCTGAGCCAAAAACACTGTTCTGAATTTTGCGGAACATACAAAAATGAATAATCTGGAATCTAAGAGAGACTACTTATAACAACACTACCATTTGTGTTGACTTACTATAATTTTGGTTGAAAACCACTTTGCTATAATCATACTATCAGCCCTTTTATCGGCTACATTATTAATAATAAGAATTAAAAAGATTAGCAGAACGATTTTTTGAAACATGCAAATAAGCAAATCACTTGAACTTCAGTAGTTAACCTGTAAATGAGAAATTGGACTGACTTTTCCAGTCCTGTTTTTTTGCAGTTATTATTGCTATTTGGAATTTCAAATAGTAGATTTCATTACCTGAAATCCAAGTTCTGTTTCAGTCTTCAGTGCTGGAAAGCAATGATGGGTTCCGGCTTCATCTAACACATGGTAGAAAGGCAGAGACTGACAATTAGGGAGACCTGTTTTCTCATACTGGTTCTGTGAAAACATTTCAGCATCCTTGAGTGTTCTCATCTGTAAAATGAGAAGATTTCATTTATAAACTTTATGGTGCCTTCCAATTTAAAAGTCTGTGGTAAAACAAACTTATCAATAACAAGGTTAAGGCCAATTAAGTTTGACTTAAAAAAATTTCAGAAATTTTTTTACTGCTTTCCAACTATGTGGTTAGAAGTGAGGCTAGCAGAAAAGGCAGCCTAATAAAACTAAGCATTGGCGACCATCAGGTGATATTATTTAACGTTTCAAATGTGAAATATATCACTAAAATGGGAAAATCTGTTTTTAAGGATACCTAATAGTGGTTTGTTCTCTAAAAAGCAGTTAATGTTCATATAGTATCTATAAAGCTATAGGTGAACTATTTTTGGAAGAAGACATCTTCCGAGTGATACTGAGACAAAATTTCAGCTGAAATGATTTTTGTATTATAACAAATCAGCCACTTGCTCTTAGGATAACTTGGTAGTGGTGTAGTCACTGTGGACATTCTTTGGTTGGAGAAATTTCTTTTGTGCAAGGAAAATTTTAGTGAGATTCTTTTATTTGAGATTTTTAATGTTTTTTTAATTTTTAAAAGTTTAAAAAATTGTATTTTATACTGGAGTATTGGACTGCAAGGAGATCCAGCCAGTCCATTCTAAAGGAGATCAGTCCTGGGTGTTCTTTGGAAGGAATGATGCTAAAGCTGAAACTCCAGTACTTTGGCCACCTCATGTGAAGAGTTGACTCATTGGAAAAGACTCTGATGGTGGGAGGGATTGGGGGCAGGAGGAGAAGGGGATGACAGAGGATGAGATGGCTGGATGGCATCACGGATTCAATGGACGTGAGTCTGAGTGAACTCCGGGAGATGGTGATGGACAGGGAGGCCTGGCGTGCTGCGATTCATGGGGTCGCAGAGTCGGACACGACTGAGCGCCTGAACTGAACTGAATTGAATAGTTGATTAACAGTGTTGTGTTAGTTTCAGATGCGTAGCAGAGCAATTCAGTTAGACATATACATGCATCTGTTCTTTTTTCAGATTCTTTTCCCATATAGGTTATTACAGAATATCAAGCAGATGTTGCTTCACAGACTGTTTATTAAAAGTGCCGATGTACACATGAAGCTTCCAATGACCAAAGTCTCTTAGGTTTATTCAAGCCTTCTCCCTATTCCTAACTCTAATTTGGCAATTTACCAATTTGAAGAGTGAAATTTTAGAAAATAAGACTAAAAGGCTTCTGATTGCATATTGAGATGTTCCAGCCTCTGGAGAGTTTGAATCAAGTGAAACCAAGTGCAGCATCTCCAGGGATGCTCTGCTACCCATGGTCAGGGGAGATACTTCTACACTATGTTTGTTTATTGATGTGCTTACCCAACAGAATGTGTACCTTGTGTCTTGTGTTAACTATTTGTTTATGGAAAATGCACCTCTTTAGCTCAGTTTCAAAGAAAGTTGCTCTTTTAATAGTACCTGGGATGCTTCAAAATGTTTCAAAAGTTCCATATTGAGTAGCATACAGAATTTAATTCTGATGTTTTATATTCTCGAAGGGCTGAATAGGTGTGGTGCTTCAGACAATAGTTTTAAGCTCAAAGGCTGTCTCTTCTGAGGTGCATATGATTATATTCTTTCATGAAAGCAGGTAAATCTCAGACTGGAGTGTGCACAGACATCTTCGTGTGGGCTCTGGCCACAGAATTCCCATTAGCATGAGCTTGGCACTGCTTCTTGTCTCACAGACAGTAAGGAACATGCCTTTTCCACCCTTGAGGCAATAAATTAAAGGGTGCGGCATTAAATGAGTTGAATTTTGAGTAGTACTTTTCATGCCTCCAACGTTTTAAAATCCTTATGAAGCAGCATTTGGAGTCATGAAACAAGGGACTATGTTTGTGCCAACATGTGGATCCTTTTGGTCTTCTGGAATCGTGTGTTTGTGTCAAACCGTCTTTTCGAATCCTTTTCCCATTGTGGTAGTGTCTGTGACTAGAACTTTGTTTTTCAGTATAAATCACAAATAAATGAGCACTATGTAAGGTAAGACATCTTTACTTTGTTTCTTCTGGGTCTGGTCCAGACTATTACAGTCCCTACATATCTCCATGACACAGAAGCAAGAGTTTTTGCAAAGAACGTCCCCAGGGCCCAACCAAATCCTTTCTTTGCAGCAGCTGCCCTGCTCTATGTTCATTATATTTGTGCTTCCTCCAATTTTGCACTTTTTTCAGTATTTGCTAAAGAGACTGGAGAGCATGCCTTTAATCTCCAATGGAACTTTATTTTTGTTTTCATGGAAGAAAGGTTTATCTTTAATGTTACCATGTGTCGTCTCTAATTAGAAGCCCTTTTCTTATATTCTCATAAATAACTTCATAACTTCAGAGATGGTAAGATCCAGATTTTGTCTAATCCTCTTTCAACCACAGAAAATATAGACCCTCACCCAAACACCAGGAGGGCAAGATCTGAAAGTCCTGTACTCTTAAAGGGGGACTTAACAGCACAGCCACTTACTCTTCCCAGGTGTATGATATTTTATTTCAGGACATCAGAATAGGAATTCTTTTCTTATATTAATGTTTTCCCCCATTCAGTGGCTCTATTGTTATCTTTTCCAAAGCATGTTATGATTATTAATAAAGGTATTTCAACATAATATACTAACACATTTTGGACACAGTGCTATATCAGGCATCCTGCTAAACAAGTTCATCATGCAATTGAACATATGTAACTTGCAACTACTATGATATATTATCCAGCTTTATAGATAATAAATGGAGACTCAGAATTTCTGAGGCTCATTCAAAGGCAGACAGCTTATCAGGGCTGGAGCCAAAGTTTAAACCGGAGACCAGAGAGTGTCTTCCTAACTACACATCTCATTGTAGGCTGTAACCAATTATTTTCCAAGTTACACCACATGTTTGGACTTATGTGAATAATGCCTTAAAGTGCCTGTTATTTTTATTTTTATTTATTTATTTTGCTCCATGCCTTATAGTGTTTAAGGTTATGACTTTCTATTTCATATCCATCACTGTTGTATATTTCTGTGTTATTTTTCTGGTGTCCCCAGATATCATAATTGGAGAATGGAATGGCAACCCGCTCTAGTATTCTTGCCTGGAAAATCCCATGGACAGAAGATCCTGGAGGGTGGGCTACAGCCCACGGGTCACAAAGAGTCGGACACAACTGAGTGACTAACACTTTCAGTTCAGATACCATATTTCCACATTTTTATCATAGAGTCCCTCACTCATGCTCACCTGTTTTTTTCTCAGAAGTAGCATGTGTCAAGTAAAGCTAGCCTATGATAGGAAGCAAAGAATGAAAGCAGTATATATGTGGTTGGGCGGGGGGAGGTTGAGGGATGGAGAGAGGGGAGAGAAAGAGAACATTTATTAGCATTTTCCTTAGATATCGGTGAATATGAGAACACTGATTGTACTAATGCCTTTCCATCCTGCTCACTGAGTTTTCCTAGGATGCCTGTCAAGTATGTTAGTATTTCATGTTTGGTAGACTGTGAGTATCCTCTGTTCCCTGACCTGATGGAAATAAACACTCTGTACCTGTTCAGTCTGAGTCCCTGAAATGGGGAATAGTTAGATCCATATTTTTAGTATATTTCTGCAGTGAGATTTCCGTGTTGCATTTGTAGGTGTGGAAATGAAGACTAGGCTAAGGAGTTTTGAAGGCAAGAAACATTCAGAGTAGAAAAGACTCTTCTTAGATAAATGCAGTGAGGAATGTACAGTGGTTCTGACCTCAGGAGAAGCTTTCTTCATTAACTGCTTTGAGGAGGGCATAGATGTCTTCAGTTAGGGTATGTCCATCATGCTTACTTTTTGCCCTGCATTTCAAGGACAATGAAGAAGGTTCCTGAGAATATTCACTTGCTTTAGACTGGCCTTTTAGGGGTCTAACAAAATACAAATACTGCTGGCCAAGAAAATAAAGTTGTTAAAAGCTAATTATTATGTTTCAATGGTTGTAGGAATATCAAGTTTTTTCATAATGTATTTTAAAAGTCATTGTGCCCTGTGTTAAGTAATTTGTATTATTAATTATGCAGCTTTTAAGTGTTGCCAGTAACATTATAACAAGGTAATTTTTAATTGAAATTCTGATTAAACCTAAATGTTGGTGTTAATTACATATTATTCAAGAAATAATACAAAATAAACCTCAAATAATAAACTCCCCCACCCTAGCCAATTACTCAGATCGCCAGTTCCATCACAGGCTCTACTTTTACCATTTCATTAGTCATATTTTTGTCACACTGTCGTTTCATCTGCTTCTATCGTATCTTACTTTCTCAGGTACTGATGTCATAGTAAAGATATGTATCAATAATAAAAATTTTACTGATAAGAGAACTGCTTTAATCTGATTCAGTGTGTCAGATTTTATAATTATATAATTTGTCACATAACTTATCTATAAATACTTATATTCTAGAGCTCAGAGAAGGAAAAAAAGTTATTACCTTAAGGCAAAACAGTTTGGCTATACTGCTGTTGACCACTGTTGAAAGTCAGTTTTATATTCTTCAGTATATTTTCTCAAGATCACTATTAATTTTAACATATAGTATAAAACTGCAGTATTTTGTATTTTCTTTTATAGGTTGTTCTTTCATGTTAAAAACTGTCTTTAAAATGATAGTATTTAATGGAGCAACTGAGGAGGTTTTACTGTCAAAGGTACATGAAATAGCTGGCATGCTGTCACCTATGATTCTGTTTCATGAGAGTAATAACTTTTTCCATTACCTATTATCTTTTATTAAAATTTCCTGTAGTTTGCTGTGCCATATAATAGACATAATTTGTGATATATCAACACAGCAAATGTGAGCTTGGGAATTCTCTTTTCTTTCCTCAGAAGAGTTGACTTCCTCTACCTTTTCCCCCTGCACAGGAAAGAAAAAGAAAAAACAGATGTAAATGGAAGAAACATGCAGTGGCTGTATTTACCTAAAGTAATCTTTGAGCTGTTAAGAGAAGTTTAATCAGCCACGTCACATCCTCATGGGTCACAAATATGATTTGTTGACATAAAACACTGGGCTTACCTGTGGTTTAGCTGGTGTAGAACCCACCTGCAATACAAGAGACTACCTGTAATGCAGAAGACCCAAATTCAAACCTTGGATCAGGAAGATCCCCTGGAAAAATAAATGGCAACCAATCCCGGTACTCTTGCTTGGGAAATTCCATAGGCAGAGAGTCCTGGCGGCTACAGTCCATGGAGTCACAAGAGTTGGACATGACTTAGCAACTAAGCCAAACAAAAAACCAAGGGAAACATTCGGTATAATTCCAAAAAGAATTTGCTGATCAAATTGTTTATTATTTTAATTGATAAGTAGGAAGGAAAAAAAAAAATAAGCTCAGCAAAATGTAGGATGCAAAGTGAAAGTGTTAGTTGCTCAATTGTGTCTGCCTCTTTGTGACCCCATGAACTGTAGCCCACCAGGCTCCTCTGTCCATGGAATTCTCCAGGCAGGAATACTGGAGTGGGTAGCCATTCCCTTCTCCAGGGGATTGTCCCAATCCAGGGATTCAACCTGGGTCTCCTGCGGATCCTTTACTGTCTGAGCTACCAGGGAAACCTGTAGGATGCAAAGTCCATTCAAAAGAGCTCATGAAATTGATTTAGAACTTTCATTCACTCAAAATAATTAGGTTAGTTCTGACAAATTTTAAGTTATTTAGTTTTCTAAGCTAAAGCTGATTAAAGCTAACTTCACAAGGATCATATTGTAATGGATTGTATTGTAAAGGATCATCATTTCTTTCATGTAATATATAGTGAACATTTTCTTGTGTTATTGGCATTCTTTTAAAAGAGATTTTAAAGATAATATAGCACTCTGAGATAAAGATTTACAACTTTTGAAACCAATCTGAATTTCCAGTTAGATTACTTCTAAAACTTCTCTCTTAGAACAAACATTATGATGAACTTTACTGAATACCAATCCTTGTCTTCTCCAGTTATTTCTGAGAATAAAGACTGTGAATTTGAATTAATAACTGAGTTTGAATTTAAAGTTTTTTGGAACATATTACAAAATAGCCCTAATTATTATTTTTAATGATTATAAGGTAGTCCATTTTGAATAAAGAATATTAGTAATTAATATCCTTCAGTGTTTACTGTCTAGTACTGTTTTAAGAGCATCATCCTGATTTAACACATTTTTTTCTTAAAGATGATGATATGAGGTAGTACTATTGTCATTTCTATGTTTTAGATGAGAAAAATGAGGCACAGGAAAACAGAGACTCACTCAAGTTCAAACAAGCAATATTTTAGAGGAAGTTTTGAATCTAAACACTCTAGGTTAATAGCTAACTTTTACTAATATTCAATAATAGACAAACAGGCTTACTGAACTTCCAGGTTAAGAGATTTAAAATGCATTATTTACCTTCTTAAAAGTTCTAAGCTGTATAAACATTTACTTTCTTATTTTTTTCTTGTAAAAAAATTAATCTTAGAACTTCATTTAGGCAAGTTGACAAGTCATATAATTAGTAATTGGTAAAGCAGAAAGTGAAGAACTAAAGAGCTTCTTGATGAAAGTGATAGAGAAGAGTGAAAAAGTTGGCTTAAAACTCAACATTCAGAAAACTGGGATCATGGCATCTGGTCCCATCACTTCATGGCAAATAGATGAAGAAACAGTGGAAACAGTGATAGACTTTATTTTCTGGGGCTCCAAAATCACTGCAGATGGTGACTGCAGCCATGAAATTAAAAGACGCTTACTCCTTGGAAGGAAAGTTATGACCAACCTAGACAGCATGTTAAAAAGCAGAGACATTACTTTGCCGACTAAGGTCTGTGTAGTCAAGGCTGTGGTTTTTCCAGTAGTCATGTATGGATGTGAGAGTTGGACTGTGAAGAAGGCTGAGCACCAAAGAACTGATGCTTTTGAACTGTGGTGTTGGAGAAGACTCTTGAGAGTCCCTTTGACTGCAAGGAGATCCAACCATTCCATCCTAAAGGAAATAAGTCCTGAATAATCATTGGAAGGACTGATACTGAAGCTGAAACTACAGTACTTTGGCCACTTGATGTGAAGAACTGACTCATTTGAAAAGACCCTGATGCTGGGAAAGATTGAAGGCAGGACGACAGAGGATGAGAT
Organism: Nanger dama; assembly: GCA_917880005.1. Lineage (NCBI taxonomy): Eukaryota > Metazoa > Chordata > Mammalia > Artiodactyla > Bovidae > Nanger > Nanger dama. Next base: position 23,337,061 of record CAKJTW010000035.1, read on the forward strand.
GGTTGGATGGCATCACTGACTCGATGGACATGAGTTGGAGCAAGCTCCAGGAATTGATGATGGACAGGGAAGCCTGGCATGCTGCAGTCCATGGGGTCCCAAAGTATCAGACTCAACTGAGCGACTGAATTGAACTAAACTGAAAGTAGATTTTAACTGTTATCTGGGTTATGTGTCTTGAGTGCCCAAACTCTGAATCTCTCCACTTTCAACCATTTGGATCATTTAGGTTCTTACCATATATCAGTATTAAAAATGGCATTTAAAGGAACATGGTTTGGGTTATTTAATTAGTAGAGATTTCTGGACAAGGAGATCCCATACCAAAGCTTGGTAATGGTCTTAGGTCTGTACATGCATCACTGGTAAATTTTTCTGCAAATGTGAGCCACTTTGTGTAAGAGAACCAGTGTCTCTGGAGACTTCACCAAAAAGAAAAAAAGAAAGAAAGAAAAAGACTGTGTTGAGATGGAGAGTGAAGGGTTAGTAGATGAGGCAGCACAGCCCTTTGTGAAGAGAGGAAATTTGAGCTCAAACTTGACCGATGATCTGAATCAGCAGCAGTGGAGTGTTCCAGGCAGAGGGAAGCATAAGATATAACCTCTGCATTGGGAGTAAGCTTTGATTTTGAAAGAATTAAAAGAAGGCTGATAATGCTAAGATATAAGGTAGGTTGGATGAGTTTGAATTTGTCTCAAAGAACGCTGGTGGTCAACTTCAAATTGGCCTTTGTCTAGGGTTTCGTGCTCCATGTTATAGATTTTGGACTTTACCTAAAGTACATGAAGGACATCATAGCCGATGAGTAACAGGATGTAATTATATCCCACAAGAATAGACTGTGGCTTGAAGATTGGAAGGTTGGCCACTCATCAACCCTGGTGAAAGATAAAGGTGGCTTGAACTAGGGACACAGAAGTGGAGACAGTATGTAGCTATTGGCTTGGGTATGTTTTAGAGGTAGAGATTCAAAGACTTGCTGATAGATTTGATGCATGAGTGAAGTAAAGAGGAGAATCAATTGTGACTCCTAACTTTGGTGCTTGAGATAACCATGTTCCTTTAATGACTTAATTGCTATTGTCCCCCTAGATGTAACCTCCATGAGGGAAAGGACCTTATCTCCTTTATTCACTGTGTAACCACTGCCTAGCAGAAGATCTGGCAAGGCAAAGAGGAGGTGTCTTGAAATATTCCTGAATAATTTAATAGTTATTATACATTATTAGCATGTTATCTAAATGATTTGCTAAGAAATTTCCCCTTATGTTTTATTTTTATAATTTTTGACATTTTAACATATAAACCCCAAATATATTTAGATTTATGATACATTTTTAAGTGTAAACTTAAGTCCATTTACTTACTGCTTTGTGATTTCTTTAATGGTATCTAAAATAATCACTCCCCATTCAAAGATCTGGTTAATAACTAGTTCTGCTTCTTATGTGCTTATAGTTTTTTTTTTTGCTTACTTCTTAAAAAAACCCTGAAATTTAGTTTTTAAATTATATAAGGGCCTAAGTTAATTTCTTTCCCAAAATTGCTAATTACTTCAAATTAATTAGTCCATTCCTTTCTCTTAAAAAAAGTCTTCACTTAATTTTTACAAGTAATAGTCTATTGCTAACTGTTTAGCAATAGTCTATTGCTGCTGCTGCTAAGTCGCTTCAGTCGAGTCCGACTCTGTGCAACCCACCAGGCTCCCCCGTCCCTGGCATTCTCCAGGCAAGAACACTGGAGTGGGTTGCCATTTCCTTCTCCAGTGCATGCAAGTGAAAAGTGAAAGTGAAGTCGCTCGGTCATGTCTGACTCTCCGTGACCCCATGGACTGCAGCCTACAAGGCTCCTCCGCCCATGGGATTTTCCAGGCAAGAGCACTGGAGTGGGGGTGCCATTGCCTTCTCCAAGTCTATTGCTAACCAGCCACATTGCTGGTTTGCTTTGCTAAGTCGCTTTCAATTGTGTCCAGCTCTTTGCGACCCCATGGACTGTAGTCCGTGAGGTTCCTCTGTCCATGGGATTCTTTAGGCATATATGGATATAGCAGCCACATATGGATATTTAAATATACATTTATGTTAATTAATACAGTTTAAAATTCTGTTTCTCAGTAACGGTAGCTCTATTTCAGGTGTTCAGTATAGTCAATGGGGTGAGTGAATACCATACAGCACAGTGCAAAATTAGAAAACTTTTTCATCATCACAGAAAGTTCTATCAGACATTGTTAGTCTAGGAGATATTTTTTCAAATTCCTAAAAATTTTCCAAGGATTTAAAAAATAGAATAGTGTGGTATATGTGAACTACATTGGGAATCATTGGCACCTTTATAAAACTTAGTTTTTACTTTGGGGAGTGTGTTATGCAGCCACATTTGTGAAACAAGTTTTTTTTCTCTCATTAAATTTTAATTTCTTTCAGTGTTATGTATAGTTCTGCATGAGATTAATCCTAGGAGGCTTTAATGTTATAAATTATTTAATATGTGTCTTTAATTTTTTCTTCAACCATTTTTCAATTTAGGTATTCTACTTTAATTTGTTAAAATATAGCAGGCTTTTAAAAAGAAAATTTGCATTTTACCATATTTTCAAGTTTATTAGTAAAATGATTTCCTTGACTGAAAACCTATTTTGCTGTCGTTTACTCTTCAAATTTTATTTACTTGCTTTTAGTATTTCCTCTAATAAATTTCCAGAGGTTTTAAATGTTTTAAGTAATTGTCAGTATGTATTCAGTTTCCTCTCATTCTTCATACAGAAACTCTGGACCTGTCTAACTGAGACTTTTGATGCTTTAAGATGATTTTGTGTTTTCCTCTTATGGCCTTCCATATGGATTTCATCATTTGCCTTCAGGATATCTTATTTGCTTCTCTGTGTAGTTCTTACTGGTCATTTTGCTGTCTCTCCTAGGTACTCTGAAGTTAGAAAATGAGTAACTGAGGAAGCTAGTATTTGAATGCAAAACTAGTAAAACCATATTGCCTACACTTTTAAAACATTTTAAGGAAAAATACTGTTATTTTAAAATTCTATATCTTTTCTATTTGTACTGCCTTGTAATACAATTTGCTTTTATAATCTATTTGAACACCTAGTATTAGGTCAGTGTTTGTAACTATTTTATAAATCCTTATAGATTTATATCCTATAGATTTATAGTCTTTGTTAATAGGAAACTGAGTATCTAACATCTAATTTTGTGCATGTAGGTTCTGTTTTATTAATTATATTGTTCAAATTATTTATATTCTTATTTTTTATTCTTCAATGTATAGCACTGTGATAGTGGCTTAATATTTACCAGTCAATGGTACTGATTTTTTAATCAACGTGCTGTAACTAAAATTTGCTAATTCTTTAAATGTTGTAGGATATTAATAATATTGTCAGCATAAATTTTGCTGTTTTCACATGAAAACATCTTTAACATTTTAAAATGTTTAATGAAACAATTAATATACTTCTGTTTTTATCCCAGTCTTCAACTTGTTCAGTTATCTGTCTTCCTAGATATTGCATTCTGTTTCTGTACTCCTAATTATTGTATTTTAACTTTTTTCAGTATATTATTAATACTTGGTTTTAGTATATTGAAACATATGGAAAGTAGAGTTCCTACTAAATGTTATCTTGAAGTATTATCCAGTTTGTTTTTAAAAGTCTATTTTTATCTAATTATCAAACCCAAAATAATTTAAATTTATTTTAGAGAGGAATTAGTTGCTTTGCCATCTTTTCAACCCCCACCCTATTTCCTGTTAATCTACTCTCTGTTTGCTAATCTTGTTAATATTTAATGCCTTTTTAATATATGTTGTCTAATATTCCATTTTATTACAGTATTTCAAGGAAGCATTTAGACTCATTTGAATCAAACTTCTTTTCTTTGTGATTTAAAAAATATGTTTTTATCTTTGGTAAGTTTCAGTTTTCCCTGCAAATTATTTTTAAGCTCAGTTTTTCCATTCTAAATGGTTAATAATTCATCTCTCTGAAATTGGGAACGCATCTTTAAAAGAAGGTCTGCAGCAATGATGTCTTATGATGTAGTGTCTGAGGCAGACACTGAGACTGCCTGATCTGAGCAGATCTGAGACTGTTTTGGTCAACATCACATATAAATTTCAGAGTCAGCTGAATATTATGTTCTTTTATAGCTTTCCCCTGTAAGGCTATGCTACTTTTTCCTTCTGCTTTTTGTCATTGTTTTTCTTTTTATGTGATTTACTTTTGATGTGGAGAGAAAGATAGATGTAGGGATAAAAAGGTGATTCCGTCTTTACTGGTTTTCTTTGACAATACAAACATGAACTTGATATTGATTTTAGTTATTTTCCTTAATGTCAAGTATGGGGGCTTTCTCCCAGTCTTGACATTCTTAATATTATACAAATTGTCAGTTCATCATATCCTTAGTACACTTAAATTTAGGCATATCTGTTATTAGTGGGTTGCAGTTGTTTAACCAGATTGCTCTGGTCTTTTTCCCCCACCTATCATCTTTTTAACCCATCTGTATTTTTCTCTGCATTCTTGTGTGATTTTTTATCATTTGTCATTAAGAACACTAATTATATTTTTCTGGACTCAGCTCTCTCTATATTGCTTATCATTATACTTTTGTTGTCTTCATTGTGATTTTAACAGTCCCTCCTTATATATTTAGTTTGAAAGAATATCTCAAAATCTTACTGAAAAGCATGTTTTGAAAATACTACTGCATTTTACTAAGTAAATATATTTCTGGGCAATACATGGAAAGCCTTCCTTTGTAGTCATTAACATAATGTTAGTTAACATGTTGTCTTATTTCAGAATTGCTCCCCCATCACTAACCCTCAACTCCAAGGGCCTCTTATTTTGTATTTTCTTAACAAACAGAAATGACAGAGATAGCCAAATCATAGCTTTGGCACTGGGAGATTGTGTACACCTGTGGCTGATTCATGTCAATGTATGGCAAAACAAATACAGTATTGTAGAATAAAGTATTAAAAAAAAATCACAATATCACACACACACACAAAAACACCGAGAATCAGCACACTTTAGGATTTCTGTTATCTCCATCAGCTTTGTCCTGGTTATTAGGTCTTTCTCCTTCTTGATGGTAAAGATGGCAAAGCCAGGATGATAATAGAATAGAGTGTCTAGCACAGTTCCTGGCCAGGGGCAGATAAATTGTTCATATTTTCTCCTTAGCAGTGAGAATTCCTAATGAGATTTGTGATCTCCCTGGAATTGTAAAGGCACCAAAATTGTGGTACTTGTGGGAGGCTACTCATGCTAAGGAACTTGATACAAGGCAGATTTGACCATAGGTTCTAGGTTCTTATCATAAATAAGAGAAAATGAAACAGCTCAGAGTAGAGATCTAAAGGGTTTAGGAAGCTGGAGGATAAACAGATTCTGACAGTTGGATATGTACTTTCTTATTCTCGTGCACTATTACTGATTCAGCCAGTTTCATGAGATTTTTAAAGAAGTGGCTTTGTGTCTCCATTCATACAAACATATTTTTAGAAATACGCTTCTGTGTTGTATAAAATAAATTTTATTATCTAACCTATTTTAACCAAATAATTTTTTTAGCCAAAAATTTAACCGAATGTTTTTCTTCTTTGTTATTTCAGCCTTAATGGTTGAGTTAGCGGTTTGTCACAGTTTTTTTTTTTAATGTGTTATTGCTTGACTGTAGATACACAAGGTGTTATTATTAATATATCTTATGTATTGTAACAGAGAGGTTGCTCTTAAAAATTTTAAACCTGAATTTTTACTTGTTGACTTTTTTCCTTGCTAATCTACATAGTTCTTAAATATTTCAATAAAATTGGGACAATTCAACTCAATTTGAATTGTGTTATCTCTAACTTCCTCATTGAAAGAACTTATCTCTCAATTGTACAACCTTCCCAAACCGACATGCAAATTACACTTTGCACATTATTCCCCGATTCACATATTGCTTCTTTCAAAGAGTTTGTGAAATTTTCAGTAGCTGTTTATAGAATTGTGGCAGATTTCTTGAGAACGTTTAGAACATCTCAACTTATCAACAGCTCATAAAAATATCAGTTCTATCCCCCATCCCTGTCCCTCATTATAATAAGTCCTCATTGGCAGCTACATATGGCAGGAAAACAAAACAAAACCAAAGGAAAGGTAACAGTTTCTATAACCTAATTTAGATACGCTTCATTTGCATCACAGTTAAATCTCCAAAGAGCACTGGGAAGCATGATGGAATGGAATTCCCCACAACTTCAGCAGGAGCCAACTCTCCATATGGTACATGAATAATTCTCAAGTGCGATGGATAAAATAAATGGCGAGACTGATCTTGTATGTCTCTTCAGATGTGGAAAGGAGGCCTCATAGAAAATAAAGCTGCAGAATTAATGCTTTCTATCAGTACCTACACTTTAGCCTCCAAAATAGAATGAGGTGTTCTTGGTCAAAGGAGAACTAAATATAAAGGAACCAAATGATATCAAGGGTTTACTGTTAAAAATAAGGATCCATTCTTACCTTGCCCCTCATACTGTTGTGTGTTTATGCTCAGTCATATCCGACTCTTTGAGACCCCATGGGCTGTGGCCCACCAGGCTCCTCTGTCCAAGGAACTTTCCAGGCAAGAATACTAGAGTGGGCTGCCATTTCCTCTTGCAGGGGGAACTTCCCAACCCAGGGATTGAAGCTGCATCTTCTGCATTTGCAGGTGGAGTCTTAACCACTGAGCCACCTGGGAAGCCCCTCCTATTGTTGTAGGGATGTTATATCTCAGATCTGCTTCACTCTCCCCTTCTTTGCAGTTTTGGAACACATATCACTAGCATCCCAGTGTGTGATCTGTATTAGAATAACTTGAGATGCAGGATTAAAATTCTAATTCCTAGGTCCTATCCCAGAGCTGCTGAGTCTTTGGGAGTGGGGCTTGAAAGTCTTCATTTTCATCAAACATTCAATGTGAATCTCATTTAGACTAATATTGGTGCCAGTTATAATAGAGACTATAGAAGAAGACTCAGGACAAAGAAGAGAATGGCAGAACCAACAATAGGCACCATGATTTCCCTCTGAGGATGCAGAGGGCATCAGGGTATGTTTCCACCAATGGTTTCTTATACTTACTTAATATTTGAGCCAAGGGTTAGCCTGATCCAAGATAGAAGGCTGGAATGGGAAAGTTAGTGTGTGGCGGATGGTGCTGGGTGACAGGTACATACTTCTTTTTGTTCTCAGAAAGCATAGAGCAGTAACAGCCTGAGTGGGAGGAAGCAGGATGAGATTGAACGCTGTGTTAACAGTGAATGGCATCCATTCTGTGATTTAATGTCTTTCTTTTTCTGGTAAGATTTACTTGGTTATATTTTTCCACATCAAGAGTAAAATATTTTAGATATATAAAAGCAGAGTGGGAGGCTGATAGAATGATTTTTTTAAAATGGCTGAAAAATTATGTCTGAACTAAGGAAAGAATATTAACATATAAAAGTCATCTATATAGTTTGGTTCATTGCTGTTTACAGTGTACTGGTTCTAAATTGTAATTGCCAATAGAAAATAACCACAAAGGAGAACAACAAAAATAGACTAAAAGCAAACTGAAAAAAAAAAGGCACTAATTCACCTGTTAAAGGTGAACCTTTTGAAGACAGGAAGATGTTTATTTCTAGATGATTCAAGTTAGATGAATTTGTGTCATTTACAAGAGTTAGAAAATGTGGCTTTAAGATAGAAAATTCCCCTGTATTTATTGCCAATGCATTGAATATTAGGTAAGTCCTGATAATTCTGGTATTCTGGAATTTTCTCTTTGGAAGGAAGGAATGTGTATTTCTTTGGCTTGAGTGAGAGGGTGATTGGGATTGAATCACTGTGGGTGAGAATCTTTCTAGATTTTTCATTAAGTGTGGCTATGTAATCAGTATTGAAATAAGAACTTTATAGCTTACCACCTTCAATAGTTAGTAAATTCATTTGTATGCTTACAGTTTAAAGGAATAAAGTGAAATTCTATTTAATTGGAAAGGAAGCTGCTATGCCTAGTTTTTTCCCCCGGTGTGTGTGTGTGTGTGTGTGTGTGTGTGTGTGTGTGTGTATGTGTGCGTTCTAGTTACTTATATCAGAAGTGCATAGGAGAGTGTCTCCTGGAGGCTGGCACAGGGTTTACGATGCAAATATTGAAGGGCTGTGAGTCACCAGCAGAGGGTTCATTTATGTGAGCTTTCCACCTTTTGGCTTACCCTATAACTTCTGCCAGTAAAGGTGCTTGCTTTTATTCTCTTGTAGCCTTTGTTGCCAAAGGCAGAGGATATTTTCTTTCTAAGAGAGTGCTTAGATGCTCCCTCCGTGCTGCCTCTGCTGGAGCAGTGTGGATAAGCTAGCTTTGTTCTCACTGGCACTCTACCTGCTCTCCTATTTCTCCAGAGAGTAAGTGTTCTTCTTAAAAATATAGCTATATTGAGTGCCTCTGTGTCTTTAGATACTCTTTTCATGTGCTAGTATAAAATAAAAGTCTTTTGAAGATACGTTTTATGGGGAAGTGCTTTCTGGGGCCTCTAGAGATGTTCACAAGCACTGAATCGAGGTACCTTTATAGTGGTTTAATGACAGCGTGGAACACTCGTTATAAAGTGCCCTTTTGATATGTATCCCAGGGCGTGGCACAGTTAGAGCCTGGTGAACAGGTTGATTTGTTTTCACCTTCAGTCACAAAGCACCACCCACCCCCATTGCTTTGTTTGGGTCTTGCAACTATAGATCTGTGTTTTGTTTTGTTTTTTCATCCCCGAAGATAAAGGAGACCTGTCAGAATGGAAATTTGGAAAAATACACACATACTTGTGAAATTAGGCAAGTTCTTATAAAGTTTGTATTCCCATTGAATGCACAGGAGCCACAGCAGCGCTTTTTTTTGTGTGAGGAATTGTTTTTCTCGCTGTGCAGAAAACCTGTGCAGGACTGTACAGGCATAAAGAGAATATTCATCATTATTTACTGTGTCAAACTCAAACGGAGGGCCAAATTGGCAGCATTCCAGGAGCAGGAGGCCACACCTATTTGTGAAAATAGAATAGATTTCCGTAGTTGCCTATTCTGTGCCTATAGTTGACTATTCTGTTCAAGGCGGTGGTGATGGAACATGTAGTTTGCAAGCCGCATATGTTGGTTAACAGTGAAGGTTGGCCATGGTACTGCTCCATAAAATCCTGGAGACCACACTTGGTTTGTGCACCAGCCTGATTATAATAAGGGATCGGAGCGAGAGACGATAAGTGGAGGAACCTGTGTGATCTGCCTGGGACCCCTTGCTTCACACTGATTGCCACTGATTGATGGGTCTGCTCTGTCTGGCTGGGCGTTTCATCTCACGAGATGCCCTGTCCTCAGAAGAGGAAGATGAGGAGAAAGCCAGGCTGCTTGAAGCTCTTGGTTTTCAAATAACTCACATGGCAGACTGTAATTTTTAAAAATTGAGGTGCAATCCCTATTAGTATAAAGATGTTTTTCTATAGCATAGCCAGACACACATGAAAAGCTTTTAGCCAAATTCACTGGCTGCTCAATTGTTTGCATTATTCGGGGCTCCTGAAAGTGTATGAAGCAGTAACATGTGGGATCAACCTGAAGTAGTGACTCCAGTCTGTTCCATGTCATCCCAAATTGTCTGAAACAATGTGACTGAAGCTTTCTAGACTCTCTGGCATTATTTGGGAGAACCATTAACCAGCACTAAATAAGCAGACCTAACCTGCCACTAATCAGGTCTGATTGCACTAAGTTGCCCTGGTGATAAGTAGTTTGATCACAGAATCAGCTGCAGTACACAAAGGATGGAGCCTATGTTAATTTCAAAATATTACGCTGTTTCTATTTAATGATAACAGAAATATAACTTGTACTGTTACACAGTGACTTCTAGCATTTATATTTGTACAGTGGTTCTCAAACTTGACCGTGCATTGGAATCCCTTACAGGGTTTGTTAAAACATAGGTTGATGGGCCTCACCCTCAGAGTTTCTGAAGCCAGATCTGGGGTGGAGTCTGACAATTAATTTTGAATTTCTATCAAGTTGTCTGATGATGCTAATGCTGCTGGTCTGAGGATGACATTTAGAGGACCACTGTTTGCTATCAAACTGTTTGTAATTAGCCAGTGAAATCAGGCATCATTTTTAGAGCTGTTATGAGTTTTTTAGAAGGTTTAATCAATAATGAATTGTACATGTAAAGAATCATGTTAATAAAGCAGGGTCAGAAAGGATGTTATTAAACTGAAGGAATAAGTAGAGGGAAATTGATCTATGTGATGAGATGGGGATTGTTAGATTACAATTTTATTAAGAAGGAAAGGAAGTTTATATATACAAGTGACCAAAACCTGATGCAAGTATTTTTGTTGATATTTTTCTTGTAATTAAAAAATTCCCCAAATCTTTGCAGTGATTTTCCTTTAATTTCTTGCATGTAGCCATGTGCTTGCTGGATGTTTTCACACGATGCAGATATGTTGCTTATGAGTCAAAGAAATGCATCCTGAATGTTTTAAGGACTATATTGATTCATCTTTGCCTTATGAAGTTGTTAAGAAATTAATTGTCAGAATCCGTTGTTTAATATCTATTGTTTGGCTAATGCTTTTGTTGTTATTGTAGACTTTTGAAAAACCAACACGTGCATTGTCTTTGAGTTGCTCTAGAAAGAGAAAGAAACATGCATCCATTCTAGAGTCAGAAGCCTAGGCTCCCCTTGTCCCTGTTTTTTGTATCTCCATTTAAATAAGAGAATTTTAAAAAATAACATCTATTTTGCTTATACTAATTTACCTTTGTAAAACAATATAGGATATTATTCTCTAGTTTTGCATAATTTTGTTTGTCAAATAAGAATACTAGCTCATTTTGGTGGTGCTTTGAAGTTTCTAAAGCAGATGCATTTTTTTTTTTTCCTTGTACAGGTCTATAGATTTCTAAGTTCTGATTAATTCACCTAATAAATAACACTCACACATCATGTATAAGAGGTTCTGTGGGCAGATTCAAATACTTTTTTGTACTCATAGTGCTTTTAGAACAATATAACTTACTGTATTCGTATTCTGGGTAACACCTGATGATCTGTTGGGATAGCAGAGTTGATTTTGTGGAAAATTTTCTGCTTGCCTGATCTCACATCCCCCCAGAAAACTTTTGGCAGGTTGTGGGTGGATGGAACCTGATTTGAATAACCAGGAAATGACATGGATTTCACACTGATAGCAGAATAAACTTCCTTCAACAATATAATTAGTAATAATTGGACCCAGTATTCTCTCTCCTTGATTTGATCTTCAACTTTATGACAATTAAATTCAACTAAAATTTCTTATTTGAATAACTATTAAATGCCATGGTTAAATGCTGGGTACCGTACTTGTTACTTCCAGTTACAAATGGAGGTCAGATAAAATTATATCTGAGGAAATAAGAAAATGCACAAATAACTGGAATTTAGGGACTCTAAGAAGGCTTTCTTGCCCTCCCCATGTTAAAATGGAGTATCTTAAAAAAAAGTTGCATGTATTGTATGTGTGGCATTTGTCTCCTCCATTCAGTGATCCACTCCCTGCTGCCTGGGACCACCCACTTTGTGCATTACTGTTAACTCAGTACGCAATATAGCGCCTGCCATGTGCTTCACCCTGGATAAATACTGGTTAAGTAAAAAACAAATGGATGAATACGTGAAAGTCTCATAAAAAATAACAAAATGATTTATAAGATTTTCATCTATTTTTAGTTATTACCAACTAAGGACTTTATATTATTGAAATGTATCAAATCACATAGAAATACATAGTTTTAGTAATGAATACACTTTTGTGTTTCTGTACGATAGTTACCGTCTTCAGAAAGCTTTGCGGGGCTCTGGACTGAGAGACCTGATTACAAAATATGTGAATTTCAGGGCCAGCTCTGTCACTGACTTCCTGGGTCAGTGCACAAGGCACTTATTAATGAACTGACTTTTTTTCAATGCCTGAGTTCCTGCCTGAGAGTAAATTAGTCATTAGAGATTCTAGTTTAAATTTATCTGGATTTTCTCATCTGACTTTGTTTTTCCTGTGATGTCAGTGTTTAATCTGCTCTGTACGATTAGTTGCTGCTTGCTAGGTTTGCATATGTTGTAAGCAAAAGTATTTTTCTTGTTAGTATCATTGACTTAATTTGAAGGTTCCACTTTTAATCTGCTCTGTACGATTAGTTGCTGCTTGCTAGGTTTGCATATGTTGTAACAAAAGTATTTTCTTGTTAGTATCATTGACTTAATTTGAAGGTTCCAAAAACAGCATTTCAGGGGAAAAATTAAAGAATTTAAAGTGTTCTCAGATTTACATATAAGAAGTGTTAATACTGCTATCTAATAAAAATGGCCAAGGACCTTGTAGCAAAGAATATTATTCTATTTTTATAAAAATCAAAGAGTTCATTTTTTCCCCTAAAGAAACAATTTGAATAATACCTGACCCTCTTCTCTTCTTTTTACAATGGAATATGGTCAAATTGAACCCACCATTAAAAATTCTCTAATATCTCTTTTTGCATTAACATTTCAAAACTCAATTTAAATATTCACAGATCTCATTTTTAATAAACTTAGCAAATTCAGGTAATTTCCTTCAACTTTCTAGATTGAAGGACAGCAGTTGGTACAGATATAAAAAGATGTACAGCTATGAGCAAAGCCCCAAATCAATTATATATAAGAAATAACCTAACACATGGAAAGAAATTAATCAAAAAGAAGAATTTCTACTATATAATTCTGTGGTCTGTTACCTGCAGGCAACAAACGCAAATGAAAAAATCAACATTCTTTTGGCAGATAAGAGAAAAATTAATAAAAACGTTTCCTTCCTACTAGATCCCCTGATGCAACTATTGTTAAAAGTGAGTGACTGCAGGAAGAACTTGCTCGTTTAAAATGCTATTTTTTTAAACTACAGAAATAAGGTTTTATTCTTGCTGTTAAGCTCAATTACATGAGTTAGTATGGATTTGCACTGTCCAAAGAGCATCCCTCTTCCCTGCCCCTTCTCATTAAATGACTCTGTGGGATATGCATGAGACAAATGTAATAGGAACCAGGTGAGTAGCATTTTGAGGTGTGCCTACAGGGTAATGATGATTCTAAGGAATCTGAGTGTAGCAGCTGAAAACTCTAAGAGAAGAACTACTGAGAGCCACAAAAAATGCCCCAGATACAGTCAAAAGATATTAGTACTCTAAAGATAGACATGTTCCTACTCCATAATGAGGTGGAGAGGGGTGCATTTTTGTGGATTTCTGCTTTTTAGAGTTGCATTTTTACTTTTCGTTTCTAATTGGACAAACAAGCCATATTTTACAGAATGTATGAAACTAACAGTCTTTCCTATTAGAAGGATTTTATATTTTGTGTTTTATGAGTATCATCCTGAGATTAACAAAGATATATGAGGCTAGAATACAGAGGATTCGGTAATGACATCCAATTTAAATATTAATATTAGTCCACTGCCACATTTCTATCACATGTAGAGAATGTAACATAAGTTTAGAATGGAAAGGTTATATTAGTTCCCCTTACCTAGTAACTAACATACAGCATACCTGTATAGAGTTTTGACATATTTGTATATTATGTATTAAATGTAAACCATAATTTGTTTATCCCTAGCTTATATTGTCATATTCACTTTTTGAAAGATAGCATTACATGAAAATGGCTAATTATTAGGTAATATTAAAGAATGGTATATGTTATTGTTTGAATTGTCAAATTTACAGATCTCTATTATTTTATATATACTAGGTTTTATGTACCTTCTTACTCCGTTGCGTGAGTGATTCTTTTGCAAACAGCTTTAAAGAAGCACAAAATAGGAGCTGGCAACTTGGAGACAGTGCACCATTTTTATTTTCATTTGTTCATTAAGATTTTAAGAAATTTATTTCATCATGTGTTCTTTGTTCTGCATATGTCCTGTATGTAAAATTATGTAATAAATTTTGATGGAAGTTTTAATAATACTAACAGATGTTAAAAATGACCTGAAATGGCATACATTTAAAGCTACAGAATAAAAAGGTTTGGAAATACTTGTGTGTTTTAGAGGAAACTCACCTAGCAGAATTTCTGAGCACACTGTGATGGATTATTGTAATTATTGGGAATGATAATATTTTAATTCGACTTTCTTCCCACCTGTCGGTCGTAATCAAGGCTGCCCAGTATTCTGAAACAGTCTCATTTTGCTAGGTGGCTAGTCTTGTGCAGCCTCTAGAATGCTTAGAATATTAATGCGTGGAGAGGAGCCTGAATGCTCTCTATAGTTCCGTTATGGCAAAGTGTCTTGTTTTAATCAAAGCATATACAAAACCTAACTAAAATAATTTATAATAAATTAATTCCAGCGAGTACTTAAGAGAAAGAAACCATTTGGGGGGACATTGTATCAGAATATAGAATTTGGTGTTTTTCTTCTTCATAATTGACAATGTATATTAATTTCTGTAGAATTTAATTTCTTTCTTGGGTGCCTCATTCTGAAGTGCTTTGAATTTATATGAACAAAGACAATCTGACATTTATGTGAGGACCAGTCTAGTTTATAGTAGGCTGCCAGAGTAGGAAATTTTTTTTATCAAGATAATATATGTTGAAAGACATGTTTATTTGATTTAATATTTATGATGTTGGTCTTTATCATTTTTGCATTTCCTCCTTGTATTGTTTATTTAATCCTATTTCCTCTAAATTCTTATATATCTCATATTTTTTTCCCTAGAGTTTTTGCTTGTTTGCCTTTTTTTTTTGTCATCTAGCTTTTACTCCAGTGGCTTTGGATGGGCTTCAGGGATTTCAACCACCTGAAATCATAGTAATAATTTTCTCATGAATTCATTTGTCCAGGGAGAAGTATTCCTCAAAATGCTTCTTAACTAAATAAATATAATTCTTGACATTCATTTCATTCAGTAATTATGCTGCCTTTGTATAGGATAGGACTACTTAACCTTGAATGCCCCTATTGTTCTTTGCCAATTCCGAATCACTGAAACACCCACCACGTGAAAAATTTCTGCCACACATAGGCTCAACTTTTGCACCTGTTGGTGCTGGGTGAATAAAAGCCTTAGCAAGTACCAGCAGGCTTCCCTGATCGCTCAGATGGTAAAGAATCTCCCTTCAAGGCGATGGTAAAGAATCTCCCTTCAAGGCAGGAGACCCGGGTTCAATGCCTGGGTCAGGATGAAACCCCTGGAGAAGGGAATGGCTACCCACTCCAGTATTCTTGCCTGGAGAATCCCATGGACAGAGAAGCCTGGCAGACCACAGTCCATGGGTTCACAAAGAGTCAGACACAACTGAGTGACTAACACACACAGATAGAGCTTCCCTGCACTTTGGGAAGGTCCTGGGTATTGTCAAGTGTTGTGAATCTGCACTAACCTTCTTAGCTTCAGCTTTATCTCTAGAGGGCGGAAGTAGTAGAAGTAGCGGTCAGTTCAGGTGGTTCCTGGGTACCAGTTGTCTTCTTTTCTGAAAATGGAAGTATTTCGTTGTGTCCGCCAGAATCTTCCGGTAATCTCTATTATTAATCCAATACAAAAGATGAAAAGATACCTCTTCATTC
Source organism: Nanger dama (assembly GCA_917880005.1). Lineage (NCBI taxonomy): Eukaryota > Metazoa > Chordata > Mammalia > Artiodactyla > Bovidae > Nanger > Nanger dama. Next base: position 23,352,736 of record CAKJTW010000035.1, read on the forward strand.
TGAGAGATGATTAACAGCATTGTGGGCCCGACATCCAGCATTGTATTCATAACTTTAGGATGTACAGCTAATTGTTCGCATTTGGAAAATCAGATAAATATTTATATTTATAAACACTAAGACTGTTCATTCTGGAGTGTGTTTGAATATCTGTAAATCAGAGGCAATTGAAGAGTTGAAATTCAGATTTCCTTTCACTTGCCTGCCAAGTGGCCTCAATCAGAAGTAATTTTCTCCATGAGGGCACAGAGAGCTCAGTTGTAAGCCTTTTCTAAGTAGATATTATTATTTGTGTCAAATTCTGTGTGGTGATTTTTCTGAAGTGGACTTCTGTGCCCACTAATCCATACTCAGGAGGCTCCTTCATTCCCTCCTTCATTGGTGCTATTCATTGTGCTTGTGTTTCAAGCGTCTCTTACCCTCTTAAAATGTTAGTTTATAGCCACTGATTATCTGTAAGGTTTGCAATATAGAGAGTAGGGTGAGATCTAATCTTAAACCATAAATACTATGCATTTTAAGAGAAACCTTTTTGCCAGAGCCTGATTTGATAGCATAGCTATAGAAATGGTTAGTAATTTCACATTTTAAAGTACAATAAATTATATCAATCTGACACGTGCTTTGGGCGAAATACACATTGGTTACTAAATCACCTTTTTTAACCTGTTATAAATATTGACAGTGAGAGCTTATGTATTTTGAGCAGTGAACTCAGAAATTTCTTTTACCTTTCATTTGGATTTTTGTAATTTGTTTTTGACAATAAGTGCTTCTTTTCAGTTACATGCTTTGAATTGCAAATAGATAGCCAACATAAAATAAAACAGCTCCTGGAATACAGAACACTATACTGTCAATTAAGATCTTACCATAATCTTTGATAAATAAAAGTTATATATGATGTGGAAGCCTTTTTGACATATGTGTATATATATGAATGGCTTGGTTAGACACTTATTGAGCCTATGTCAATGTTTTTTCAAAATTTCACATGAGATTTTCCATTTAATTTTTAATAAAGTGATTAAATTTTAATTTAACATATACTGTCAGAGCCAAATTGTTAAGTCTTGGATGATTTTAAATAATTGTTCAAGTACATATTATCTTCAATAAAGACTTTTTACGAATATCAGAAAGTTTGCTCACATTTTATTTTTATTTTTTAAATTTATTTATTTATTTTTTATTTTACTTTACAATACTGTATTGGTTTTGCCATAGATTGACATGAATCTGCCACAGGTGTACATGAGTTCCCAATCCTGAACCCCCCCTTCCACCTCTCTCCCCATATCATCTCTCTGGGTCATCCCAGTGCACCAGCCCCAAGCATCCTGTATCCTGTATCGAACCTAGACTAGCAATTCGTTTCTTACATGACAGTATGCATGTTTCAATGCCATTCTCCCAAATCATCCCACCCTCTCCCTCTCAAAGTATTTTAGTATTAATTTTATTCTAGTACTGTGCATGCACTTTCTTTATAATATATAGGTTTTTGTAATCGAAGAGCATACACAAGTGAAAAGACATTCAGTAAAATTTATATGAATTATTTAAAATATTTTACAATTAGAGATTTATTTTTTGTTAACCAAACCCAAGAGTATGTATTCCAAAAGAAGTCTAGATTGTCTTGTTTGTTACATGATATAAACTGATATTAAAGCAGTTTCCTTTATAGATCGACTTGGTAAGAATATAAATTATGCAAATAATTAAATATTCATAATCAATTATTTTATTTTTGGTAATGTCTGTAAAAAGACTTTCCTGGTTATTTTTGCTGGGAGGGTTTAAATTTTGGTTGAATTTTGGTAATCTGAGAAGAGTAGTAAGAGGTTTCTCAATTTTAAGACTAGATCTTTAAACATCTAAAATAAAGTTATTAGTAGACATGAGCAATTTCTGAAGGATTCTGTGTTTACGAGTAACCTGTTTTATAGTTTTACTTATGAAAGAATGCATTTATTATTACAAAAGAATGATTTGCATAGTAGTGTGGTATAAAAGGTATTTTAAAATAAAATAGAGTTTTCATGTCAATTTTTTCACATATTAACTTCTAGCCTTATTCTGGTTAACTAACTTCCTGACCTTTACTTTCCAGATTTACCAAAAAAAGAATAATAATTCCCATACCTACCTGACTGGTTTATTTTAAAAAGATGACATAAGAAAGTACTTTGAAAGTCCTATATGAGATACAAAAATGGAACAGCTTAGGTGTCTTATTTTGACCAAACTTGTTATTAAAACTAAGTATCTTGAAAAAATAAAAACAGGGAAAATATTCTATTTTATTCCTTGTTAGACTTGCAGTTAATAATTAAAATTATTCAAATAACTGTTTTAGTGATTGTAATATTTTACCTTATTACTATTTTATATATTCTTTGCATGTCTTAGTACTTGACATAATTGTTAAAAGGTGAAAGATTATATATTACATGAAATAATGAACAAGAGATAAAAACTAATATGAGATCCATGGCTTTTGAATGCAACTGAGCACACATGGTTTTTTTTTTTAACTCTCCACCTAGAATTAAAAAGAAAAAGCACATTACCAGGGTGTTTGGAATTAGTGCATCCTTTCTTCCTTAACATTTGTTATTTTGGAGGAAAGAAGAAAAAAATAAATTTTAGAAAGGACAAAGAAACTCTGTAATAATTTTTTTTTTGGCTTGAATGTACTTTAATTTTAAATCCACATTTCCAAGAAGTAAGAGAAAGACTGCCTAAGCCTTTTAAGTATTTAGCCTGTCTGATGAGACTGCTGACATGAGTGACAATTAGTACAAATTACCATAATTGTGTTCTTTGGATGAAATGCCACAGTGCTTCTTTAGGAGCAAATGCAGGCTTCCACTTAGTAAAATGAGTCGGATACTTTGATTCTTCTGGGCAGTCAGAAATTCACAATCGGCCATGTGGTATTTCCATGTCCGCCACTTCAGATCCATCTCAACAACTACAGCCCACCCTTTCCTTTCCATAAAATAGGTCCATTAATGTAATGCACCTGACTCTCATTCACTCTAAGCAAGTTGTATTTTTATTACAGAAAAGTATCACATAAATACAAATTACATTTTTTTATTAGAAAACTACTTTTCATTTCAGAAAAAATTCAATTAATTATGAATAGGGTTATGCTTTCATCAGGGAGAGAAATATGTAATTTTTTCTTCAAGCTGCAAACACATATAATGAAATCTTTTCTCAGAATCCACTCTTAAGGTGGATTTTTAAAGTATTGACTTTATTAAAATCTCAGTTCAATTAAAATGCATTCAATTACTTTAAATCTTTATTAAAATCTCAGGTAAAATTGTACAACAGTGTAAAAGAGACTTGTGCTCTTTACCAGGCAGTTCATTCTAACAAGTGAACATAAAGTGCACAGTTTTGCTCTTCAGGAGAGAATAAAAGAATAAGCTTTGGGCTTCAGTTTGGAGGTGGGGAAGGATGGGAGATGGAGGTCGCTTTCTATTTAGTAATTTCAGGAGCAGGTTTCTTTCCACTTGTTACATTGCTCAGTAACTTGTTGACGTGGATGTGGCATTATCTTGTCTGGGTGCCTTGGTACTACTTGTCCTTTCATAGAATACCTTATTCTCCTTGACTACTTGAATCAAAAAGACCCCGTGTAAGGGTTTTCTTTCACGCTCCTCTTCGGATGTTTTTGGTACAGTGTCCCTCTTTTTTTCAAGGGCCGCTAGAAGATACCATTGAAGAGGAAGAAGAAGAATGTCCATCAGAGGAAACAGACATTATCTCAAAGGGGGACTTTCCACTGGAGGAGAGCTTTTCCACAGAATTTGGGCCTGAAAATCTGAGTTGTGAAGAGGTGGAATACTTTTGCAACAAAGGTAATCATTAATGGCTGGGCGAGATATATGAGTCCATTTACTCAGATGATTTTGTGTAGTTGAAAACTGCACTGATACACTGGAGGAAGAGTGTTCGGGATGCTAATATTTAATTCAACAATCTGAAAATGTGTACAGGGGTTTTGAAATGCAGTATTATTTTGAAAGATAAAAGAAATTTTATAACTCATAAGTTGTATTGTGTATTTAAACACATAGTGTCATATTGATTGGCTAGTTGACTGAATATTTTCATGTTGCTTGGACAGTTGACTATAATATATTTAGTGTTCATCATTTGTCCATTCAACAAATATTACTGAACATCAGTTGTTTACAAGGCACTGAATTCATCATTGAGGGTAAGCAGGGAATGGGCCAGAGTCCCTGTACAAGGGTTTGAGCTCACTCCTTTTGAACACTGAATGCCTTAAGTGTTTGACGTTGACTTTCAACATTGAGGATGGTGCTCTTTTTAGATACTGACAGATAAGAAAATACACACTCTTTCTCTCTCCTAAATATTCTTTTGATACACTATCATTATAACAGAGGAAGAACCTGAGACACTGTATCTCAACCTATTTCCAACCTATCTTGACTTGGAGCCAAGTGGCCCTGCCAGTAATTATGTCCTCATTGGTCATGTACACTCATTATTTAACTTGCTTTTCCAAAACTGAGTTTAAGTGTTCTTATGATTCTTTTAATTTTTCGATTGATTGTTTGGCCTCTGCAAGTGAGATGGATCTTCTGTTACCTCCTGCACCAATGCATAATTTCACAAGTGTTCAGGTTACTTCTTTGGTTTTAGAATATGTTTGAAGGCATCCCATTTTCCATCTTGATCAGGAAATATACTCTTTTGTGCATTGTAGAGTATCTACCTTACATTGCAGGACTGCAATAAAGGAAGAAACCAATAGCTATTAAGTATCATTTATCATTTATCATTCTTCTTACTCTTGTCCTTAAAAGACTTAGTGTATGGACGCAAGACTTTTGTCAATTTATTAATCCAGGGAGAGCAGTAATAACAATTATTCAATGTTGTTTACATTTGGTAATAATCATTGGTGATGGCCTGTGTTTAATGAAAGAATATATTGGGGTGGCAAAAGAAGTTTGTTCAGGTTTTTCTGTAAGATGTTACAGAAAACCCGAATGAACATCTTTGGTCAACCTAATAGACTTCAAGTTTTAAGTTAGTCATTTCTTGGAAGAAAATGGACTTATAGTGAAAGTGAAGTCGCTCAGTTGTGTCCAGCTCTTGCAACCCCATGGACTGTAGCCTACCAGGCTCCTCTGTCCATGGAATTTTCCAGGCAAGAGTACTGGAATGGGTTGCCATTTCCTTCTCCAGGGGTTCTTCCTGACCTAGGGGTTGAACCCGGGTCTCCTGCATTGCAGGCAGACACTTTACCGTCTGAGCCACCAGGGAAGTCCTAAATGGACTTATAGCAGATGCTTATTATAGGATTACATAATTATAGTCTCAGAATAATAACTTCAGTCTATACTAAACAGAGTCTTAATGAAACATAATGACAGGCCTTGAGGGACTAAAAAAAAAAAAAGAAAGAAACAAAACTGAATTACAGTTCTTAAGAACATTGTTTAATAAACATTATTAACTGTTTGATAAAAATAATTGGAAAGTTAAAAAATATATCAAAGTAACGTTTAATATATAATGTAGGTAACATGGGGCTTCCCAGGTGGCGCTGGTGGTAAAGAACCTGCATACAATGCAGGAGACAGAAGAGATGCAGGCTTGATCCCTGGGTTTTGAAGATCCTCTAGAGGAGGGCATGGCAACCCACTACAGTCTTCTTGCCTGGAGAATCCCCATGGAGAGAGGAGCTTGGTGGGTTACAGTCCAAAGGTCACAAAGAGTCGGACATGATTGAAATGACCTAGCACACACATGCACACATAGGTAATATATTAAAATATATAATTAATATATATTATACAAATAATTTTTTGTTTAATTTGAAGCTAGATAATAATGCTAGGTGGGAATAAGAATTATAATTTTGACATAATATTTTTTTGGATAAATACTACTTTACTATTTCAAACCACTGTCGCTTTATTTAATAGGAGAAGAATTTCATTATTTTACTCTCATAAGTTGTGAGCCCGGGGAATTCCCACTGAAGCAGTAAGAACTGGTGTGAAAGAGAGACAACTCTTTGATATGAATTGCATCCCCTTGAGGTCATACTGGGATTCCATTCATTTTTCATTTAAGTTGATTAACTGTAATAGGAAGAAAAAATTTTCTCTCTGGAAAATTAGAATCTAATCTTTTTGCAGAAATTTACATATTAGTCTCAGTGACACATAATTATGTTTTATTGCCTGTTGCAGGGAAGAAGACAGATAGGTTTAAAAGAGTATATGTATTTAAATGGTTAATGATGCCGGTGTCATGACTGAAGAAGCATGTGAGAATTTTTATTCTGATGAAAACTATTTTTAAGTTGGGATCATTGATGAAACATACTTTTGCATATATTCCAAATGATTTGTGACAACTTAAACATTGTAAATATGTGTAAGAAAATTAATTGGATTATTTCGAAAGTTTCTTTGTCTAAAAATCTAGTCAAAATCACAATCTAGCAATGCCATAGTTGCTTTACTGGGTTCCAGAGATAATCTTATCAAATAGGATAGGAATTTAAAAACTAAGATCACAAAAACATGGCTGGAGTATCTTGTTTTCCACACAAGGTATTTTGATATATTGTCAGAGAAGAGTATTGAGATATTCATATAGTTACAATAGATCTTCATTTATATTTTAGCAACTATCTTTTGTATAAAAGCAATCTATTGTATTGTAACTTTTCCTTTTTAGAAAAGAAGAAAAATTTCGACTTTCTGGAGATATAGATCATGGGTAAAAATTGCTGTTTCCTTTTGAAATTGAACCTCTACATTATACAGGATGTTTTCAGTGTTTAGAATAGTTATTTACTTATTATTGTGGTATTTTCCTCTGTTCCACATGAGTATTATCTATTCTTTTGTTGTCAAAGGGAAGATTTTTTTTTTTTACAAAACGTCTCAAAGTGTCTATTAATGTTAGTAAAGTTCCTAGTTATAAAATATGATTAAATGTGATCCAAATCACTCTTATAATGTTATATTCCACATAAATGTAAAACAAGTTGGTCAGACTTGTCATCTTTAAATGTGTAGAATTTTTAATCACATGAATCTAAAGTCTAAATATTTACAATTAAAATGGAAAAGATGACTTTAATAAAACCTTGTTATAGTCATAGGGGGCCTAATATTTGAATCTGACAATTCTATTGATTCCTTTTTCACTTTTTACTTTGGGTTAGTTGCATATCTCATGTTTTTGTTTTTCATCTTTGAAATGAATCAAATGAACTATGTTTATAAAAAGATGCTATTTCAAAGTTGCTTTGATCCTTTTAGATTTTAATAAATTTAGCAAAGTGTAAAGCACTGCTTTCAATGTGCATCATCCTCTTTGGTGCAGTGAGTTTAGATCATTTGGCATCTTGCCTTACCGTATCTCAGAGAGGAAGGAAACAAGCAAGAATTATTTCCTTGAATTTACAGATGACGAAGACATCAAGGCTGGGTCCATAAGTGCTGCACATTTCCTGTGGTACTGAAGTATTTGCTGCCTTTGTTCTGGCTTATAGAATAAACATGGAAGAACATCAGTGTTGGTTGAGAGCAAACTAGTATAAATTGAAATATAGGTGGTCTGGAAAGCAACCTGGGGAGTTAAGTCATTGCTGGCAGGTAGGGACTCATATATATTAGCAATTCTTGGATCAACTCAGAGACAGTAAATTTTATAATGGAGGTGATATTAAAGCAGCTCTAAAACTGGCTTACTATTATTAATTATTTGGAAGATGGTTTCCTCACTGAAATATTCAAGTTTGTTAATGACTAAAAGTAGATAAACCTGTCTTGGGATACATTCCAGGAGGATGTCACATGGTATGTGAACAGGCAGAAAATTACCAGGCCAGTATCATTAGGCTGTTAGAAAATGATACTGTCAACAGGCAAGCAAACAACCACAAACCTCTGAAGAAACTATGTATTAGTGACCTTTGAATTATCAATAGTGATTTTCTGAAAAAGTTAACCAAGTTAACAAACTGGTCTCTGATAACATCATCTCTAAACAAAGTCTGAAAGGGAAAAATAATGTCATTAAAGTTGATTTTGAAAGAAAAGCAAGCCTTTCTTAGAGTCCTACTATCTAGATACAGAGAATGATCAGAGAGGTCACTAGGTGCAGTGTGTTACTTGAATAGATGAATTAGTGTTGGAGCTCTTCAATCTGGAAGAATTAGGGTTGAAAAAAGGGAGCATAATGGAAATCCATAAAATAAGAAAACAGATACAGTGTAACAATGGGCATTCTCACCACATTCAAAAACATTTGAACCAGGTAATGTGCAGAAAGTAAAGGTTGTCTTTCTATGTTTAAAAAGCTTTAGAATAGCAAAATGCGAAAATATTAAAGAAAATAGAATAAAGCCTGAGTTACTCAGACTTGGATTTAGCTCTAGCCCCAGAAGTAATTAATACCAAAACAAAAACTAACATAAACAGATAATTAGGTTGGCAGAAGCTTCCAGTTCAGTTCCATAGACTGAATTCAGTACAACTCAACTTACATGTTAGGCATCTGCTATGTGTTGGACCCCTTTTTGGTTCTGGGGATGCAACAATAGACAAAAGTTCATCCCCACTCTTGAGAGACAGATGACAGTCAAACTCACATTGTGTAATATAATGGGTGATGTTGAAGATCAAGAAGAGAAACAGCACGGGTGGGGATGAGAAAATGCGATTGTGGGTGCGGTGTGTGTGCGTGCGTGCGTGCGTGCTGCACACTGCCTTATACAGAGTGATGGTAGGATAGGTGAACTTTGAGTGGAGACCTGAGGGAAGGGAGTGAGCTTCTGGTACTCCAGGATCAAGTTGACTGTACCTGTGAGGCTAGTGTTGCAGGCAGCCAGAGGAGGACAGCGGAGAGCTGGGGGAAATAGGAGAGGTATGGCCGTACCTGTGGAATTGACATCCTAGGACTCTCTGGGCTTCTTGTTGCTGTGGAAGGCTTGGGTAAGCCGCAGAGGAGAGCTGAGGTATAACTGAGAGAAAGCCATGATGATTTCTCTTTACCTAGAGAAGAAAGGGCTCTCTTTACCTAGAGAGTACAAGTGAAAGCAGGAAATGGAAGCAAGAGAATCGGGGAAGCTGTCAGGAAATACAAATAACTCCAACTGGAACCATCCCTTTAGCCACGATCTTGATGAGACTCCATCTGGAGCTCGTTAATGCAGTTTCCGGAAGAACAGTTTAGGGGTGTTTGAGGCTAATGAGTCTTTTGCTCCCTTCCACAACACCAGAGCTGAGTATATGTTCTCTATACATTTTCCCATCCGTGGCTCAGAAAGATAGAGCAGGACGCATGAAAATCAGAATAATTTCATCACTGTACTTAACTATTTCTGCCAATGTTTCCAGACTCATGGGAATGTTCCTTTCCCCCAATTCTTGTCTTTCTTTCCACGATTTGTGTCATTTTGTAGCTTTGTTCAAAATTTAAGACCCGAGGAAAAGCCATATTTCTCTTTGGTCTGTGATCAGTTAAAGCCTGGATTATTGGCATTTGTCATCCCTCACCCCCATGTCAAGGAAAAGCAACAAAAATATTATCTTAGATTCTTAATACTAGAAGAAGAAGAGCAAAAGTGCAGTTTCATAAAGATTTGGCTAGAGGAGTAGTCATTGCTTGTTTTTCACTTGATTCAGTCAAACATTTAGGCTATTTTGTTTCCTGTTTTTTCTTTTTACTTTTCATTTTAGTTCAGAAAGTCTGGTTGCATACAGTTCGTAAACGCTTTGCAGTCAGTTTGGTTTCTTTCTTCCTCATTTGTGCCTTTAATGACATGTTTTTGCCTCCCCTGATGCTTGGGCAACTGGAATCGGAATCTGCAAAAGGCAGCTCTACCATGATCACTTTGAGTTCAGTCAGGAAGGAGATCTTTACAGGCAACTTTGTTCCTTTTTCTTAACGGGATTAAGAAGCTGAGCTTTTAAATTCTTGCATATAACATTGACATTTCCAGGGTGTGTTTGGACCAGGGAGTTCAAAGAGACGGAATAAAAAAGAAAAGCCAATATGACTTTGTTTTTTACCTTGCTGGAGGAGCTGTTTGTGCAAATCGCCTATAAGCTTATTGACCTGAATCTTTGACTCCTTGTTTTCTCTGGATTTGGCTGGAGTGGAGACACTGATGGAGCCCTGATAGAGCTGATTGAACAGCCCCCAGCTTTGCTTGGCACAGACCTCCTTTCCTTCTCCTCCACTTCCCCCTCCCTCCACATGACATTATTGTTCCTTGGCAAACCCTCTGTTTTTCTGGATCTAGTACTCCTTTTTGAAAAATTTATTTTAAAATCATTAAATTTTTCTTGCATAACTCATCCAACAATGCAAAATGGAAAGTAAATTTTTTTTTTTAGAATATAAAAAGAGAGGCTACTTGTATTTTCATCTCCTAAGATTGGAAAAAGGAAGAAATACCTTATGACATTGTGGTATCACTCTTCTGGCCATATTAAAATCCCGAAACATATTTTTTATTTGGAATCAGTTTGATTTTTTCCTTAAGCCACAATTAGTGGGAAAAAAACGAAGGAACATTTGAAGGCAATTTGTGCTTTCAGGGGAGTTAGCATTTTTTCATTTTTGGGGAACCAGAGGGTGTTCAAATTTTGTTCATGGCTTAGTATTTTATTTTTAAGAATCAAATCAAACTTTATCTGTTTACCTCATCTTTGATCCCAGATATATCATTATGAAAATTTTAACAAAATTAACATGATTGATTTTGCACAATGTTGAAATGAGTCATGATGATATCATTTATATGAATTTTGTATGATAATATGTGCTATGTTTTTGCATGTGATAAATAAATTCACTGTTTTTTCTGTAAGCAAACCATTAACAGATCTCCATTGTGCAATCTACTAAAGGCATTTTTTAGATATAGTGAAACTTGATAAATATATAATTACATAATTATAATTTATGGAACAGTTTCATGTTGTAATATAGCATATTTTATTTTGCTTCTACCTGACTATATAAGATATTAAGAGATAGATATATGCCTGTTTTGTTTATATCTTTATTTTATATCAACATCATTATTGTTAATAATAAAAACTGAGATCAATATAAAACCGTATGTAATCATTTAAAGATGTTGCCTTTTTGATTTTGTTTCTGCAAGTGAAAGGCTATAAAACTTAGTGTAAGTTTGTTGTTTTCCCTACAATGTTGAAACTCAGGAAAAAAGAAAAATTTATTTAATCTATTATTTTATATGTGTAAAACTAGGCATCTGTATATTAGAAGACATCTGAATTATTGATTGACTTTTTCCTTTTATCTAGATATTAAATTAATCACTGATTTTAGCTGAATACTATTAAGGAAAACTGTATATTTTAAGGTCTTTTATTGCTGTATTTTCTCAGTGATATTCTGGGTGGAATGAAGAGCCAGTGTTTCTGGAAGGAAGTAGATTTGTTCAAGTAGTAATTATATAAATAGTTATTCTAAATTTAAAAAATATTTTTCAATTTTATTTTGCTCAAATTAAAAAAATAAAACAATGCATGCAGATCTGTACTAGTGTGCCAGTCATTTACATCTAGTAACTCGATTTATTTTTCTATTCAAAGAAAATTACAAGTACGAATAGAATTTAGGGAAGCCTGAGAAGCTAATTTATTTTAATCATATGGAATTAACATGGTTGACAACTTGAATCCTACTGTTGGTCCCGTAATAATTTGAGATAAAATGTTATCATTGTAGAGAAACTGATCTCTTGGAAGTAGCCATGTCTTTTCTGCTTTCTATTGCTAAACATCATAAATGATTTAAAAACATTTTCTTGGTACTCTGCACTAGCATTTTTAGGTTTAAATCAAGGAAGATTTTCAGAGCTTTTAATCTTCTAATATAAAATTCATAGTTTCTTGTTAGTATGTAAAATTTCTCACAATGTTTTGATTATCATTTGAGAAGCAACAGGCAGTATTAAAGCATTTGCCCTTCCATTGCCTGATGGGATAATCTTTACCTCTGGTAGTGCTAAACGTAGAATGTGGAAAGCTGCTGTATGATGAATTTAATTATAGTAATATAGTCAGTCACTTTTTTTGTTGTTCTTAAAAGGTCAAGTAAAAATAAGTGAATGTGTTATACCAGTGAAGCAAATACTGATAACGAATGCAGATTGCTGTTTCAGCTTCTCTTAGTAGTTCAATGAGATTCCAGAGACTGGCACTGAGTCTACATACCAATTATAACAATTATAATAATGGTAATAACAACTTCCATTTGGTGACTGCTCCTGAAAGTCAGGCATCTTGCTGTCTATATATCGTTTCTAATCAACTTACTGTCCTGCAGGGTGGATGTTGTTTTTCACCCGCAACTTCCAAAGCTTCAGTATCTTGGCCAAAGTCACACAATTACCAAAGGTTAGTACCAGATTCAAACCTAGATGATGGTAGTTATAAAGATAGAGAGCTAATTTTGTTTTCTGATGTCCATCATTATATAATCCTTATAGAAGGAGATGAGCACATCAGACGAAGCCTGGACATGTGAAGCATTAAACTCACTTTTTCGAGGTATTTTTTAATACTTATTAGACGTGATGTGTCAATCAAGATAAGGGCATATGTAAATACAAGAAACTTAAAAAGGGTAAATAAATACTTCAGGGGAGTGCTTCTAAGATTTCTATTCTTTTGGTCCTCCCTTAAAGACTCTGTCCATATAAACCAATTTGCAGTAAGTAGAGTTGGCATTTCAGTAAAATGAGAGAGCTATATTGAAAGCTATTTAGACTCATTATATTAACTGGATGATTGTCACTCTGATTTGGTGGCATGAAGTAAGCCACAATTTCTCACTGTTTGTTTCTTGTGAGGTTGTTTTCAGGAAATTCAAAAGACTGGGCACAAACCAAAATGTGTGTGCTTGGACAGAAGTCAGTAATAAATAGCAATAATGTTTACAAATCCATCAAAACTATTTGAATAGGAATTTCAGCCCTGTAACACTCTTTGCAGGGTGAACTCTTTAAAGCAGTTTGACCTTAACATAAAATAAGGCCAAATAAAAAGCGGAGAAAGGAAGGAAGGAAGAGGAGAAGAGAGCATTGTTTTCAGGGAAAGCTCGGGCCACTGTGAAAACTTTTCACTTTTCTGAAGGAAATGCAATGCAGCAGATGGTAAGAGTGGAAGTGAGATAAACATAGGAACTGGAAAAATAAGCAATACATTCTAACAGGTTCTGTATCAAAGATCTGGAGAAGTAGAAAGATTAGACAAGAAACTGTTCTGAAACTTGACAGTAGCTGTATCTTACCAAGTCTTAAACGCACATAGCAGAGATGGAAAGTGGAATTGCACAGACAGTAGGCTGTGATTATATTTTTTCTGACAGTGAGAAGGGAAGGTCTCTTTAAGGATTATTTTTAAAGATAGAGATTTATCTAGGTGGAAATCTATAGTATAGATGTATAAAACACTTCACTTCTTGGCTACCTGTTTAACAATGGGATTTGATGCAGCCTTTGTTGTTGCTGTAGAATTAGCACAAGACTCTGTAGTTTGGGTCTTAGATAATCTTTTCTTTTTTTTTTTTCCAATTCTTTTTATGATCCAGGCTAGTTAACTAATACTGAAATCTATGTTACCTGTTTCTGGTTATGGAAGTGGTATGTGTAAGTGCCTGTAAGTGACCACATGTATACAGAGGCAGAAAGGGAAATATATAAAAGAATATTTTTATTTCTTAAAGATGAGGTCATCTAGTAAAGGAAGGAAAACCTATCTACAAGTGAGAAAAGGGAATATATATATATAAAGAGTGGAGGAAATGTTAAGTTTGGGCTGATTATGGAAGCATCGTAGTCATTCTTAAGCTTCCTATGACATTGCACGTCATTCCAATATGGAAACTGATTCACCAGCAAGGGTCTGCCTCATTTAAGACTGTGATCTGTGCTCCTGTATCTTGACCTAGTGACTGACAGCGAAAGAGAATGTCAAAATACAATAGCTCAACAAGAAATAGTTCTATAAAAATATAGTGTTACTGACAATAAGAAAACAGGCTAATATCCTAAGGGAAACCCAATTTTTATGAAAAATGATGTTTTCTCTAGAATACTGTCAGTTTACGTTGGGGAACTTTTAAGGTGCCCTTCCAAATCAGATCATTAGTAAAAGGAATGGATTTTGACAGTTTATGTAAATGCATATTTATCTTCATATTTATTGCCAAAATATTAAATCTACTCATTCACTTTTTAAATTTATTTATTAATTGTTTAGTTAGTTTGATGTGGTGTAACATAGCTTCAGAATTCCTCATTTCCTTCCAAGGCCCTGCACCTAATGTTGTAAATACAACTTAGCATTCTTCTTTTAAGGAGAGGCCTCTCCAATTGAATAAGCTTCAGGCCCCACAAGGCCTGCATCAATGTCTGTTAGTACCTTCAGTAAATATGGGTGATCTCATAGGAGACAGCAATGATAGAGAAAGTTGTTTGCTTTCAACTTGCTAATATTTGAAAAACCTTGAATAAGATTCCTAAAATTTCTTGGCATTTCAAATCTGCTGTTATTCTAGGATAGGTTGCCCTGAGCATAAAGAGAGTATAAATACTCATGGAAACACTGTATTAAAACATTCTTCCATGTTTCTGAAAATCTAGGCGGTGCTCTGAATTTGGTAATAAGGAGTTCATGATCTGAGCCACAGTCAGCTCCTGGTCTTGTTTTTGTTGACTGTATACAGCTTCTCCATCTTTGGCTGCAAAGAATATAATCAATCTGATTTCGGTGTTGACCATGTGGTGATGTCCATGTGTAGAGTCTTTTTGTGTTGTTGGAAGAGGGTGTTTGCTATGACCAGTGCATTTTCTTGGCAAAACTCTATTAGTCTTTGCCCTGCTTCATTCTGCATTCCAAGGCCAAATTTGCCTGTTACTCCAGGTGTTTCTTGACTTCCTACTTTAGCATTCCAGTCCCCTATAATGAAAAGGACATCTTTTTGGGTGTTAGTTCTAAAAGGTCTTGTAGGTCTTCATAGAACCGTTCAACTTCAGCTTCTTCAGCATTACTGGTTGGGGCATAGACTTGGATAACTGTGATATTGAATGGTTTGCCTTGGAGATGAACAGAGATCATTCTGTCATTTTTGAGACTGCAAACCACTAGACTACTCAGGTATGACCTAAACCAAATCCCTTATGATTATACAGTGGAGGTGAGAAATAGATTTAAGGGCCTAGATCTGGTAGATAGAGTGCCTGATGAACTATGGATTGAGGTTCATGATATTGTACAGGAGACAGGGATCAAGACCATCCCTATGGAAAAGAAATGCAAAAAAGCAAAATGGCTGTCTGGGGAGGCCTTACAAATAGCTGTGAAAAGAAGAGAGGTGAAAAGCAAAGGAGAAAAGGAAAGATATAAGCATCTCAAAAGAGTTCCAGAGAATAGCAAGAAGAGATAAGAAAGAGCCTTCTTCAGCAATAAATGCAAAGAAATAGAGGAAAACAACAGAATGGGAAAGACTAGAGATCTCTTGAAGAAAATTAGAGATACCAAGGGAACATTTCATGCAAAGATGGGCTCGATAAAGGACAGAAATGGTATGGACCTAACAGAAGCAGAAGATATTAAGAAGAGGTGGCAAGAATACACAGAAGAACTGTACAAAAAAGATCATGACCCAGATAATCATGATGATGTGATCACTAATCTCGAGCCAGACATCCTGGAATGTGAAGTCAAGTGGGCCTCAGGAACCATCACTACGAACAAAGCTAGTGGCGGTGATAGAATTCCAGTTGAGCTGTTTCAAATCCTGAAAGATGATGCTGTGAAAGTGCTGCACTCAATATGCCAGCAAATTTGGAAAACTCAGCAGTGGCCACAGGACTGGAAAAGGTCAATTTTCATTCTAATCCCAAAGAAAGGCAATGCCAAAGAATGCTCAAACTACCGCACAATTGCACTCATCTCACATGCTAGTAAAGTAATGCTGAAAATTCTCCAAGCCAGGCTTCAGCAATACATGAACCGTGAACTCCTGAGTTCAAGCTGGTTTTAGAAAAGGCAGAGGAACCAGAGATCAAATTGCCAGCATCTGCTGGATCATGGAAAAAGCAAGAGAGTTCCAAAAAAAATCTATTTCTGCTTTATTGACTATGCCAAAGCCTTTGACTGTGTGGATCACAAGAAACTGTGGAAAATTCTGAAAGAGATGGGAATGCCAGACCATCTGACCTGCCTCTTGAGAAACCTATATGCTGGTCAGGAAGCAGCAGTTAGAACTGGACATGGAGCAACAGACTGGTTCCAAATAGGAAAAGGAGTACATCAAGCCTGTGTATTGTCACCCTGTTTATGTAACTTATATGCAGAGTACATCATGAGAAACGCTGGGTTGGAAGAAACACAAGCTGGAATCAAGATTGCCCGGAGCAATATCAATAACCCAGATATGCAGATGACACCACCCTTATGGCAGAAAGTGAAGAGGAACTAAAGAGCCTCTTGGTGAAAGTGAAAGAAGGAGAGTGAAAAAGTTGGCCGAAAGCTCAACATTCAGAAAATGAAGATCATGGCATCCGGTCCCATCACTTCATGGGAAATAGATGGGGAAACAGTGGAAACAGTGTCAGACTTTATTTTTAGGGGCTCCAAAACCACTGCAGATGGTGACTGCAGCCATGAAATTAAAAGACGCTTACTCCTTGGAAGAAAAGTTATGACCACCCTAGATAGTATATTCAAAAGCAGAGACATTACTTTGCCAACTAAGGTCGGTCTAGTCAAGGCTATGGTTTTTCCTGTGGTCATGTATGGATGTGAGAGTTGGACTGTGAAGAAGGCTGAGTGCCGAAGAATTGGTGCTTTTGAACTGTGGTGTTGGAGAAGACTCTTGAGATTCCCTTGGACTGTAAGGAGATCCAACCAACTCATTCTGAAGGAGATCAACCCTGGGATTTCTTTGGAAGGAATGATGCTAAAGCTGAAACTCCAGTACTTTGGCCAGCTCATGCAAAGAGTTGACTAACTGGAAAAGACTCTGATGCTGGGAGGGATTGGGGGCAGGAGGAGAAGGGGATGACCGAGGATGAGATGGCTGGACGGCATCACGGACTCGATGGACATGAGTCTGAGTGAACTCCGGGAGTTGGCGATGGACAGGGAGGCCTGGCGTGCTGCAATTCATGGGGTTGCAAAGAGTCAGACACGACTGAGTGACTGAACTGAACTGACCTGAGGCAGTGCTCTGGATGTTATCTCTGTTTTTCTTGTGTTATCAGCAGCTAAGGACCTCTTACTGTCCCTGAGGGATGAGATGCTATGGGAAGACCTTGTGGTAAAAGGGGTTTGAATGGATTGCTTTATAACATGGCTTCCCCGGCGGCTCAGACAGTTAAGAGTCTGCTTGCAATTCAGGAGAGCTGGGTTCAATCCCTGGGTTGGGAATATCCCCTAGAGAAGAGAACAGCTACCCACTCCAGTATTCTGGCCTAGAGAATTCCATGGGCAGAGGAGCCTGGAAGGCTACAGTCCATGGGGTGGCAGAGAGTTGGACACGACTGAGAGACTTTGACTTCACTTGATAACACCCTGGGACTATGCTTAGTTTTGGAAGCTGATTATGCATTTCTCAAGAGGCAGGTCAGGTGGTCTGGAGCAACTGAACTGAACTGAACTGATTATGGATTTGAGTTTGGAGAAGGCTGATGTAACCTAGAATACTCCCCACCTCCCCAGATATGGAAACTTCATTAGGATTACATTCAGCTGTAAGAATAGGTTCCTGAAAGTTTCCCAGGACTCTTCCACTTGTAATCCATTGTCAGGAATTTATTTTTAACTTAAGGAGTGGTCCACCTCATGAAGAGAGAGGGAGGGAATGTGTTACTCATTATCAGGTGGCCACTCGCCCACCTGTAAGTTCTGTTACTGTGGAGTATTTTCAGTTTCAAAGGCCATTGTTTTCGTCTTTGCTTGATTATTGGGATAATGAATAACTCAAAACATTGTGGCAGTCAGTTCTTACCACATGCATGTTTTTTTCCAATCCAGTAATTATTTATTGATCACTTGGTATATCAGACATTTTGGGCCATGCTGTGATTACTGTGTGAGTAAATGCAGGGAAGGTCTTGGCTATTTTGGAATTTACATTCTAGTGAGGAGGCAGACATTAATAAAATAATCACAGAAGTGGTACACGGTGGTTTGAAAGAGTGAGGAAGCTTAAAGTGTTCTTAAGAATGTGACACTTTAGTTTCTATCTAATGCTAAGTTAATTAAGTAAAAAAGTAATAGGGTTCCAAGTAGAGGGGCAGCATGGCGAAAGACTAGTGAGCATGCAGATTATGGTGGAACCACAGTGGGACTTGACCCAGATGAGAGATGTACGGGCCAGAGAGATCAGGAAGCACAATGATCATAGGGTGAAGGACAGGAAATAATGAGAGGAAGCATAGGACAGGGAGATAAATACTTTGAAAATGAAGCATTACAGGCAAATCTGAGCTTCCCATAAACATGGTAGAGAGAGAAAAAGTAAAATTTATACAATTTCAGTGGTCAGGCAGTAGAAAAAAACAGGGTTTATCAGGAGAAATAAATGTTATCCCCTATTTGTGAGCTCTGAGAGTCATTTATCATCATTAGGGTATTTGAACTACTGTTGGATAAAGGGCATTCAGATAGGGACCAAAGTTTTTGTTAGCGGCTGTCCCACAATATGCATTCTCCATTGGTTTTGGCTTTTTGGATGTATGGCGTGAGTAAAGTCTTAATTATAATGAGTAAATTATATTGTGGCAATGGAACACTGTGGTAATGAGTGATTGCTTATGGCTCATATTCCTACATGAATTATGAGAAAGGAGAGCCTCTCTGGAGTGAATTGTTAAACAGGAAAGAACAAATAATTAGATTGTATGGAAATGGTATTCAAAGATCCTAACTTTCTCAAATTGGTTTGATCTTTCTGTGTAGACTAGGTTTACTTGTTAGGGATACAGTTTTAGAGACTGTGAGCTTTGGTTTTACTTTTTGTTGTTGACAATGATGGTGATGGTGATGGTGATGATGTTGATGATGGTGGTGATGATGATGGTGATGATGGTGATGATGATGGTGATGGTGATGTTGGTGAGGATGATGATGGTAATGATGGTGATGATGGTGATGGTGGTGTTGGTGAAGTTGGTGATGATAGTGATGTTGGTGATGATGATGGTGATGATGGTGATGTTGTTGATGATGATGGTGATGTTGGTGATGATGATGGTGATGATGGTGATGCTGGTGATGATGATGGTGATGATGATGATGGTGATGTTGGTGAGGATGATGATGGTGATGGTGGTGATGGTGGTGATGGTGATGTTGGTGAAGTTGGTGATGATGGTGATGATGGTGATGATGATGATGGTGATGTTGGTGATGATGATGGTGATGGTGAAGTTGGTGATGGTGGTGTTGGTGATGATGGTGATGTTGATGTTGGTGGTGATGATGGTGATGGTGGAGTTGGTGATGATGGTGATGGTGTTGGTGATGATGGTGATGTTGACGATGATGATGGTGATGGTGATGGTGATGATGATGAAGTTGGTGATGATGGTGATGATGGAGGTGTTGGTGATGATGATGGTGATGTTGATGATGATGGTGATGTTGATGATGATGATGGTGATGATGTTGATGTTGGTGATGATGTTGATGTTGGTGATGATGATAATTTCCCAAAGGGAGTGCTGGGTTTGAAGCTTGAAGACTGAGCACAGAAAACTGAAAGCTAGTGGTTTCTTGATGGCTGAACAACAGATCCCTGAATAGGTCAATTACAGTTCAGAGTATTATCACTTACAGACCATCAGGCCTTACTTTGTCTCCTCTTTCGAACAAGAAATGGCTTAATTTTGTAGAATCCTCCTCTGAACGGAACATAGTTGCAGTGGCTTTTCCTTTCAGTTGCAGTGAGGGTTTTTGTTGTTGTTGTTTGTTCCTTTGATTGGTTTGGTTTGAGGCGAAGCAGGGGAAGAGAAAATAAAACTTACTTAAACATAAACTTTGAAATACGCATTTCACAAATGTCCTTTAAAGTAAGATGCTTCCTCCACTTGCTTGTAAATGTTCTTGTGAGAAATAACAAGGATCGAAATTTCTTGAATGATACAGTGCTGCATAATTGCCTTATTTTATCTCATGTGGAAATTTCCCTTATGTTCCAAATCTTAAGTAAACTTAAACTTTTCACATAGAGGCTGATATTGGTGTCAGGAATAAATATTCAGGACTGTAGAAAGAATTTATAAACCACTGTTCTTTCTTCCTAAGTTATCAATAATTTCAATGTGACTTTTATTTGATATAGTTACCATAAGCATTAGTATTTTTAACAATTTTCCCTTACTAGCTATAATAAAATGCCACAGATATTACAGTAGTCATCTGTTGACTGTAGAGACAGTTTCTTTTCAGAATAACAGAACTAGCCCTGGATCATTGTTATCAAACATTTAAGGACTGTTTCCTGATCTGGAGTCTAAAAATTTATAGTCAAATAACTGGATTCTGTTTTTTGATCTGTTTGATTCATATTTTGGGGGTATGAAAAAGGCTATAAGTTACAAGGAAATCACATGCATTTAAAAATGTTTGTGTACTGAATATAACTATCCAGAACACAGCAAAATCCTACATTTTCTTATATATTTATAGTAAGTCAAGGGGGACTTGAGACAGGCATGATTATAGGGATCCACAGAATAATGGATGTACTCTATACAAACCATTGAAATGTTTAGATTTTATTTTTAGACATTAGCAAAAAAAAAAAGGTAACAATTGAATGTTTTTATTTTTTGTCTCTGGAGATGTAACAGTGTTTGTAATTTGGCAATGTAGAGTTAATTTAACATGACACCTCTGTTTGGATAATCTATAACCAAACAATTGTTTTAAGCCGAACAACATTGTGGAGGCTATTAGGCAAAGCAAACACAAACTGAATCTTAAACTTAAATGTCCTCGCCCTTCAATACAAGCCGCAGTTTTCTGTTTTTGACTGTTACAGTCCTTTAACCAAAGCTATCTTGTCTGATGATAAAACCATAAGTGTATGAAGCTCACACATTTTTCATCTCTTTTATGACCTTATCTTTCATGAGCGGCTTCTGTGAAGGTATCCTAACTATAGGAAGCACCTGGAAAACATATGTGATATCTATTCTCTGATAAGCAGTTGTGAACAAGAAAGTAGATCTGTCACTTCTGAACTGTTCATTGTTAAAAATACTTTGATGATTTAGCTGATTGCAAAATACATTATAGGGATGACTAACAGCTACAGTAACACTCCTAGTCAAGAAAGTTCAATAGTTTCATTGTACAAGAATTTCTATAAGAGGTTAATATTGATAGGAACTACATGGATTAAAAGAGCAGGATTGAGAAAGGCTGTTTGCCTGCATGACTGCTTTCAAACACTGCTGCTATTTTGTGCGGAAAAAGTGACTGCCTCAGAACGTGGCAAGTCTTTAATTTCTACAGGAATGTCTAACTTTCAGTGAAAAGATATTTATTTGTGTTTTGAAATGATTTTTGCCTTGCAAATAGAGCCACTGCTTTTATCACCTTGCCAACAATACCTAATATGGAATCAAAAGACACTGTTTCATATGTTCCAAAGACTATATTCTAGTCCATTTCCCTGAGTCATTTGTGATGTTTTATAGTGCTCAATAACGCCTTCAATTTCCTCCTTTAGGGCTTTCATTGATTCTGAAAACTAAACTAAGAAAAATGGAAGGGCCCACAAAATATGTATGATATCTTTTAAAAGAGCAACAAAAGAGTTTAATCTTGCAATGGAAAACCATTAACTGCATAGCCATAATTTCAGAAATATTGTAGATTTTGTTACCATTTGACATTTATTCCATTTCATCATTTATGAATTGGTCTCTGGATGTATATAGTGGTTATCCCATTAAATGTGTTTGTGCTTTGCTAAATATATACTGAAATTTTTATTTAAAAGCATGTGAATAAAGAATTTAGCAAGTAAATGAATGGATATCAAATGGATTTCTAGCTCTTTCTATAATACTCATCCTAGCATCCTTTTCTCTCCCTTTCCTCTTCCTACCAACAAAGCTTTTGAAGCAGTATCTGAACAAATTTGTCATTATCTTAGCTATTAATTATTCATGCCATTTTTTCATAAGCTGTTCTAGAGTGATGCTTTCAAACATATAAGAATCAAAAATGGATAAAAGTTAAAAAAAAAGATGGTCAATGAAGTCATTCCCATTCAAATCAAGAAGAGGCTGAAATTGGGTTAATATCAAAATAAAGTTCTATTTATAAATTTTCCATGAGAATAAATATTGATAGGAAAGAAGCAAGTCTCTATTGTGAGGGGAAAATACTGTTTCTTAAAGTAATTTAGAGATTTCATATTTGTTAAATTATTTTTTAATCATTTCATTTTTCATTAGTAAAAAGATTAAAAATGAATTAGGTGAAAATATTACCATAAAAATGAGAGCTGGTTTCCTGAAATAAACTTAAATGATGAAGGGTTTAAAAGTTGAAAAATGTGACATATCTTAGTTATTAAATAGTGCTGAAAGCAATTAATTAGTAAATGTAATGATATTGCAATAGGTTATGCTAAAAAGTATAAAACCAAAATCTAATTTTCTAACTGCACAGTGAGCAATGGTTATTGATTAAGCATTTCTGTATAATTTGATTTTAGCAAGTTCTAAGTAAATAGTACACCTAAAATAAAAATGAAGACACAAGGCTTATATATGATGAGGAGAAAGCAGCTATCTTATCACATCTTGCTGTCTTTGTTGCTAGACCTCAATTCAGCTATAATATCCTAATGGGTTTGGAGTATGGTCTTTGGAATTGGACTGACTTGGAATCAGTTCTTGGCTCTGCTACTTAACAGCAGTGTGCTTGGGCATCTTCTCACGTATGTGCCTATTGGTTTACTCTTCTATATAGGGATAATAATGCATGGCAGAGTTGTTGATGTGATATGATCTTCATTTAACTAGTTCTGTGTGGTGCCTAAGAAACAGTAGCCTTGTCTAAGTTCCATACAGAATCTGAACTTTGTGACATTATCTCTTCTTTATTCATCTTTATGATTTCAGTATTTGGCACATAACAGATACTGAGATAAATATAAATTTAATTCTGACCCATTTTTTTCTATATCTAAATATTAATATATCATTTCATATGATACTCTTATGCTTTTGGTCATTTTTCCATTTTGGGGTTCTTTAAGAAAACACAAGTAATTAATCAATGACCTTTATTCTTATTATATTATATATTGTATATATTATATTATATAATAGATATTATATTAATATATCATTTCATATGATACTATGCTTTTGGTCATTTTTCCATTTTAGGGTTTTTTAAGAAAACACAAGTAATTAGTCAATGACTTTTATTCTTCTCACTCAGGATTTATTTTTATCAATGGGATGCATATTGTACATTTAATCAGTTTCATAAATGGTTTAAAATAATTGTAAAATGTAATTTCTTTAGAGCTGTTAATTGTGTACTATCAGCTATTTTCAAGTGCTTCTTTACTGAATACTCTGCAGTATTTATTTTCAGTCATTTTCTAATTATACGTGCTGCATAATGAAACAAATTAGATCAAATTGTTCCATGAATCAGGATTATCAATACTGAGTATTGCTGCAGATGTTGGCCCAAGTTGAAATCTAAGCTCTATAGTTTTGATTTGGCAGTTAAGTGATATTTAATGAAGGCATTTTGTTATATGAAATTACTAGTTCAATCAAGCCCCTAATAGTTGAATGATAATATTTTCATTTTGAGTGATTTACTAAAGTTCTATGTGTATCAAATGTCTGCTGAGATTTGTAGTCATCCTGTCATCTTCTTTCCCTAGTAGTTACTGATGAAAATGATCATGGGTAAATTTGGCCCATAGTGAATGAGGGAAAGGACTTCATTCAATCAACCATCAAACAGTAGGACTATTTCTTGAATTGTCTCTTGTTAGCATCTTAAAACTCTGTCTGGATCCTATTTTTGCATCACTGAAATGTCTTTAGTTTCACCACCTTCAAGCTGCCATTTTTCCTGCAAATTAACTTAGCTGCTGCTGCTAAGTTGCTTCAGTTGTGTCCAACTCTGTGCAACCCCATAGACGGCAGCCCACCAGGCTCTGCCGGTCCCTGGGATTCTCCAGGCAAGAACACTGGAGTGGGTTGCCATTTCCTTCTCCAATAATTTTTTTCTTTGGGGAAATGGTTCTCATTTTTAATCTGGAAAAAAAAAAGATTTTTAAACGTGGAGCCCCTGGACGTGAAACCTACAGAATTCAGATTCATTTAAGATTATGCCTCCAAATTTCAGATATTTTATTGGTTCCTTTTTCTGGGGAAGCTTCCATGACACCAAGTTTTCATTAAATGTCATGCCTCTGTGCTTCTGTCAGCATGGACTGCTTGCATGAAATCATTAATTGCATGAGGTTGCAGTCTGTTCATTTGCCTCTGTCCTAAGAAGACTCTTGAGAGTCCCTTGGTCTGCAAGGAGATCCAACCAGTCCATTCTGAAGGAGATTAACCCTGGGATTTCTTTGGAAGGAATGAAGCTGAAGCTAAAACTCCAGTACTTTGGCCACCTCATGCGAAAAGTTGACTCATTGGAAAAGACTCTGATGCTGGGAGAGACTGGGGGCAGGAGGAGAAGGGGATGACTGAGGATAAGATGGCTGGATGGCATCAACGACTCGATGGACGTGAGTCTGAGTGAACTCCCTGAGTTAGTGATGGACAGGGAGGCCTGGCATGCTGTGATTCATGGGGTCACAAAGAGTTGGACACAACTGAGTGACTGAACTGAACTGAATCTACAGGTTGTATGAGAGAAGGACCCATCTTTGTTTTGTATCCTTAGTGCTCAGAAACTCAAAAGTAGTCTTTTCATCAGTTAACTAAGAATGTTTTATATCACTTCTGTCTAATAAAGATAGAATAAATAGATCCATAGAACTGTCAATTCTTTTAACTTCTAAGTGTTGTGATTACTCTTCAATATATTCTTCCACACATACTTGTTTCTCACTGTGTTTCTGAATACTTTTCCTTCCAAATATGTAATTTTCCAAATAAAGTATTTTAGAGTAGACTTAATTCCAGTCTCACAAAAAATTTAGTGAAGGGATGTCTGGGATGTGCGTTAGATTGTTATTACAGATTAAGTGAGGGAAAACTCAAGGACCACAGGTCTGACAACGTGTGTTCATAGAAAATAAATATGTGTTCATTACTGTATTTGTGTTACATGATCATGTCAGTTCCCCAATGCTTCTCCATCTTCAACAGGAAGGTAGAACTTCAAAATTAATTAGAAGGTTCTCCATGGTCAATGTCATTTCATGCTTTTGGTCTCTGAGTTTCTATATCTTATGTGATCTCATTTGGAATTGTTCATGGACTACCCTGGTTATTTTTGTCAGTGTCAACCTCTTTTATGCATGTGGTGTGTCTCCTTAACTAGATTATATGGCTCTTAAGAGAAAGCTTCTTTTTGTTTTTCATATATTTCATTGCATCTTCAAATATGTGCCTTGTCATTGTTAATTAATGATTGCATTTTTCATAGCAGTTTTTTCAACAATTAAAATGTAATAGTAAAAGTCAGGAAGATTTACTTCTATCTGTGTATGTAGAATGGTATAAATAATAACTGAATATAATACTTAACTTACCCAAGTAGTTCTGATGAAAATTTTACTCTGTTCTCTGGGTCCTTGGATGTGTGATTTTTAACAGTGTAGTCTCATGCTTAGTTTTTTTATCCATCTCTCTGTGACTAAAATTCAACTATTTTAAGGTGTATGTGTTCTTTCTTCAACTAGTGGGATGGGGAGGGGGTAGGGAGGCAAGAAAGGATGTTTTGAAAAGAATGCCAAGCTGATAGGAGGCTCAAATTTAGCCCCTAACTTTTTACAAACTGCTGATTTGGGTGGTCTCCATGATGCCTCTCTGTGCTCCCCCAGAGCCCTACTGTTCTGCTTGTTAGGGGAAGGAGATGGCTGGGAAGCACTTATTGCTGAAGCATGAGAAGGCTTAGGGGAGATTCCCCATGTGGAAATAAATGTTGTAGCTCTAAGACTGTAGATAAGTTACTATATCTGTACATCAACTTCCTGATGAGTGAACTTGTCTCATTTGGGCTACGTGTTCTCCAGAGTCCCCTGTGATGCTCACATCCCTGTTTCAAGATCACAAGATATGAGAAAAGTGCTTAGAAGACATGGATGTTGTATAAAATATATAGGTTGATGCTCTAGTTTTCACTGTTGGTGGAGGGGGCGGGCATTTTCCTTTGTAGACTCCTCTGCACCTGTGCCTGGAGTTAAACTTCCATGCAGTCTGTGGAAAAGCAAGGGAAAGGTCACTCACCTAGGTGGTAGATTATAGTGTGAATTATAGTCCCCATGAAAAATAGAGCATTGGTAAAGTCAGTATCAGTTCAGTTCAATTGCTCAGTTGTGTCCGATTCTTTATGACCCCATAGATTGCAGAAGCCAGACTTCCCTATCCATCACCAACTCCGAGAGCTTGCTCAAACTCATGTCCATCGAGTTGGTGATGCCATTCTACCATCTCATCCTCTGTTGTCTCCTTTTCCTCCTGCCTTCAGTCTTTCCCAGAATCAGGATCTTTTGAATGAGTCAGTTTTTGCATCAGGTGGCCAAAGTATTATTGGAGCTTCAACTTCAGTATCAGCCCTTCCAGTGAATATTCAGGACTGATTTCCTTTACGACGGACTAGTTTGATCTCCTTGAAGTCCAAAGGACTCTAAAGAATCTTCTCCAACACCACAGTTCAAAAGCATCAATTCTTCAGTGCTCAGCTTTCCCTAAACTGGGTCAGACATCCCTGGTGGCACTCCAGAAGATTTGGTGGTACAGGATATCATTTTAAGTAACATTGACATAGTTGGTAACAAAGTTTTCAGGTTTCTTAAATTCTTCCAATATACTGAAAGGCCATGGAGTCTCCTCACGTGTAGAGGCTGGGAACCAGTCCTATTTGTGTCTGAGAAGTGAGAGCTGGTCTCTAACCCTGATCTCCCAATTGCTTGGTGCATCTGTGTTCCATGTGAGCTACAAAAAGAAGGAGCACAGCAGATTCAAACTGTTAGCTTACTACTGAGCCTTTGTACATACATTCTCATGGCTCTTGGACCGTGTTGTGCACTCTATTTATGAACTTGCTCTCTATAATGAGTTTTATACTCCTTTCAAAAAGGTATTTTTCCATATATATCCTTCTATGCCTACCGTAGTTCCTTAAATCTGGTAGATGCTCAATAAACATTTTCTGGAGAGGATTTCATTTTGATAATCCAGAAAAGAAGAGATAACTCACTTTTCAAAGAGCCTTCAATTCCAGGCATGGAGTTTGGTGGGATGGGCACGTGTTTTATTCTTTGTTACCCACCAGAGGCAGCACTTCTCTATTAGGGAAATTAAGTTCAGCAGAGCTGTCACTGGATTTCTGCATTGGATTTCTTTACTTTTATTTGACTTTTTAAATGATTTATTTTTGTGAAGCTATATATAGAAGTGAATGTAAAATGTATGGAGTTTAAACTTTAAAACTCATATTAACATCACACTACTGTCATTGTAATAATAATTGTTTCCTGAAAATTTTGTGTTTTCTAGGTTACTGTGAAAGATTTTAAAAATTCAATGTATAATTTATAACAATATAAATATTTAAGTACTATTAATATTAGAGATTTAACAGTTGTGTGAAAAGTAGTTATTGAATGCTTCAAAGGGCAAGCAATTTGACTTTAAAAATTTAGCATTATTAGATTCAAGATTCCCTGTTTTTAATTTATATTCTTTTCATTTTTGTCATCACATCACATTTTTTTGTTATTCTGTTTTCTGATTTCTGTTATCCTTATAAATAGGAATGTTTAATATTATTGTTTGCACTGTATTAAAGTCAGTTATTTTTCTTTAAAGCAGTAGTTCAGTTCAGTCGCTCAGTCGTGTCCTACTCTTTGCAACCCCATGAATCGCAGCACGCCAGGCCTCCCTGTCCATCACCAACTCCCTGAGTTCACTCAGACTCACATCCATTGAGTCAGTGATGCAATCCAGCCATCTCATCCTCTGTTGTCCCCTTCTCTTCCTGCCCCCACTCTCTCCCAGCATCAGAGTCTTTTCCAATGAGTCAACTCTTTGCATGAGGTGGCCAGAGTACTGGAATTTTAGCTTTAGCATCATTCCTTCCAAAGAAATCCCAGGGCTGATCTTCAGAATGGACTGGTTGGATCTCCTTACAGTCCAAGGGACTCTCAAGAGTCTTCTCCAACACCACAGTTCAAAAGCATCAATTTTTCGGTGCTCAGCCTTCTTCACAGTTCAACATTATCATTTAAAATGAAGGCACTTACAAAATTAGACTTTTGCTTTTAAAATGTGGTCATGTTAGTATGTTTCTCATTCTTCGCCGTAAGTATACTTTTGCTCAAAGTATATTACATCATTTTTCTTTTTTATGTGAAATGAAGGCATGAATTTGCAAACCAGCTGTACTTACTCAAGAACAAGTATAGGTTTATGGCTTTCTACATTGTGAAGACTTGTATGACTGGCTCATATGATATTGATACTCATTCAATTATGACCTTTTTATACCCATTTTTAAAATAAATACAAATACATTTTAGTAAGCTTAATGATGGAGAAAATCTTCAAAATAACTCACTTTCAACCCAAACACAAATATGTCTTCTCTGCTGCATCTTGCCTTTATAAAAATGTAATTTGGAAATAAGCAAGTTACAATTTTCTGTATTGAAAGCAGTATAAAAATACATATAGATTTTCATTTTCTTCTTCTAATACTAATAATTCCAAATGAAAAATTTTATGGAAATGTTTTTAGTATTTATAGCAGTTTATTTATTTATGACTAATGTTGATTTTATTTATTATAAAGCCATAATAGTTATCACAATGATTAATCATAGACCTGTGTTCAGTATGACCATGTATGTAACAATTATATAATTAGACATATGCTAAGGACATCCCTGTAGGCGGATTTGAATGTCAAAGAGAGGGCTTTAATCACGTCTCCTTCTCTCTGTATGTTGGTGTTTTCCAGGTGATGATGAAGGAGTCCAGGAGACAGCAGAATCAGACGGGGACACGCAGTCAGAGAAACCAGGGCAACCAGCAGTTGAGACAGACGATTGGGATGGACCAGGTAGGACAAAAATGTAAAGTCAACCATCTGTTGCTACTATCCACTTTTTTTCCCCATTGAATTTGAATTAAATAATAAAACTCTTATGCTCTCATCGGATTTTAAAAATATGTGTTTTAAAAATATGTTTGTTACACAGAAGGCTGAATAAAAAACATCATTTAAAGAAGATTTTATCTTTGGTAAACCAGTGTAAAAGCCAGTGTTACCTCTACTTGAAGTTTCCATCTTTGTTTTCTTTTATATTAATATAAGAATTTAGTCAGTTCTACTTGCATTTTCTTTGAACAGAGATCTTTATGCCATATCCATCTTTAAACTGGTCATACGTTTAAAGCTTCAAACAATAACAGTACTCCAAAGAAATTCATTTAGTTTAGTCATGTTGTAAAGTCATAGATTCAGTCACAATATGTGTTTAGAAGTTTAGAAAATATTAACAGATATTCCCCTTTGATTCAAGATTTTGGTAACATTTTCACTTTTACAAATGAAAAATAAATTCAGTTTTAAAGACCTTGATATTTAATCATTTCAAGAAAAAGAAAAGCTAATGTAAAATACTCTAAAACACCAACATCATTTTACAAAGATATATACAGTTACAAGAACCCTGTGGATAAAAAACCTTTATGCCAACTTTATTTGGTGCCAACTAATTTGAAGTTTATGGTATATTTATAAATGGAGACTATTACGTCATAGGGCTTAAGGATATAGATGAGTTTTGAAATAGTTTTAGCCATAATTTCCAAAGCAGTAACATTTTTCATTAAGAAAGATCCCTATATTTCAATCACATTTTCACCCTTGCATGAATTTGCAAATTGCTCTCTGTTGTACATGAAGAAGAGAGGAACTCCAGTGGTAATTTTCTGAGATCAGCAGCTGGAAAATATAATGCAAACAAAAATGAAGATACAGTATATCTGATTATTATGATATCTCTAATGTTATTTATGACATATGCAAATATTTGTATTCTGTATACTATAGCATAATGTTACACAAGATTTTGGATCAAAATGTATTATATTTAAGTACTATAGTACCAAATTTTAAGCATTTGAAAGAAAATGTGAACATGTGGCATTTTCACCTTATCACATAATACTTCTGTCTCAATATAGGTAAGAATTCCCTTGATTAAAAAAAAATAAGAAAAAACTTTGGAAAAAAGTTTTTGTCCTTGGAGATTACATTTAACTAAAAAAGGTGGGCAGCTTTATGTTGTATGGTTGTTCATTCATGGAATTGGGTATGTATCGGCTACTTCGAAGACTTTTTACATTTAGACTAGATGGCCTTTCTGATATGCCTACCTGCAAAGGGTACATTCTGGATTCTCTCAAAGGGGCAAACTTGGAGGTGGTTGGTTTTCCTCCTCGTTCAAGTCTGGGGCCCACAGTGTTCCCAGTGACTTGGAAGTATGTAAGCAAATTTCAGAAGGGTAGTGAATTATTAATCACATACTGAACACCCAGTGCTACCTTTTCAGGAATATTTTCCAGAAAGTCATATGTTACATAAAAAGGAGGGGAGCAAGGGTAAAGCATGATAAAATTTTTCACATCTGAGTTATTTAATGTACTTAATGTATCTGGTTTTATTCAGCTGATATCAGTGAAAATGTGTATACTCTTTCTATGGCACATTTGAATATGAAAAAACTTTAAAGGAAAAATGTGCACCTCCAAGCAGGTATACCTAGAGGAAATCCATCCTTTTATGTTGTAAAATCAGTAACACATTTTTCCCTATAGGTGTTTTGAAAAATAAAGGGAGTTTATTATTTTGACACCCTGATTAATGAAGTTGATTCATAACAAAAGATTACCTATTGGACATGTATCTGTTAATGTATAACATTCTTCCAATGAGGAGAAAGTATACAGGATGTTTCTGGACTTTTCCTCTTGCATGAATAGTGATTACATCAATCATGCTCACGCTCAGTTGTTCAGTCATGTCTGACTCTGCAACCCCTTGGACTGTAAGCCGCCAGGCTCCTCTGTCCATGAGATTTTCCAGGCAAGAATACTGGAGTGGGTTGCCGTTTCCTCCTCCAGGGGATCTTCCCAGCTCACAGATTGAACCGTTTCCTGCATCTCCTGCAATGCAGGCAGATTCTTTTACTGCTGTGCTCCGGGAAGCCTAATTACATCAGTATTTTTACCCAAATTTTTATTTTTCAGAAAAATTATTGGTATTTCACTAATGTATTAAGGAGAGGAGGTTTTCGAGGTTTCCATACATGTTAGAAAATGAGCTCTGGATTCTAAAGGTTTAGGTTCAAATTCTGGATTTGCTGCTCACTTGCTGAATAATTTTTGGCAAATTGCTTAATCTCTAGTGCTATTATTCTGGTTTGTTAAAATGTAGAAAGTAATATTAATGCCTCTTAAGACTTTTGTGAGAATTAAACCAGATCATGCACATAACGTGCTAATGATCATTATTATGGCTTTGGAATTGTTGACACTTGAAGCAGAACCTTTAAAAATTCTTTTTGGCATTTTTTAAAAGTTCAGTAGTACATCTGATACAGCAAGGGCAAGCTTTTGTAATGCTAAGCATATAGTTTTGAATTTAGCCATAAATTGTCAGTTGAGACATGAGGTGATGAGTCAGGTATGATTTCAAGGTCTTCTAACTTTAAGAAGACCTCCACCCAGTTCTGAAAGTCATCCTAAGATGGACAGTTGTCTCTAAAAAATAGAACAGAATCTAAGGACAAGGAAATTATCTAAAGAATTTGAGGCACAGAGCTGACATCATTTAAAATGGATCAGGATTTACCTTATTTTTAAAGTTTGATTGAAAACTCCACAACTTTTCTTGATGGCTTAATTCCATAATGAATCACCTTCTATCTAAAGTGTTCTATTTGTATCAAATACAGATTCCCCAGTGCAATTTTTCTTATTTGTTATTCATCTAAAAGGTACATTTTGTAATTGCTTGTACCACTGCTAACTCGTAAAGGTGGAACCTGAACAATCTTTGGGGCTTTCCAGGTGGCTCTAGTAGTAAAGAACTCACCAGCCAATGCAAGAAACTTAAGGGATGCTGGTTCAATCCCTGGGTCAGGAAGATCCCCTGGAGGAGGGCAAGGCTGCCCATTCCAGTATTCTTGCCTGGAGAATCCCATAGACAGAGGAGCCTAGTGGGCTACTGTCTATAGGTTTGCAAAGAGATAGACACAAATGAAGTGACTTAGCATGCACGCATGCAAGCAGTCTTTAGGAAAATTATCTTCCATTTGTAAAGATTTCTAATGGTGAAATTCTTTAATGTTTAAATACTTGTGACTCTTATTTGAATAATCTTCAATTTCTTATGTGTCTTTCATATTTGTGTGGAGTGCTAGACTCACACTAAGCTAATAAAGTTGAGGCCAATATAAAAGTCATTACCTCATTATTTCAATATTTCGCACATCTATTTGCAGCTTTCATTCTTCTTTCTTTCTCTCAAGAAAATTACCTTGACACTACCTTGCTTGGAATCTAGTTCAAATGATACTATCCACTGTTCTCCCTTTTCATCTGCATTTGCCGATACCTCACTTCAGAGGGTAAAGAATCTGCCTGCAATTCAGGAAACCCGGATTTGATTCCTGGGTTGGGAAGATCTCTTGGAGGAGGAAATGGCTACCCACTCCAGTATTCTTGCCTAGAATTCCATGGACAGAGGAGCCTGGTGGACTCCTGTCCATGGAGTCGCAGAGTCGGACACTTACTTTTCATACCTTTCATATCATTTCATTCTTCTTTTTAAGTAAATGCCTTTTCTTTATCACCCTCACAGGTAATTCAGTGTGCCAGTACCCATACATTTAACTACTTAATAAACAAACTTTGTACACTAAAAACTGTGAAAGGCGCTAGAGAGAAGTCCAAACACGTAATCTTATGCTGTCAATAAGCTCTTGTTTTTACTGAGGTATAGTTGATTTACAATGTTGTGTTAATTTCTACGGTGCAGCAAAATGATTCCATTAAACATTCCTTTTATGTTCTTTTCCATTCTAATTCATCCCAGAATATTGAATATAGTTCCCTGTGCTATTCAGTGGGACCTTGTTTATCCACTCTATGTATTATAGTTTCCATCTGCTAACCTCTAACCTCCCCCTTGGCAACCATAAGTTTATTTTCTCTATCTATGAATCTGTTTTGTAAATGAGTTCAGTTGCATCATGTTTTAGACTCCACGTGTAAGTCATATAAGTGACTTCCACATCTGACTTCACTTAGTATGATAATCTCTAGTTCCATCCATGTTGCTGCAAATAGCATTATATCATTCTTTTCCATGGCTGAGTAATATTCCCTTCTGTGTATGCCCCACATTTTCTTTATCTGCCCCTCTGTTGATGGACATTTAGGTGGCTTTCATGTCTTGGCTGTTGTAAATAGAGCTGCTGTGAACTTAGAAATCTGTGTATCTTTTGAATTACAGTTTTGTCCAGATTTTTGCCCAGGAGTGAGATTTCTGGATCATATGGAAACTCTATTTTTAGTTTTTGAGGAACCCTCATGCTGTTTTCCATGGTGGCTGCACCAACTTACATTCCCAACAGCAGTGTAGGAGGGTTTTCTTTTCTCCACATCCTCTCCAGCATTTGTTATTTGTAGACTTTTAAATGATGGCCATTCTGACCAGGGTTCATACTCTCTTTTTGATGCCATTTCTCTCCTTTAGTAGTCTTTAATTATCCATGTATTACAGTTAGGTAGGATGTAGTAATTAAGCATGTCAACCTAGAAAACAGATAATGGTCTTGATTAAGGAGAAAATGCACACATTTTAGAGCCAGACAGATCTGTACATGAGTATACATGCTGACACTTATGGTCTTGTGGCCTTGGGAGTATGGAACTGCCAGAACGTGATCTTAGGTGTTTGAATGTTGAGTTTTAAGCCAGCTTTTCCACTCTCCTGTGTTGTGTTCATCAAGAGACTCTTCAGTTCCTCTTCACTTTCTGCCAGTAGAGAGGTAGATTTGCATATCTGAAATTGTTGATATTTCTCCTGTCAGTCTTGATGCCAGCTTGTGATTCATCCAGCCTGGCATTTCTCATGATACATTGGGTTAGATACTAACTCTCCAAGGGCTCAATTTCCTTATTTATAAAGTGGTGCTAATTGTAATTACTACATCATTACTTTAAGTGCTCAATCAGTTCAGTTCAGTTTGATCGCTCAGTCGTGTCTGACTCTTTGCGACCCCATGAATCGCAGCACGCCAGGCCTCCCTGTCCATCACCAACTCCCGGAGTTCACTCAGACTCTCGTCCATCGAGTCTGTGATGCCATCTAGCCATCTCATCCTCTGTCGTCCCCTTCTCCTCCTGCCCCAATCCCTCCCAGCATCAGAGTCTTTTCCAATGAGTCAGCTCTTTGCATGAGGTGGCCAGAGTACTGGAGTTTCAGCTTTAGCATCATTCCTTCCAAAGAACACCCAGGGCTGATCTCCTTCAGAATGGACTGGTTGGATCTCCTTGCAGTCCAAGGGACTCTCAAGAGTCTTCTCCAACACCACAGTTCAAAAGCATCAATTCTTTGGCGCTCAGCCTTCTTCACAGCCCAACTCTCACATCCATACATGACCACAGGAAAAACCATAGCCTTGACTAGACGGACCTTAGTCAGCAAAGTAATGTCTCTGCTTTTGAATATACTATCTAGGTTGGTCATAACTTTTCTTCCAAGGAGGAAGCATCTTTTAATTTCATGGCTGCAATCACCATCTGCAGTGATTTTGGAGCCCCCAGAAATAAAGTCTGACACTGTTTCCACTGTTTCTCCATCTACTCCCCGTGGAGTGATGAGACCGGATGCCATGATCTTTGTTTTCTGAATGTTAAGCTTTAAGCCAGCTTTTTCATTGTCCTCTTTTACTTTCATCAAGAGGCTCAATAGATAGCTGTTAATATTACTTTTAGTATCATTTTGGCAATTGTGCCTTAGAAGCCTTTATAATGCCTTACAGATGATAAACTCACATTTATATAGTGAATTAACCTTGCCATATTTTGCTATTAGAAATCATCATAGGGTTATATTAACTATGTTGTAGCCAACTGGATTTAAAACATAATTCAGTAAAAGAAATTTTAATCTAAGTAAATTTTCAAGAATGTTTAGCATAAAATCAGATATGTGTACTTGTTGCATCTGGACTAAAAACTGGTCAAGACATCTATCAATGTCACCTCTTTTCAGTTGCTTTTCAGTGTTGTGGATGCATGCAGAGGATCAAGCTAGTTGTGGTCTGTGCCTGAAATTAGACTGTGAAGATGGGGACTGTTTTGTGCAAAGTGGAATGGCAGCCGGGAGACTACTGTGAGGAAGCCCACTAATGAAACAGAGGTGTTTTTTTCCCCCTTTACTAGTCCAAAGAAGGCCTTGGAGATTACAGTTCTGATTTAGTTTCCTTTTGATTGGGAAAATGTGGTAGATAGAAGATCTGGGAAATGCCATTTGAAGTAAATTAACAGAAACCTATGAAACATAGTTAACCATAGATATAGTCTGACAGTAAGAAGAATATTGTGAGAAGAGGAGGAAATCGTAGAATGACTGTGTATTACTCTGACAGTGAATTGGTATTATCTCTGCTATCAGATAATGCAGTTATCATTAATTTTCACATTTGCATTTCAATCTTTGGAAGGAAATGACTCTTGCCGGATGAAGATAAGAGCTCTGTACCACTATAATGAACCATCATTTTATCCCAACTCTTTGTGTCCATATGAAAATGAGGCAGGGAGGAGTGTGTGTGTGGTGGGGGTGGGGGGAGATCAGAAAAACATTATAGCAAGGTGTCAAAAATTGCTACAGACTTTTGAGCCCCTTCTGAAACAAGAGGGGGTCAAAATAAATCTTCTATAGTGTAGTTAAGTGGATATCGGATTAAAGATGAAAGCCTTACTCTTCGTAGAATAGAATGTCACATAAACACAGTGAAAAAGTTTTCTTTATCTTATTCCTTTACTCCAATTTGCACTCTGATATAGAATTAGAACACACATAAACCTAACCAAAAAAGGAAAAGGTAGATTGAAGGCAAAGGACTTATGATTATTGTTTGGAAAGAGATGTCTTTGAGTAATAAGGAACTGTATAAAATATACCAGTTTATCATTATTATTCTTTATTCAGATGTACAAGAATAAGAATCAAGGATATTTAAATAATGGCTTGTTTTAGAATATGCAAATACCTGATTTGTTTGCACAATTTTAATTGAGAAATTCAAGTTAAGGGATAATGAACTGAGATTAATTTTTTTGGACCTTTTCTTTCCAGTGACTTTTTCATCAAACTCACTCCTGGAAAATAAAATACAATGTTAAGTTTATGAATATAGCATGATCCCAGAAAAATATATGACAACATGTACTTTCCTATCCCAGACCCTACTCTCATGGCAAAATTCATTAATTAATCTTTTACATTCAAAGCTCCCTTCATTAAACTAAAATTTCCACTCTTTCTATGAAACTTACTGATTGAGACTGTTGTGAGTTAAGTCAGGTCCCCTGTAATTCACATGCTGAAGTCTTAAATTCCAAACTCTCCAAAGAGTGTGGAGTTATTTGGAAATAGGGTCATTAGAGATGTACTTGGTTAAGACAAGGTTGTACTGGATTAGGGCAGGCCTTAAAGCCAACATGACTGGTATCCCCGTCAGAAGGGGAAATTTGGAGACAGACCACATACGCCGGGAGAACACTGTGAAAATGAAGGCAGAGATTGAGATGATGCTCCTACAAGCCAAAGAAGGATGAAGATTGACAGCAAATCACCAGTAGCCAGAGGTATGGAACAGATTCTCTCACAAAGCCCCCAAAGGAATCAATCTTGCTGAACTTTGATCTTGGACTTGTAGACTCCAGAACTGTGAGACAATACATTTCTGTTATTTAAACTATATGATTTATGGTACTTTGTTACAACAGCTCTAGTAAACCAATATAGAGACCAGGAGCTAGAAAGAATCATGTGGGCGGTCACTTATAAGCCTGCCAATTACATATGTTACTGTAATTTTTAATTGATTTTAAATATTGTCCAAACCACCTAAATATATTTGCAAAATATGACATTGTTTCTATGGCAACCATATTGAAACCTTCAAAAGACTCGGTAAAGAGAAATAACTAAAATATTTAGCTGTGGACAAAATAACTTAAAGAAGCAGGGAGAAAATTATAAAAATATTGTAAGACTCTATCTTAGATGGCTTTGCAAGTGCTTTTATATCCTCACTGTACTCTAATGAAACAAACTAGAAATTGTAGATGAAGCATTTGAATGACATTTATGAAACCGGAGGACCAATCAGTGGACTCATAGGCCCAATACAGTTAAAGGTCTAGGCCTTACATCAAATGTTTATTAAAAGTGCTTTTGTATATTATACTATATAGTCTAATATAATACTTCTATTATTTTGTATATATACTATTATAAAGCATACTTCTATAATACTTCTAATATACTACTTCAATAAGTAATATAATACTTCTATTATTATTTAAAAATCATCCCGTGGTTTGGCTGTTTTGCTTAACTACTCACCTCAATTTTGTCCAATAATAGAATTTCTACTGTGTTCCTTCCTCCTGAGTCATAATTTGCTTTAGAATTCTCAACATGCCCTCTAGGAAGACACTTGTCAATAGAGTATGAGAAAACCTTTGATATCCCTTTTATAAAGAATCTGCCTGCAAAGCAGGAGACTTGGGTTCAGTCCCTAGGGTGGAAAGATCCCCTGGAGGAGGGATGGCAACCACTGCAGTATTCTTGCCTGGAGAATCCCATGGACAGAGGGCTGTAGTCCATAGGTCGCAAGAAGTCGAACACGACTAAACAAGTAAGCACAGGCCATCTCTTTGATAACTCTTTTTATTGAAACATGCATTAGATGTTTATTTTGGCACAATAATTTCTAGAGAATTTTTTTCCTTGACTCAACATTGTGTCTGGAAATATACCTAAAATATGGCCGACTCTTACATCTAAAAATTTGAAAGAAAACCTAAACTGTGTAATTATTTGCTTCTCTTTTGTCTGGTTCAGAAAGGGACTTAAATAAAGCTCTGAAGGGTAAGTAAAGACCAACACAGTGACGAAAACTAGAAATAGAAGTAGTTTAAAAGATGGAAAATAAAAGCAAGTACATAGAGACATACACACTTGCTGTTAATGGGCCACAAATTGAAACTAGATTACTATTCGGTTCAGTTCAGTCACTCAGTCGTGTCTGACTCTGCAACCCCATGGACTGCAGCACACCAGGCCTCCCTCTCCATCACCAACTCCTGGAGTTTAATCAAACTCATGTCCACTGAGTTGGTGATGCCATCCGACCATCTCATCCTCCGTTGTCCCCTTCTCCTCCCGCCTTCAATTATTCCCAGCATCAGGGTCTTTTCAAATGTTCTTCACATCAGGTGGCCAAAGTACTGGAGTTTCAGCTTCAGCATCAGTCTTTCCAATGAATATTCAGGACTGATTTCCTTTAAGATGGACTGCTTGGATCTGCTTGCAGTCCAAGGGACTCTCAAGAGTCTTCTCCAACACCACAGTTCAAAAGCATCAATTCTTTGGTGCTCAGCTTTCTTTATAGTCCAACTCTCACAACCATACATGACCACAGGAAAAACCATAGCCTTGACTAGATGGACCTTTGTTGGTAAAGTAATGTCTCTGCTTTTGAATATGCTATCTAGGTTGGTCATAACTTTTCTTCCAAGGAGTAAGTGTCTTCTCATTTCATGGCTGCAGTCACCATCTGCAGTGATTTTGGAGCCCAAGAAAACTAAGTCTGTCACTGTTTCCACTGTTTTCCCATCTATTTTCCATGAAGTGATGGGACCAGATGCCATGATGTTAGTTTTCTGAATGTTAAGCTTTAAGCCAACTTTTTCACTCTCCTCTTTCACTTTTATCAAGAGGCTCTTTCGTTCTTTGCTTTCTGCCATAAGGGTGGTGTCATCTGTATATCTGAGGTTATTGATATTTCTCCTAGCAATCTTGATTCCAGCTTGTGCTTCTTCCAGCTCAACATTTCTCATGATGTACTCTGCATATAAGTTAAATAAGCAGGGTGACAATATACAGCCTTGACGTACTCCTTTTCCTATTTGGAACCAGTCTGTTGTTCCATGTCCAGTTCTAACTGTTTCTTCTTGACCTACATACAGATTTCTCAAGAGGCGGGTCAGGTGGTCTGGTATTCCCATCTCTTTCGGAATTTTCCACAGTTTCTTGTGATCCACACAGTCAAAGGCTTTGGCATAGTCAATGAAGCAGAAATAGATGTTTTTCTGAAACTCTCTTCCTTTTTCAGTGATCCAACAGCTGTTGACAGCTTGATCTCTGGTTCCTCTTTTCTAAATCCAGCTTACTATAAGATTATTTAAAAGGATAATATTGATTAACACAGTTAAAATACATTTCTTATAATTGGTAGTTGAATTTACATCCTTGAATAAATTCAGGTTCAATATTATAGGCAACAGTGCTACACAGACATTACTGGTACCTTCCAATGCATCATATCAGTAAGAATATACAGGCCAGGCCACTGTTCCACTTGTGGTGAGTTTATTGTATCAAGTGGTTCAGGTATTTTCACCTCCATCTATTGTAAAATTTCCCATCAACTTATCAGTAGGACTTGCAAAATGGTGCCTTTCACAGGTGGTGGTTTTGTCACTAAGCCGTGTCTGACTCTTGAGACGC
Source organism: Nanger dama (assembly GCA_917880005.1). NCBI lineage: Eukaryota > Metazoa > Chordata > Mammalia > Artiodactyla > Bovidae > Nanger > Nanger dama. The sequence continues at coordinate 23,392,866 of CAKJTW010000035.1, forward strand.
CATGGACTGTAGCCGGCCGGACTCTTCTGTCCATGGGATTTCCAGGCAAGAATATTGGAATGGGATGTCATTTCCTTCTCCAGGGTCTGTATTATAAACTAACATTGTTACCTTCTGAAAATCTTTCCCTCACCTACTATTCAGTTACCCCTAAATACTATTCATAAAGGAAAGAGTGTTTAATTCTTTCCCATTACATATCCATTTTCAGAATAGCAAAGAATGGTATAAGGCTGGTAAAATAAGCTGTAAGTACTATTGTTGGATTTAAATTCAAGATCTGTGTGAATACATGTGATACATATAAGCCACATACTGAGAAGTACATTAAAAATAAACTACTTGGACTACAACATGAAGAAAAGATAGAAGAAGGACAGTAGAAATAGAAATACAGCAGTAGTCTTATCAAGAGATGATCATCAGGCTTTACATGATGTATTTTGCTCATTTCTTTAAATTTTATTATTTCAACTTTTATGTCCTAAGAACTGGGAGTTTATGTGTGGATTTCTTTTGAGTTTTCTTATTTTAATGTAGTTGATATGCTAAATTTAATAATAATATATAAAAATTTACTTTAAATGTGATGTTAGAGTTATGCTTTCCCTTTTTTTCTAATAATAGATCTTAAGGTGTTACTGTTATTCTGTTTAAGCCTCAGGAATACACTTGGACCTTGGGGATTGTTATATCTTTGTTTTCATAATAAACTCCTACACTGTGTCTGAGATTGATTCTTGGAGCAAGCAACTTACTCACTCATAAATATAATTTGCATATGCTTGCCAGATCATGTACTTCTTCCCCTACACCTTAGCAGACCCACATTGAATTAATTAATTAGTTCAAACACTTATTGAAAAATAACTGTGTGCTAGACTCTAAGGATAAAACGATGGCTTGGGCTCAGACTACCTTCAAAAAGCTCGAAGTACAGACAGACAAATGATGAGATAATTGAAATCCATTTCTATGGATTCAGTTTTAGAGGCATGTCCAGGGTGCAGTGGTGGCAAAGGGAGAGGAAGGTCATCCACTGCAGAGTAGGAGGGGGTGGTAGGAGAGTGGCTGAGTGATCAGCTTTCAGAGACGGAGTAGGGAAGCATTGCTGATGTTGTTGGTGAGACTTAAAGCTGATGAGTTAAAACAGGCAATAGGAATCTCTTCAGTGATCCCAGGGACAGAGTGACAGATACACACTGGACACACTTAAGTTGTTAATGATAGATAGGACATGTTTAGTTGTTTGCAAAATTATATATATGTATTATATTAAGTATAGTAAACGTGCTGCCAGTTTGCCTGTATAGAAGCTTCCATTTTCCTGTTAAACCTGCCCTACTGTACCACTGTTACCTAGAAGGCACTGTGCTTCCCTCACTCTTGCACTTTCTGAAAGATAATGGAAACTAAAGGATCCTCAAGTCATGCCTGGGAATTTATACTGAAGAATAGTTGCATCTATAAACTGTTGAATAACAGCAGTTAAAGAACTTAGTAAAAGGTCAGCTAAGAAATAAAGAAACATTATTGTTATTTTAGCCATTTACTGGAAATTGAGCAGCAAAACAAGGTATGTAGTGGCCCCTCTGGTCTTGCCTGTCGTTTGGAAGTGGGGCTGACTCTTGGAGGTTCTTGGAGGATTTAGGGAGGAGTAAGAAAGCAAGTCTCAATGTGGAAGGTCTAAGTGTTTTGCTAACAGCAGTTCTACTTGGTAGACTTACCTGTAGGCTATATTTTAAGGGTCCTTAACAGAAAATTTCTAAGTGCTGCATAAAAAGAGTTATTGAACACATTGTCACATACAGGAGAGTAATGAAAATAACATTTGATGCTAAGCATAGTTTATATTAGGGTAAATTCACGAGAATCAAGTATCTTGAGTTTTCATGGCAGAATCCCTTGATGTTAACAACAAGTATAACATTCTTTTAACTGAAACCCTGAGTAAAAACAGTCATAAGCCTTCCTAATTGAATGGAGTTTTAACAAATTCTTTGGTTTTTCAGTTAATTTTTTCATACGAACTAATCAGCATTGTTTCATTTTTGAGCATTATATTAATGTAAAATATAATGAAGAATACACAATTATAATAAGGATGGAAGCATGACATTTTTTTACAGAATTAAATAAACTATAAACCAGATGAAGAATATGAAATGGCTGAGGATGTGAGACTGGCAGCATTTATTTTAGTGTGTATTTTAAGTAAACAATGAATTATTTAAGTTTATAATGAAGGAATGGCAATCCACTAGACTATTTTGGCCTGGAGAATCCCATGGACAGAGGAACCTGACAGACTAAAGTCCACAGAGTTGTAGAGTCAGACACGACTGAAGAGACTTAGCATACAAGATATTTAAATTTTTATTTTCTATATAAAAGCAATGCAAGATCACCAAAAGAAAAGAAAAATGAGTGGAAGTCATTTTTAGCCATAAGAGTGTTTGTTATTTCCCTCTAACCATTTTTCTTTAAATTAGATGCTTTCTGAGAATTTAATAAAAGGGGAACATTGGATATATAAATAACAATTGCTGTAATATGATTAATGCAATAGTTGTTAAACAGGGTGATAAATGATGTAACATTTGAAAATATTACGCCTGCAATTTCTAATCCTATAGCTGGAAATAATGACTTCTGAAAACCATTCTGTTGTAAAGAAGGCAGTTGGGTAGCCTTTCTTAATTATGCAAATATAAGAGCCAGGATATTTCAGACTGGGTGTGGGCGCTCTTTGTCTCCTTGGGATGCATGCTTCCTGTCCTGTCATCTGACAGTCCTATGAGAGGGCAGGGAGATGGAAGGCTGACTTACACATGTAGCCTGTGGAGCTCTCTGGGTGGCGACCAACCACACTCTCCCCCTTCTTCCTCGCATTGTGGTTTGCTCCAGTTTACTCAGGCTGCTATAACAGAATATCATAGACGCAGTGGCTTAAATGACAGAAGCTTATTTTCTCATAATTCTGGAAACTGGACCTTATCTCACATGCTAGTAAAGTTAACGCTCAAAATTCTCCAAGCCAGGCTTCAACAATACGTGAACCGTGAATTTCCAGATGTTCAAAATGGTTTCAGAAAAGGCAGAGGAACCAGAGATTAAATTGCCAACATCTGCTGGATCATCTAAAAAGCAAGAGAGTTCCATAAAAACATCTATTTCTGCTTCATTGACTATGCCAAAGCCTTTGACTGTGTGGATCACAGTAAACTGTGGAATATTCTGCAAGAGATGAGAATATCAGACCATCAGACCTGCCTCTTGAGAAACCTATATGCAGGTCAGGAAGCAACAGTTAGAACTGGACATGGAACAACAGACTGGTTCCAAATAGGAAAAGGAGTAAGTATGTCAAGGCTATATATTGTCACCCTCCTTATTTAACTTATATGCAGAGTACATCATGAGAAACGCTGGGCTGGATGAAGCACAAGCTGGAATCAAGATTGCTGAGATAAATATCAATAACTTCAGATATGCAGATGACACTACCCTTATGGCAGAAAGTGAAGAAGAACTAAAGAGCTTCTTGATGAAAAGAGTGAAAAAGTTGGCTTAAAACTCAACATTCAGAAAACTAAAATCATGGCATCCATCCCCATCACTTCACAGGAAATAGATGGGGAAACGGTGAAAGACTTTATTTTCTTGGGCTCCAAAATCACTGCAGATGGTGACTGCAGCCATGAAATTAAAAGACGCTAACTCCTTGGAAGGAAAGTTATGACCAACCTAGACAGCATATTCAAAAGCAGAGACATTACTTTGCCAACAAAGGTCTGTCTTGTCAAGGCTATGGTTTTTCCTGTGGTCATGTATGGTTGTGAGAGTTGGACTATAAAGAAAGCTGAGCACAGAGAATTGATGCTTTTGAACTGTGGTCTTGGAGAAGACCCTTTAGAGTCCCTTGGACTACAAGGAGATCCAGCCAGTCCATCCTAAAGGAGATCAGTCCTGAATGTTCATTGGAAGGACTGATGTTGAAGCTGAAAACGCCAATACTTTGGCCACCTGATGCAAAGAGCTGACTCATTTGAAAAGACCCTGATGCTGGGAAACATTGAAGGCAGGAGGAGAAGGGGACAACAGAGGATGAGATGGTTGGATGGCATCACCAACTCACTGGACATGAGTTTGATTAAACTCCAGGAGTTGGTGATGGAGAGGGAGGCCTGGCATGCTGTGGTCCATGGAGTCACAAAGAGTTGGACACAGCTGTGCGACTGAAGTGAACTGAACTGAACCTTAATTACTTAAATGTCCTGACTTCAAATATAGTGACATGGGGAGATAGGACTTCAGCTCATGATTCTTGGAAGAGAGACAGTTTGGGTCATGAAGAGTGAATAGCAGTTTCGATTGGGTGGGTTTTACCAAAGTCTGCTGGCAGGGAAAGAACATCTTGGAAAATGGACGATTTGTGAAGAGCAAGCAAAGCCAGGACTCAACCGTAGGGCTTGAGGTTTTTAGAGAGAAATCTATTTTTAAGAGAGAGCACTATTTTCCCCCATCCTTTGTTCCTAAATATGGAACTCTGTGAGACCAGCTTATATGTCTTAGGATCCTGCTCTGGAGAAGGATGGCTACTGAGATGTGATGTAAATTAAGTGAACTGAACCCTGAAGTCTAAGGCAGAATACTATGGCAGACTGTACAAGACTTGAGTCCACTTGGGTGTTTCCTTAGTGAAGAGGGGGAGTCCACCATCTTGTGTGGTACACATGTGCAATAATGACCCCAAGGAATAGAAAGCAAAACACAGGCTCCAGTGGCCTAACTGGTCCCTTGGAATTCAGTGGTATGGTTGGCTCTTGGGGAGTTCTTGGAGATTTTTAGGGAGTGAAGGAAAAGATATCAAGAAAGAGAGGCTTAATTTCATGTTAATTGAGATTTTACCCCAAGCTGAAGAATGAGGACATATAAATCATGGGAGAACATGAAAGAAGTCCAGGGAAAATGGCACCTATCTGTGCTCTGGGAGGCCAGTCAAGGCCTCTTTACTTGTAAGCATGGATGCATTTACAGATGGAGGGAGCGGTGAGGGGAAGGACATTCCAACAGTCCAGGCTGAGGGAGCATAACATACCTGCATTACTAGAGATCGTGCATTGGGGTTGGCAGTGAGGTAGGGACTCACACTGGACAACTAGGCAACAGCCTCTTGCAAGAGTTTGGATGAGAATGCATAGAGATTTGGGTCATAAATGTTGCCAGCACCATTAATATTTGTGTAGGTTCAAAGTAGGTTTAAAGAAGTAAAGAAAGAAGAAGGGATTTCTCCCACCCCTAAATCCCAAGCCCAGGAAGACAGTGATCTGGAAGTGGCACTAGGAGCAGGTTGGAAGCCGTCTCAGCTCTGAAGCATTGTCTCTCTCTCACACATACACACACACTCACACGCACACACACTCTCTCTCTCATTCTTTATTGAGCAATGTGAAAGCAGACATTTTCTTATGAACCTTTACCCTTATTCTACAAGGAGAAAAGATACTTTATTCATTGTGAAAAAATACTTTAACTTTTTTTAGTTATTAACTTTAAACTTTACATTTTATATTAAAGTTGAAAATAAATATGAGATTTTAAAAGGCACTCAGCCACATATAATGCACCTTTTTCCCCCAATTTTGATATAATGATATGTATAATAGGAAAAATTATTTGATTTTCAAGAATAAGTAGGTAGTTTTGAAAAGGCCAAATTATTCATTCATTAAAAATCATAATTACAATTATGTGGCAAAATTAATTTTCTATAAAATAGGTTTTTCTGTCTGGAAAATGGAAGTGAATTATTTTATAAACTCATGTAACTTAAGGCTACTTCTCATGTTCATAACTCATAATTAATATATGGTAGAATAATTTAGCACATTTAAAAATTAAAGCAGAGTTTTTTAGTTAACTCAGCTTTCTGAATTTTACTCAATTTTTAACTTTTAAATGTAAACATAATAAAATGAAAAATAGCTATTAGATATAATACAGTAAAGTGAAGATAGCATTAATGTAACTATTTCAAAAATACAGGAAACATTTCAATCATTATTGAAAAATACATAAAATTAATACTACTTCTAGTTCTCTTTGGGCCTTATTAAATACTATTACTATTAATAGATCGGTGTAATTCAAGACAGTTCATGCATTGGACTCAGAAAGTCATTTTCAGATATCCAAAAGACATATAGATAAAAGTGCCGTTAAAGTAAAATCAGTAAATCAGAAAAGTTAAAGCCTTTATTTTTCAGAGTGTTATTCTCTTGAAATGTTAAAAATGAAACCCATCTAGAATTAGTGTTGAGATCATAAAACTCTGTTGGGCAGTATTGTCTTCCTCCATGTACTTTTCAGCTTCCCTCTTTCCAATCATATCTCTAGTACCCAATATTTATTAAGAGTTTACTAGGTGCTGGTCACTGCTTTAGGCATGGGGAGTGTAAGAGAAAATTCTCATTGTTTTCTCTCATAACCATTCCAGGAATATATTTTCCCTCTTGGCAAAATAGAAAGCTCAGGCATAGAAATTAACTTGCCTAATATTTCAAATCCTGAAAGATGATGCTGTGAAAGTGCTGCACTCAATATGCCAGCAAATTTGGAAAACTCAGCAGTGGCCACAGGACTGGAAAAGGTCAGTTTTCATTCCAATTCCAAAGAAAGGCAATGCCAAAGAATGCTCAAACTACTGCACAATTGCACTCATCTCACACACTAGTAAAGTAATGCTCAAAATTCTCCAAGCCAGGCTTCAGCAATGTGCGAACCATGAACTCCCTGATGTTCAAGCTGATTTTAGAAAAGGCAGAGGAACCAGAGATCAAATTGCCAACATCCGCTGGATCATCAAAAAAGCAAGAGAGTTCCAGAAAAACATCTACTTCTGCTTTATTGTCTATGCCAAAGCCTTTGACTGTGTGGATCACAATAAACTGAAAAATTCTGAAAGAGGTGGGAATACCAGACCACCTGACCTGCCTCTTGAGAAATCTGTATGCAGGTCAGGAAGCAACAGTTAGAACTGGACATGGAACAACAGACTGGTTCCAAATAGGAAAAGGAGTGCATCAAGGCTGTATACTGTCACCCTGTTTGTTTAACTTATATGCAGAGTACATCATGAGAAACGCTGGACTGGAAGAAACACAAGCTGGAATCAAGATTGCCAGGAGAAATGTCAATAACCTAAGATATGCAGATGACACCACCATTATGGCAGAAAGTGAAGAAGAACTAAAAAGCCTCTTGATGAAAGTGAAAGAGGAAAGTGAAAAAGTTGGCTTAAAGCTCAACATTCAGAAAACAAGGATCATGGCATCCGTTCCCATCAGTTCATGGTAAATAGATGGGGAAACAGTGGAAACAGTGTCAGACTTTATTTACTTGGGCTCCAAAATCACTGCAGATGGTGACTGCAGCCGTGAAATTAAAAGACGCTTAGTCTTTGGAAGAAAAGTTATGACCAACCTAGACAGTATATTCAAAAGCAGAGACATTACTTTGCTGACTAAGGTCCGTCTAGTCAAGGCTATGGTTTTTCCTGTGGTCATGTATGGATGTGAGAGTTGGACTGTGAAGAAGGCTTTGTGCCGAAGAATTGATGCTTGTGAACTGTGGTGTTGGAGAAGACTCTTGAGAGTCCCTTGGCCTGCAAGGAGATCCAACCAGTCCATTCTGAAGGAGATCAACCCTGGGATTTCTTTGGAAGGAATGAAGCTGAAGCTAAAACTCTAGTACTTTGGCCACCTCATGTGAAGAGTTGACTCGTTGGAAAAGACTCTGATGCTGTGAGGGATTGGGGGCAGGAGGAGAAGGGGATGACCGAGGATGAGATGGCTGGATGGCATCATGGACTCGATGGACGTGAGTCTGAGTGAACTCTGGGAGATGGTGATGGACAGGGAGGCCTGGCGTGCTGCGATTCATGGGGTCGCAAAGAGTCGGACACGACTGAGCAACTGAACTGAACTGAACTGAAGATTACAAAGCAAATAATCATGAAATTGAAATGAAGCACCTTGACTCCAGAGATGGTGCTCATCATCACTTGCTTTTCTCCATCTCTCATACAATGAGCCCGTCTAGATTATGCCACCTGTTATTTGTGACCACGTTTTGATATCGTTTCACCTGACTGGGTTTCTTTTTCCTTCCCTAAAATACAAGCAAGGAGAATATATTTTATCTTTCATTAAAATCTTTTAATATGTTTAATTTATCCTTTGATAAAAATTTTTGTGAACCCAAGACTTTCTTTCTAGTCACAACATGTTGGGTTACTATGTTTAATTTAACATTTGTTTGGCTTTGCCCTGGAGAACAACATACCCTTAAGAGGTACCATTCATTAAGCACCTTGGCTCCAGTCACTGTATCTCATTTTACAGTTGAGGAAATTGAGGCTTAAAATTTTAAGTTTGAAGCGAACCTTGGAAATATCGTGGATTTTTTTCCAGACCACTTCAGTGAAGCAAATATCATAATAGAACAAATCACACAATTCTTTTGGTTTCCTAGTGCATTTAGAAGTTCTGTTTACACTATAATGTGGTCTATTCAGTGTGCAAAGCATCAAGTCTAAAAAACAATGTACATTATTTAATTTTATTTTTAAAAATTATTATTGGAGTATAGTTACTTTACAATGTTGTATTAGTTTCAGAGCAAATCAGTTATAAGTATACATATATCCTGTCGATTTTTTAGATTTCCACATTGTACAGACTTTAAAAGTACTTTATTGCTAAAACAATTCAAGCCATCCTCTGAGCCTTTAGTGAGTCATAGTAACATCAAAGATCACTGGTCACAGAGGACCGTGACAAATACAACAATAATGAAAAAGTTTGAAATATCCCAAGAACTACCAAAAGGTGACACAGAGACCTGAAGTGAGCAGATGCTGTTGGAAAAATGGTGCTGATTGACTTGCTCAACACAAGGTTGTCACAAACCTTCAATCTATTAAAAAAAAAACACAATATCTGAAAAGCACAGAAAGGCAGAGTGCAATTAAACGAAGTATGTTGTCCCAGCCTGGATTTCCATTGAGAATGGTGATCAACAATGCTGGTAATATTCCTCTGGAGGACATTCCTCCTTTTGTGTCCCTGTGTAAATTGATGTCTTTGGGTACTTCTTTTAATCCTCACAGCAAGTGTGACAGGTTATCCCTATTTTATATGTAAAGATGTTGTCTTAGAGTAGTTAGGTCCCACATTGCAAATATGTGATGAGTAGCTTACCTAGTCTCAGATCAATGGTGAGGTCAAACTTGTAGGGGTCGTGAAGTAATAGAAGATACAATCTGAGATGAATATAACTTTTAGATTCTGTTCTTCCACTTAACAGCTGAGTAAATTTTGTCAAATTATGTCACCTTTCTCATCTGTTAAGTGGGAGTATTGTATACAGCCCACTCTCATTATCTGCAGGTTCCAGATCCTTGAATTGACTCAACCATGGATGGAAAATACTCAGAGAAAAGTTCCAGAAGTTTCCAAGAAGCCAAACTTGAATTTACTCTGGCAGGAACTATTTACATAGCATTTTCCTTATATTTACAGCTATTTATATAACATTTACATTGTATTCAGTATTATAAGTAATCTAGAGATGATTTAAAGTATATGGAAGGATGTATAGCTTCCACACTAATGCTACACCATTTTATATAAGGAAGGGCCTTGAACATCTGAAGATTTTGTTTTTCTTGCTGGGAGGTCCTAGTATCAGTCCCCTGTGGATACCAAGGGATAACTGTACCTGCGTCATAGGATTTTATGAGCTTTGCATTAGTGAAGTGCTGAGAAGAGGGTCTGGTCCAGAGTAAGTACTGTGTAAGTGATGTAAGCATGACTTCATCCTCATCATCATCTTCATCATCCTTATTTTATAGTTGGGTTTTTTTCTTCCTGTCTTAAATCTTGCTTCAGCTTTGTTTCTTCCCCATTAGATTTATTCAGGTTTCGCATGGCCAGAGTAGTGAGTCCCTTTGTGTCTGTTTGTTTAGAAAACGAGATTGTTTCATAGGATTTCCTTGATCAGAGTAAAACTTCCAGTTGAATAGGAACTGAGTATTTTAGATTTGAAAAAATAGTAATAATTTAGACATTTGCGGCTTAAGCTCAGTCTCATTCCACAAAGGATTTGGGGTGACTGACTGATGGAAAACATGCAATATAAAATGATAGTATAAATTATAAAACTAGGTGAAAGAAAACTGGACAGGAAAATGGTAGAAGCGAGCTAAACCAGAGTCCAAGATAGTTGCTTAAAAGCCCCACCCCTCTTGGACTCTCTCCTCTGAACTCTTGGTTTTGGTGTTCCGAGGGTTCACAGTACCTTCCTATTTCTCTTTCCTTTTCTTCTTTTCCTCTTGGGACTTAACCTGCACACCTCCTCAGATAAACGTACTGAATAGTTCTCACGAGACTGCTATTGTCCATTGGTATTGTATCTTTCTTTTTACCCAGAACTGCCCAGTTCACTTTCTGAAGAAGAAACAGGAAAGGGCAGAATGTTACTAGCTCCTTCTTCTGGGATGTTCAAATTACCACAGCACTGACAGCTTTTCATTTTGTATGCTTTTCCGAAAATTCCTATTTAGAAAATCAAATATATGCTTGTCATTATTTTACTAAAAAGTCCACTGAGTAAATGAATTCCATAGGATTAGAAAAAATAAAGTTTGCTGTGATTGGTGGATGACACAGTTATTCAGTAGGGTGCTCTTAAAAACAGACCAAATGCTTTTTGCAGTTTTCAATTTGTAAGAAAATGATTTCATTAGAGGGGAAGAGAGAGGGGGAAAACCATCAGTGGGAATGTTGGAGAATGCAGGCTCCTCATGAGACCTGCAGAGAAGACGAAGTAAGTGTACAGATGCAGATTAGGCCTCAGAACATGAGGGTGTAAAAGGGATTTAATGGTGGGGTGGATTATAGAAATCCATGTAACAATGTTAAATAATTATAGTTCCAACCGAGATCAAAGCAGTGCTGATTGAAGGCCCTCAAGCTGTTAACATGAAATATTGTGAAGGGAAAAACCCCTGCCTCAGAGATTGGTCAGCCTGGGCAAACAATGTCTGTGATCTATAGAAGTTCCAGCTCTATTGAAGGCGCCCGTTGTTGGGGGAGGAAAAATGGAGGAGGCCTGTGAGGGAATTTCTTCCTTTGGTTCTTGATATTGAAACTGACTTTTACAGCTGTTTGTAATTGGGTTGAAGTTGCTCAAAAATATGTATATGATTAACCCTTTCATTTGGAGGCTGGAGAAAGGACTCAGGCGTATTACAGATGTCAATTCTATACTTGACTTTCCATTCTTGATTTTTCTCTTTGAGGAAAATGTCACTTTTTGCTACATATACCAAGATTGATATTGACTGTAGATGGGGTTACCAGAAAAAAGATTCTTTGTGGAAGACACATTTGTCTACAGAGGAGCAAATATGTCTTGACTATCAAGGCGGAAAAAAAAAAGTGAGACAACATTCATTTATTTTTAATTTTGTAATGTCTCCAAGACATTATAAAATGTAGAATTATGAAACAATTGAAATTAGTTATCAAAAGGGACAACCAATTAAATTAACTGCAATCACAAGTGTGTTAGACTAATTTCATGTAGAACTATACATATATTAACATCTATCTATCTATTTATTATATGATAAAGGAAAGAGAGAAGCATAGTTCTTACACCATAAAGATAGATGCATCTTTTTCTACTTTAAAAAATGAAATTGTTTATTATTTTAAGCCACTAAAAGCACAAAGCCAGCAAGTGTTAAAACTAGATTTATGGAAATTACATTTCTGTATTTTATATTTCTCTTTAAAATATGTAGCTGACATATATGGTTGATTGTACAGTTGCTACGTAGCTGACATAAAACAGTTGAGTTATGTAGTTGAAGAGCCAAGTCTTTGCAAATGGTTTTCATGGTACTGTGGATATTGTGACTAGAATTTAACTTGGAGTAGATTAAAACAGAGATTTCAGTAAGGCACATGACATTTCTAATATAATTAGAATTTTAAGATTTGGAATGTTTGGAACAAAGTATCTACCGCATTTTACATTTTGGAAGGGTTTTTGTTAGGAGATGAAATATTGATCCAGATGTTTGATAATAAGTATTTATGCATCAGTTAACAAGTTGGTAATGACTTTTTGAGAGAAAATTGGTTTTCGGTAGACAAAATCTGAATTTTCTTAGTAGAATAATTTAATACAATTTTTGCTCAGTCAGGTACCTTTGGCTTAACGTTTGGGTAAGGATGTTTCAAGAATGAAGACTTTCTGCTGTATGACTCCTTCTGTTGTAGGAAATAACCAATATTAGATATAATGCCACATTAAATCGGTGTGATAAATGGTCCAACTTCATGGCTTTTCTTAGGTACGGGTTTTATGACATTACATTTAATTTTTAATATTTTAATGTGAATGCATTTTCCTTGCCAAACTAATTTATATTTTTATAGGGATACAGATGTGTTAGCTGTAACATCTTTTCTCATCTGTGGAAAACATCATTTCTCCTATGTAAAATATTATTTTAAGATCATATTCATGTGGTATTGGAGAGGATGATAAGAAATTATGGGAGTAAACTCTTAATGAGTATATATTGAATATTCTCAAAACTGTTTAAAACAATAATAAAAATATAAATTAAGACAATTTCTACAAGCTACCAACTAAGTATTAGTCAATTTTATGGTTTCCTACACGTTTTTATGTTTAGGATATCAGTAATGTTCTAAAGTTGGTCTTATATATTTAGCAACTGAATAATTTGGTTATTTTATTTTATTTCTTTTCATTGTTCCTTTTCATTTACATGGACACAAGCACTTTTTTTCATTATTATTTCCATAGTTTCTGCTTTACAGAGAAGGCTTAGAAAGTGCATAAAGAGTTCATTAACTGCCCAAGTTACCCATAGTGAAATGCTGTTACTATAGATTGTAACTTTAATTTTTTTTTATTGTTTAAAGTAATATCATTTTACTCCATAGGTAATTACACAATGGAATAAATGCCAAATGAAATAATTTTTTAAAATTGCTTTATTTTCTTATTTTTTAGAAAGTTCTCTTTTTGGTTTAAGAATACAAAAGATGACATGGTTATTGATGAGTTTGTGCTTCGTTGCTTCATTTGTGTCCCACATTTTAGGAACCTGTGGACCTTATGTAGCCCGCCAGTCTCCTCTGTCCATGGGATTCTCCAGGCAAGAATACTGGGGTGGGTTGCCACGCCCTTCTCCAGGGGCTCTTCTCAACTCAGGAACTGAATGTGTGTCTCCAAGTCTCCTGCACTGCAGGCAGATTCTTTACCTACTGAGCAACCTGGGAAGCCTGTTAATGAGTTCAGCATGAAACAAAAGACTTGGAATTATAATAGTATGGAACAAGAAAATTCTAATATGTTTATTAGTACACAATTGGGTCCAAATCCTGACTCAGTGTTTGATTACTCGTTAGTTGAATGACCTTGGAAATTTTGCCTACTATCTCTGAATTTTAGTTTCTTCACAGAAATGATACCTGCCTCATACATATGCTGTGAGAATAAACCAAGGTCAAGTGAAACTTTGTATTTCACCCTAGTCAGGCTGCAGGCATGGGTAGAAGGAGAACTGTCCTGGAAACTCTCCAACACCCTTTACAATTAAACGCAGATCATAGCAGAGTTTGGGTGGAGAACTCTGACTTTGGGCTTGGCAGTTCTTAAATATATTTGTCATCTCTAATACAAGTCTTTTTACCAAAGTGAAAGGATCTTGGAAAGAGAGTGATTTTAGCTGTTACTGTGTCTCCTCTCAGTTTTTCTACTAACAAGCTACTAACTAGCAAGTGGGGGTAATAATACTAACTAGCTTGCTTCTAACTTGCTACTACTAATAATACTAATAGTATTAGTAACTAACTAATTAGTATTAGTACACTAACAAGTTAGTATTAGTAATAATACTAACTTGCTACTAACTAGCAAGTGGGGTAATAATAACTGCTCTTAAAGTATGTCTTAAATAAAAGGAGGCACAATTGACATGTACTTGACACTCAGAAGTTCTGTTATTGACAGTTGTGGTAATTTTTGTTGATTTCTTAGTCAAAGACTACTGGTAATAACTAACTAAAAAAAAAAAAAGTTAAGCCCAGTGGGTTGCTAAGTATTTATTGAATGTATCTAATGGGAGTTCTGCCGAACCATGAGAATGGTTGTGGTCAACTAGAGAAAAGCAATCACTGACCTCATGGAGCTTGCATTGTACTATGAACTTTGCTTAAAATCCTTTTAATCAACATTAAGTATACCAAAGCATTTTTCAAACCATGTTTATTTTAATGATGATAAAAATAATACACCTAGTCTTTGAATGACTGTGTTAGTTTTATGAAAGGAAAAACTCTTTTGGACAACATCTCAACCTCACTGTTTTAAACTTTTCTTACCTTATTACCAACCTCGATACCTTCTTAGAGGAGAAGCTCTTGTTTCCTCATCACCACTTCTATTGCCAAGGTCACCCAGATCCCTTATCTCACTTTCCTTCCCTGGGTTCTCTTATCATCCCTCACTGCTCCCTCTAGACCACAGCCTTATCTTTTTTGGTTCAACAAACCATATTTTCCCAATATGTAGGCCCCCTGGTTACACCACTCTCTCTACCATTCAGCCAGACACTGTTTCTCCGCTGTCATTTGCTGATCTCAGGTTTCCCTTAGGATTCTTGCCAGCGTTACTCAACATTTGCCTGCCATTGTCTAGGTTTCTCGTGCCATGCCAAGTCGCTTCAGTCGTGTCTGACTCTGTGCGAACCCATGGACTGTAGCCCACCAGGCTCTTCTGTCCATGGGATTCTCCGGGCAAGGATACTGGATGGGTTGCCATGCCCTCCTCCAGGGATCTTGCCGACCCAGGAATCGAACCCGTGTCTCTTGTCTTCCTGCAATGGCAGGCAAGTTCTTTGCCACTAGCACCACCTGGGAAGCCCTTTTGTTCTAGAGCACACTCATTATCCCTAGCTCTTTCACTGTACTTGTGGCCATTTAAACCACAGTTACCTCTGCCTGAGGGATCACCTCTTCCATCTCCTATGTCAGCCTTCATACACAATCACACTTTATTTTTCTTTGTTACCCAGAATTGTTGCTACACACTTAGAAATTCTCTTCTCTGTTTATAATGATCTATGCATTTTCTAGCAACCTCATTGTGCAGCGTACGTAGCTCCTGGCTTCATTTCTAGTGTGTGTGTTGTGTGTGTGTGTGTGTGTGTGTGTGTGTGTGTGTATTAGCTGCTCAGTTGTGTCTGACTCTTTGCAACCACATGGTCTGTAACTCAGCTGCTTCGCTGTCCATGGTATTCTCCAGGCAAGAATACTGGAGTGGGTTCCTGTTTCCTCCTCCAAGGGATCTTCCTATCCCAGCAATCGAACCCGGGTCTCCCGCATTGCAGGCAGATTCTTCACTGAGCCATGTGAGGGAAGCCCTTATTTCTATATTAGTGTCAACCCTGAATCTAATTTTTTCAACATTATAATTATCAGCATCTTAAATGGCTTGACCTCCGTGATTCTGGCACCTCATTGCCTCATTGTGAGGATGAAGAATAGACATTCTCTATTAATGCTGCTGCTGCTGCTAAGTCGCTTCAGTCGTGTCCGACTCTGTGCGACCCCATAGATGGCAGCCCATCAGGCTCCCCGTCCCTGGGATTCTCCCGGCAAGAACACTGGAGTGGGTTGCCATTTCCTTCTCCAATGCATGAAAGTGAAAAGTCAAAGTGAAGTCGCTCAGTCGTGTCTGACTCTTCGCTACCTCATGGACTGCAGCCCACCAGGCTCCTCCGTCCATGGGATTTTCCAGGCAAGAGGACTGGAGTGGGGTGCTATTGCTTTATATCATCAGGGAAAAAAATAGCTTAGATGTATTAAGTGAGCATTTATTACATATGAGACACTGTGTCAGACACTTAATAGCCAATATCTCAAACAATCCACTCAACATCTAAGAACCCAAGAAAATCATATAACTCTGTTAGCACTATAGTGAATTTTAAGTTATTACTGGTTATTATTTTATTTCCTGAAAACCTTGTATGTAAACCCCCACAGTAGTTGTGCTAAAACTAAAACTCTCCAGTCTTAGAATCATTAATCTTCTTTCCTCTCTACATTCCTCTCAACTCCTCTCCTGGAAACAGACTAGTTATTTTTATGTCAGGGATGCCTTCTTGAAGACCTTTCAAAATTCAGAGCTCTCACTTGTCCCATGGCACAGAAAGGGGATGTGAGGAGAAGCTCCTCAGTGCACACAAATCCAGAAACCTTGTAGCTTAGAGGTATTACAACTGCTTTGATCAGGGAGCCATGTCATCACATTTTTTTTTTTTTTTGCTATTATCTTTGCCCAGTTATATAATACGTTTTGCCAACTTCAAGGTGAATCTGCTTTAATGCTGCTTTTAATTTTTCTCAGTGTGATCTCTAATATTTCAGAGTGCTCACTTTTAAATTAATTGCTGCTTATGATTAAAAGAAAAAATGACCTCACTATTACTGTGAAGATTTCCTATAATGAACTTCTTTTCTTGTTTCACATCTTCTCATCCTTTCTTATCCTTCCCTTATCTCTCAATTCCCTGCCTCCCCCTCTTTTTATCACCAAGTATCCCATTTTCTTTCTGTCTTCAATTTTCATCTTGCTTGTTTCTTTTCTACCTGCCATATCTCCCCAACTCACATATTCATTCCTGTGTGCATGCGGTCAACAAATATTTCTTGAGCATGCATGGAGTGGAGGGTTCTGAAGTCAGACTGACTTCCAGGGATTGACTTTTTCATATCCATGCTCTGAGAACTTGAGCAAACCCTTTAACCCATGCCTGTTTCTTCATCTTTAAAATAGGAATAATAGCAATGGTAGCAATAATAAGAAGAATAGCCAAAGTTTGTCTTTAACTTACTACATTTCAGTAAGTTGTAAACACATTACCTGTATTAAGTCATCTAGACAAATAAAGCATGGTGGTGTTGATATTGTTAACCCCATATTTTACCTATGGGGTTATATATTTTCATAATTTGCTTGATATCACAAAGCCACCTAGTTTATCTGAGGAGTAAATGAGTTCATTCATGTAAAGTGCTTAGCAAAGTGCCTGGTACAGAATAAATGCTTGAAGATATTTAGGTATTATAATTATGATGTTCATTATAAATATTCCCATTACTACCAAGGAAGTACTTAATTAATGTTAGTAGCTAATTAATGTTAGCTATTGTTATTATAATGATGAGTAAGGCACCATACTAGGTGCCCTGGTATCAAAGATAAGTCAACTGTGATGGTTATCCTCAAGAAACTTACAATATGTCAAAGAACTGTAAAAGTTTGTAATTTTCTCTTTTTAAAATTTCCTTTTTTTTCTCCCGCTTCTCTGCTGCCTGCCATCACAACCCCCCAACTCGTCTTCTATCTCTTTCTTAAAAACCGAGGACTTAAAAACATAGACTCAAGAGCTAGGAAGAAGACCTACTTCACGTCGTGACTTCTGCTCTCTAGCTGAATGACTTTTGACAAGTCAATTCGCTTTGCCATGCCTCAGTATCTTCTTCAATAGAATGGGCCAAATATGGCTACCTCATAGGGTCATTGAGAATATTAACTGACATGTACACTTAAAGAAAATAGTACGTGGGTGTGGTAAACGCAATGGAAGTAGAAGCTAATTTTCCTCTGTTTTACTCATTTAATTACAAAAATAGATGTGAAGTTGTAAATATATACTTTGACTACTGTGAATTAATTATATTGATTGTGTTCCTTGTTCTTAATTTTAATATGTTTCATGTTTAGTATTTTACATTGTTTACTTTTAAAAAGTCAGTCAGTTCAGTAGCTCAGTTGTGTCTGACTCTTTGCGACCCCATGGACTGAAGCACGCTAGGTTTCCTTGTCTATCACCAACGTCCGGAGCTTGCTCAAACTCAAGTCCATTGAGTCAGTGATGCCATTCAACCATCTCATCCTCTGTCATCCCCTTCTCCTGCCTTCACTCTTTGCCAGCATCAAGGTCTTTTCTAGTGAGCCAGTTCTTTGCATCAGGTGGCCAAAGAATTAGTTTCAGCTTCAGTATTAGTCCTTCCAATGAATATTTAGGACTGATTTCCTTTAGGATTGACTGGTTTGATCTCCTTGCAGTCCAAGGGACTCTCAAGAGTCTTCTCCAACACCACAGTTCAAAAGCATCAGTCTTTTGGCACTCAGCTTTCTTTATAGTCCAACTCTCACATACATACGTGACTACTGGAAAAACCATAGCTTTGACTAGATGGACCTTTGTTGGCAAAGTAATGTCTCTGCTTCTTAATATGCTGTCTGAGTTGGTCACAGCTTTTCTTCCAAGGAGCAAGCATCTTTTAATTTCATGGCTGCAGTCACCATCTGCAGTGATTTTGGAGCCCCCAAAATAAACTCTCACTGTTTCCATTGTTTCATCATCTATATGCCATGAAATGGGACCAGAAATCATGATCTTAGTTTTTTGAATGTTGAGTTTTAAGCCAACTTTTTCACTCTTCTTTTTCACTATCATCAAGAGGCTCGTTAGTACTTCTTTGCTTTCTGCAATAAGGGTGGTGTCATTTCCGTATCTGAGGTTATTGATATTTTTCCCAGCAATCTTGATTCCAGCTTGTACTTCATCCAGCCTGGCATTTTGCATGATTTACTCTGCATATAAGTTAAATAAGCACTGTGACAATATAAAGCCTTGGCATACTCCTTTCCCAATTTGGAACCAGTCTATTGTTCTGTGTTCGGTCCTAACTTTTGCTTCCTGACCTGCGTACAGATTTCTCAGGAGGCGGGTCAGGCGGTCTGGTATTTCCATCTGTTTAAGAATTTTCCACAGTTTATTGTGATCCACACAGTCAAAGGCTTTGGCATAGTCAATAAAGCAGAAATAGATGTTTTTATGGACCCCTCTTGCTTTTTTGATGATCCAATGGATGTTGGCAAAGCACTAAACTAAAATTATTTTAAGTTCTCTTATTATTAGTAATGTTTCCTCTGAACAATGAGTCACATTTTTAAACGTTTATTAGTTCTCTGCTATGAGGTATAACTTTTTATTTATTTGGTTACATTTTTTCTATATTTGAAATCTTTCTCCCATAAGTCCCATTGGAAACAGTTTCTGATCATCCATTTTTGAGACCATCAGATCATCTGCTGGGGGGTTTCCCCCGGGGGGTGGCCGGTGGAAGTTTTGATAGATCCATTAATTTCTCAGTATCATTGTGCTGGTGATTTTCTCCAGTGGGTTAGATGGAATGTTTAGAGCATTCCATCTTGGAACATATTTTCCTTGACAAACTGTATATGCTAAATACCAGCTTCAGACAGAATTAGGCAGAGTGATGAGTTACTGTGTACATGGTTTGTATATATTTGTTGAGAGCTTACCAGGCCTAGGGACCACAATGAAGAATAAGATATGCCATTTTTAGCATAAACTGCTCACTGTCTGGATGGATGAGAAGCAGAAACATATCTTATTTGGATGTATCATGGTTGGCACTATTTCAAGAGTATAATCAAAATCCCAAGGAAGAACCAAGAAGAATTTAATCAGTCTCTTCACGTCTAAAGAGAGATCACATTTGGGCAGAATCTTTGTGAACAAGGGTTTGGTTTACTCAGCTAATGGGTTGTCAAGTCTGAACATAAGAATGTAGGTTGTGGCTGGCCAAGCTTATATGTTTTTCCTAAAAAATTGGAATGAGGGTGAAGTGTAGGGGCAGGACTGCATGCAGAACCCTTTCCATATTCCCCAAAGAGAAACTTGCTCATGGAGGCCTCTTTTAAGTTCTGCACTATCAGCTATTCTCCACTGATTGCTTGGAATTTTGGTTCTGACAGGAGTGGAAGCTCTGCTTAATTATAGCTCTTGTCAGAACTATCACTAAATTCTAATGCACCTGCATAGTCTCTTTATCATAAAAATAATTTAGATTAAAATGCTGGGGTTTGTCCTTCTCTGGGAATCATTTGGGTTATTCCTCAAGGCCCCAATTTTCTAGGAGAGTGTTTAAAAATGTGGTCAGTGGACTACTTGAGCATCTCTACAGATATACCAAATAAAGTCCATAAAATTTTAATGCACAATGATCTTTGAGAACCTGTATGCATGCATATATGCTAAGTTGCTTCAGTCATGTCGACTCTTTGCATCCGTATGGACCATATGCATCTCCTCTGTCCGTGTATTCTCCAGGCAAGAATAGTGAAGTGGGTTGTCATGCCCTTCTCCAGGGAATCTTCCTGGTCCAGGGATTGAGCCTACATCTCATATAGCTCCTGCATCAGCAGGCAGATTCTTTACCTCTAAGGCCACCTTGGAAGCCCTAAAAACCTGTATAGGCACCTGCAAAATAAATTGGAAACCAATGAACTTTAATGACCTTTCATTTATTTGGTAAAATATTTGAGAAAAAAATTGACCCTTAGACAGTACAGCAATATGCTTTCAAAGAATCAGTCTAATTTATTTTAGAGTGTTGAACATAAGCAGATATATAATGTTTTAGTATTTGCTTGGAACTACAAAGTTAAAACACAAAAGCTATTAGGAAATCTGAAATAAATGCATTATTAATTTATAAAAAAGATCTTCACGACCAAGATAATCATGATGGTGTGATCACTCACCTAGAGCCAGACATCCTGGAATGTGAAGTCAAGTGGGCCTTAGACAGCATCACTATGAACAAAGCCAGTGGAGGTTTTGGAATTCCAGTTGAGCTATTTCAAATCCTGAAAGATGATGCTGTGAAAGTGCTGCACTCAATATGCCAGCAAATTTGGAAAACTCAGCAGTGGCCACAGGAATAGAAAAGGTCCATTTTCAGTCCAATCCCAAAGAAAGGCAATGCCAAAGAATGCTCAAACTACTGCACAATTGCACTCATCTCACACACTAGTAAAGTAATGCTCAAAATTCTCCAAACCAGGCTTCAGCAATATGTGAACCATGAACTTCCTGATGTTCAAGCTGGTTTTAGAAAAGGCAGAGGAACCAGACATCAAATTGCCAACATCTGCTGGATCATGGGAAAAGTAAGAGAGTTCCAGAAAAGCATATATTTCTGCTTTATTGACTATGCCAAAGCCTTTGACTGTGTGGATCACAAGAAACTGTGGCAAATTCTGAAAGAGATGGGAATACCAGACCACCTGACCGGCCTCTTGAGAAACCTGTATGCAGGTCAGGAAGTAACAGTTAGAACTGGACATGGAACAACAGACTGGTTCCAAATAGGAAAAGGAGTATGTCAAGGCTGTATATTGTCACCCTGCTTATTTAACTTCTATGCAGAGTACATCATGAGAAACTCTGGGCTGGAAGAAACACAAGCTGAAATCAAGATTGATGGGAGAAATATCAATAACCTCAGATATGCAGATGACACCACCCTTATGGCAGAAAGTGAAGAGGAACTAAAAAGCCTCTTGATGAAAGTGAAAGAGGAGAGTGAAAAAGTTGGCTTAAAGCTCAATATTCAGAAAATGAAGATCATGGATCTGGTCCCATCACTTCATGGTAAATAGATGGGGAAACAGTGGAAACAGTGTCAGACTTTATTTTTTGGGCTCCAAAATCACTGCAGATGGTGATTGCAGTCATGAAATTAAAAGACACTCCTTGGAAGGAAAGTTATGACCAACCTAGATAACATATTGAAAAGCAGAGACATTACTTTGCCAACAAAGGTCCCTCTAAATCAAGGCTATGGTTTTTCCTGTGGTCATGTATGGATGTGAGAGTTGGACTGTGAAGAAGGCTGAGCACCGAAGAATTGATGCTTTCGAACTGTGGTGTTGGAGAAGACTCTTGAGAGTCCGTCCCTTGGACAGCAAGGAGCCCCAACCAGACCATTCTGAAGAAGATCAGCCCTGGAATTTCTTTGGAGGGAATGATGCTGAAGCTGAAACTCCAGTACTTTGGCCACCTCATGCGAAGTGTTGACTCACTGGAAAGGACTCTGATGCTGGGAGGGATTGGGGGCAGGAGGAGAAGGGGACAACCGAGGATGAGATGGCTGGATCGCAACACTGACTCGATGGATGTGAGTCTGAGTGAACTCAGGGAGTTGGTGATGGACAGGGGAGGCCTGGCGTGCTGCGATTCACGGGGTCGCAGAGTCAGACACGGCTTAGCAACTGAACTGAACTGAAGTAAATATCCCTGATGCTTTACTTAGTTAACATTTTATTTTCAGGCAACATCACAGAATATATGTCATTGAATCATTAGCAATTAGAGTTGATTAGATTCTATAACTGGAGGACAACTTACATATTAAAAAACAAACAAACAACAACAACCTGACATCTGACTTTGAAACTCATCTTGTGTTTCACAGTCCTCTATTCTCACCTGGAATATGCCTTTCCTCTCCTACCCTAAACTGGCCCATCTTGAAAGGTCTACCTCAGAATCTTCTATGATCTTTTACTGTCCTGGGGGTGGAGTGCTGGGGCCCTATAACAACAGTAGTCCATACAGTTTATTTTGTAATGCACCAAATACTGTTTTGTGACATTTATCTGTTATTCTTGCAAACAGATGTTTAAATCTTGTTTTAAACGTTGTACATGTGTATGTCTTGTCTCTCTAACTAGCTGACTAACTCTTTATGTCTCCAGTGGAGCCCAGCACAGTCTCAACCACAATAGAGTCTCAGTAAATATTGAATGATTTGAGATGTATACAGTTTCAGTGGGTTAAAGAGGACATAAAAGAATCAGCTCTACCACAGTTTACTTGAATACAGCTGCTAACAAGGTTAAAGTCCACTCAGGAATGCTATTGTATCAACTTTTATGCCTAGATAGAACTCCTATAGGATAATGGAGTTAAAGGAATACTCACTCACTTCCAAATGTAATTTTTGAAATTTCTCCCTCACTTCCAAAACCTTCAGAAATATAGGATCTCAGACTTAGAAAAATTACCTTGCATAATTGTTTATTCACTTATTATCTATGAATATATATGCAATTGTGTTAACACAAATGGATATACATAACAGGGAGGTCTGGTGCTCTGCTATTCATGGGGTCGCAAAGAGTCGGACACGACTGAGCTACTGAACTGAACTGATAAATGTGCTTATAGATACACACATGTGTACACATATACACACATGTGCAAGCAAATACACTAGCTTTTAATGTTAAGGGGAGAATCTAATCGACTTTATTCTTCCGTTTTGCAGCTTAGACTGGAAAAGTTCCAAAAGCACTTACGGGGCTCTGCTGCCTTAAACAGGCTACCCTGCCATATGGCAGTTTTACTGTGGTGGTTTAGTTATAATTGATTTATATTAGATTATGATGATATACTCTGTAGTCCATTAACAAAGTGGCTAAGCTGAGTTCTTGACTACTGGATATGCCTGTTTAAAATTTAAGATTTTTATTTCTAATTTTCCGTTCCCGTCTTTGTTACTATCTCTCTTTGATTCTGTACTCTTTGTAGCTAAAATTCATCTGCCCTGGGAAAATGTTTTACAAGGGACATGTAGTATGAATCACGTTGCTTCAAGTTCACAAAAGCTATGATGTTGATACTCTTCATTTGCAGTCAAGCATTCAGTAGTAGTTGCTAGTTACTCATGTTGAAAATGGTCAGGAAATATGTAAATTCATTGTGAACTAAGTAACTTAATATGAACCAACACTTTTAAGAAAACAGTACCATACCAACATTTTAAACTGAGATGCTAATGGAAACAAGATTAGATTTGTGGTTTTCCTCCTTTTTTTAAAATTTTCCTATCCTTTTTCTATCTCTTCATAATGTCATTGATAAGTTAAAAAAAAGACTAAGAATCAACTAGCACAGATCTCATAACCTCTTAATTATTAAAAAACCATTAGTAAGAATTCTGTGGAGAATTTACATAATTTATCTTCTTATAATCTAATTTATAGTAAATCATCAGTCATTAACTATTGGCAAATATGAAGTTACATAATAATTTGCAAACCTAATAGGCACATATTTAAAAGCAAAGGAATTAAAACTTAAATGACTAGTTAGAGATGGTCATCTTAGGGAGTACAGCTTTAAAAACATTCATCCTAGACGAATACTTTTCTTAATTCAAGCAAAACAGCTTTAACTTTTCTTTTCCATTTTTTTTGGTCACAGTTTCCCCACCCTTTTGCCCTGAGGAAAACCCCACTCCTGAGTTTGATGCTTCTAAGAAGCATCTCTTTCTGTGATTCAGTAGTCTGTACCAATTCAGTCAAAATAAAAGAACGTCCATATAAGCAAATAAAATGTGGATTTAATGCAAAGTTCCTGATTTATTGAAAAACATTGGCTAAAAGTACTTCATTTCTTTTACTGCTGCAATAAAGTGGTTTTACAGTTAGTAACATATAACTTCCAGGAGTGACAAATTTGGTACTTAAAAATATTTAGGTTAAAAAAAAAGCCCTGTCACTTCTACTAAGTCATTTTTAGAGCATGATCATTTTAATTCTTCCCTCTCTCTAATTTTATAACCAGGAGACAACCTTTCCAAGGAAAATCCCCTAACCTCCTGTAAAGAACCCTTCTGCTTCTCATTGTTATGATTCTCGATGAATGATTAGTGAGGTTAAAATTGACCTGGAAATTGACCAACACTTGGGTGCTTTTGCTTGGTGCTCTGTGCACATAATAAATAAACACCATCATTTTAAAAGAGCTTAAATGTACAAATTTAACTTAAAACCTTTGATTGTTAGTAGAGATCAAGTATTTCAGCGACTTGGTGCTTATGATTTGCTGAGGAAATACTGTGCCCACTCACAGTGCTACTGTCAAGGAAACTTTGCAGGTGCCAAAGATTTAAGCTGAGGAAGAAACTGGCCTGAATGAAAGATGATTTTGGAGATACATAGTCAAAATTTCCAATGTGACTTTGAGAAACAGTTTTAACATTATGTCTGGAAGTCATTAGTGAATCATGTTCCACACGAAGAAGCAAACAATTTTTCAGCCACTGTTAACTTTAACTGCAGAATTTTTACATTTTGCTTATTGATTTAGAGAAATGTCTGTTATGTTGCATATTTCAATTTCCATATTTAATTTTGGAATTCATTTACAAAGCAGGCGTTTCCAAGTCAGAGCCTTGAATGGACAAGTTAAGAAATTGGTGTTTAAAATGAGGTATGCATTATAAATCTGTTTATAAAACAGGTAGCCAGACCTATATCATCAGAATTTCATAAAATAGCTTTGAGGATTTTGGTGCTTTTTGAAAAGTCTTTATAAGATTTTGGTGTGTGCCTAGGAGTTAGAGGCGTTTGTCAAATATGGATGAGACCATGTAGACTGTTTTGTAGGGCAGATGTGACTTGCTCTTAAAATGGTTTTCCGTAGAGCCATTGATTTCCTTGTCCTCTCCCACACTTCTCTAGAGGAGGCCTTCTCTCATAGCGCTTACTGTTCTTTGTTCTTTAAGTTAGTGTTTTAGGCAACTTCCTCTCTTCCTCTGACTGGAGACTCTGGAATGGGAGCTTGTCTGCCTTGCTTCCCATATTATCACTGGTGATTAGTGTAGGGTTTGGCCCACAAGAGATAATTGATGAATATTCATTGAATGAATGTAAAATATAATTTACTGCTTTAATTCATTAAAATGTGCTTTTTAAAATGAGCATGCTCAAATAGTGATTTGAATGAAGAGTGGGGTGGAGTGAGGGTGAGGCAGGGAGATTTAGGGAGTCTGGGGAGATGGTCATTAGGAACACTATGACTTTCAAGTGTGAGTCCCCTTCCAGCACCAAGCATTTTTGTATTTAGTCTTGAAATATTCCAGAAGTCAGTTAAAAACGGAAGACTGTGCAAATATGTGCCAAATTTCCACGTGGTCTTTATTTGTTCTTATAGTTATGCAGTTATATTTCTACTCTACATGGAAAAGTTGAAAAAATTATTTGTAATAGAAACATAATTCAGTGACAATGATAAAAATGTTCTTTGATAAGGTGTGTGTTCAGCTGGTTGTGGATTTTTGGTAAATTTTTCAAGAATTTGGGAAATTGGTTAACTTGTATTTAATAGTGAAATAAAATGAAGTAATTCAGTCAGCTGATTTATTTCTGATAACCATCATATGGGCAGAGAGTCATACGGTTACCAAATTAAATAGTATTGTGTGAGTAGGAAAAGTAAAATTCTTTTAAGAAAGAATACCCAAGGATTTTCTGAAACTTTCTCCTAGGACATGGCTATTAGTGATCATCTTGAAAAGCATAGTGTAGCAATGGTTTGATTATATTAGGTACCAGCTCCTCCCTTCTACCCAACTGGAAACTTAGGTCTAAATAATTTACATGCCTATCTCAAGGTAATATAACTATTTAATGGCAGATCTGGGCTAGAAATTGGGTCTGTAACTTACTGTAAAATCTTTCCATTACAACACTACTCTTCAAATTTTTCTATATCTGGACCATACAGGAATAAGAGTTATAGACATCACTTCTTTCCTTAATGCACAATGCACTCACCTCAGTGATAAGAATTGTTTAATTTTGGTTCCAGAGGAAATGAATTATTTCAAGAATTAGAACATGGAACTCTGATCCAAATTTGCAAAGCAACAATGAGTCATTTGACATAACTCTAATACATAATGTCCTAATTAGGTATCTTCCATTTAAATGCTATTGAACATGGGAATTGAAGTTAGCACACGTCAGTTCAAGTGTCAGCACTCAGCTGCTCTACTGCCTGGCAGTGTGGTGCTGGATAATTGCTTTAGCTTCTCTGGTATAATGTTTCTTCATTTATAACATCATATCTGTTAAAACTAATGTGAAGATTAAATGATAATTTATGTTGAACTGCCTGTGTAAATCGTACTTTAAAAATATTATGCGGGTGTTTTTAAATGTGAGTTCCGACGTATCTAGTTTATAAGATTGGAATGTGTCAAAAGAAGTTAATGTCCTATATTCTGCCCATGACCTGATGACACTGTACCCATACCTGTAGATGTCAGAGTTCAGTTCAGTTGCTCAGTCGTGTCTGACTCTTTGCGACCCCATGAAGTGCAGCACGCCAGGCTCCCTGTCCATCACCAACTCCCGGAGTTCACTCAGACTCATGTCCATTGAGTCAGTGATGCCATCCAGCCATCTCATCCTCGGTCGTCCCCTTCTCCTCCTACCCCCAATCCTTACCAGCATCAGAGTCTTTTCCAACGAGTCCACTCTTCGCATGAGGTGGCCAAAGTACTGGAGTTTCAGCTTTAGCATCATTCCTTCCAAAGAAATCCCAGGGCTGATCTCCTTCAGAAGGGACTGGTTGGATCTCCTTGCAGTCCAAGGGACTCTCAAGAGTCTTCTCCAACACCACGGTTCAAAAGCATCAATTCTTCAGTGCTCAGCCTTCTTCACAGTCCAACTCTCACATTCATACATGACCACTGGAAAAACCATAGCCTTGACTAGACCGACCTTAGATGTCAGAGTTAAGATAGCTAAAATAGCGTACCTCTAATGATCGTGACTCCTAATGGGAATTACCTGGGCATGTTGGGATCAGAGTTTGTCACCTAGTCTTGTAATTTGAGATTTCTTGGGCTTTAAAAATATTATGCGGCTTCCCAGGCGGCTCAGTGGGTAAAATCCACCTGCAATGCAGGATACGTTGGTTATATCCCTGGGTTGGGAAGATCCCCTGGAGAAGGAAATGACAACCCATTCCAGTATTCTTGCCTGGAAAATCCCATGGAGGGAGGAGCTTGGTGGGCCACAGTCTTTAGGGTCACAAAGAGTCAGACAAAACTAAGCAACTGAGCACAGCAGTAGACAATTTATGCTGTCATAAAATCTGAGGTAAATAGCAGTCTTAGGATTGGAAGGCACCTAACAGAGACTGATAACTGGATTCCCAAGCCCAGATCCCGTGGATATTAACTCTATGATGTAGAAACAGGCCTGGGAATCTACATTGTTAATAGTCACTTCCTCCTCATGTTGGCTCAGGTGATTTTACTGACCACCTGTTTGGGTGTGAGAAGCATGAAAGTGATAGTCACTTAGTCGTGTCTGACTCTTTGCGACCTCTGGACTGTAGCCCTCTAGGTTCCTCTTTCCATAGAACTCTTCAGGCAAGAATACTGGAGTGAGTTACCATTCCCTTCTCTAGGCGGTCTTCCCAACCCAGGGATCAAACCCAGGTCTCCTACACTGGAGGCAGAGTCTCTACCATCTGAGCCACCAGGGAAGTCCAGCACCATCTTAAAATTCCTGATCGGGTTATTTAATGATCCTCCTCTTCCCTCTGACCCAGGTTTTCCTGAAGCCCAACTAGAGTTCATCAACAGTTTTGATGCTTGAAACATTTTACTGTGAATAATGAAGGACCCAAAGATAATGTATGCATCCTTTTTTTTTTTCTCTTTTGGTTGATCTAAATAATCTTATAATAAGAAAACTGTGAAAATCCTTTTTGACAAAAGTATGTTTTCCATTTTCATGTTGTTCTCAGAGACCATAAAATTTTGTATCCTATTCTTTGCTGACATGATAATGATGGGTTTTTTTATTTTCTTTCTTACTCTGGGGCTAATTTGACACTGAATCAATTTTAAGATACCCAGGTTGGCGTTAAAATTCAAACTGATATGTAGAAACCTGTGTCATTGTAAGAAAACTGAGAAAAAGACATAGACAGGTGTTTCACTCTGTATTACTTACTTTTTACTCTTTCAGAACTAAAGAAGATAGATATTTATGTATTTTTAAAAGTTGTTATATTAATTTTTTTCCAATAGGTCCTGCTTTTTTGAGACTATAAAACTGTTTTTAATCCATGTATTAAAAATGTAGCTATTCCGCCTCTGGATTCCCAGTTTCAGTGCCTAATACATAGAGGGGCATGGCCAAAAATGTCTTTCTTCTAAACTATTTAAATAATATGGTAATGTCTATAATTGGCAACTTAGTTAAATCTGCAGAATCCCTGTACAGCAGCACTTAGCTTGATGAGTGATTGAAGAACTGGGAGAAGGTATGTATAACCAGGGCCAAGTATCAGGGGATTCTGCCTGACACACAGACCCAGCCCTGAATGGACGTGTGAATCTTGGAAGCTGCAGTACAGACCCGAACAGCAAGGACAGTCCGTTTGTATCCCTTGACAGGGCAAAGGCTAGTGGAATCCAGGGTAAGACAGAAGGGCCATGATGGAAAACTAGAGCTGGTAGCTATTTTCGTGTTTTCAGGTCCCGCTGGCCATTGGTTTGGGAACTCTGAGTCCACGGTCCTCACTTGCAGAGAGGAAAGCAGGGTTCTGGAGTAAGCCGTGCTGTCTGCATTGAAATGAAAAGAGATACTCCCAACACTGTCCAGTACATATGTCTAGAGACAGAAACGTGATAAGAGCTTGGACTTTTGGACTCTGAGGGAGAGGGAAAGGGTGGGATGGTTTGGGAGAATGACAATGAAACATGTATATTTTCGTGTAAGAAACGAAGCGCCAATCTATGTTCAATGTAGGATGCAGGATGCATGGGGCTGATGCACAGGATGATTCAAGTAGAGGATGTGGGGTGGGAGGTGGGAGGGGGCTTCGGCATTGGGAGATTGTGTTCACCTATGGCTGATTCGTGTCAATGTATGGCAAAACAAATACAGTATTGTAATTTAAAATAAATAAATAAATTAATTAATTAAAAAAATATATATATGTAAAATAATTCAAGAAATGTGGTATAAAATAGTGGTCAAAATATATACCAGTTTTTTAGACATTTATTTTATTGCAGTTAATTTCTGCACTTTCTGCTGTACTGCAAAGTGAATCAGATCTATCATCTATCTATCTATGGTTTCTCATATTCTTTTCCATTATAGTTTATCACAGGATACTGAATATCTTTCCCTGTGCTATACAGTAGGACTTTATTAATCCATTCTGGTTTTTTTTCCCAATTTTTATTTTATATTTGGGGTATAATTGATTAACAATAGTGTGCTAGTTTCAGGCGTACTGCAGAGTGATTCAGTGTACATATACATGTGTCTATCCTTTTTCAGATTCTTTTCCCATGTAAAATTGATGCTAATGAACTTACTTACAAAACAGAAACAGACTTACAGACTTAGAAAACAAACTTATGGTTACCAAAGGGGAAAGGTTTGGGGGAGGGACAAATTGGAGTTTGGGAGTGATATATATTTAAAATAGATAACTAACAAGGACCTACTATATAGCACAGGGAACTCTGCTTAATATTCTATAACAACCTAACTGGGAAAATGTTTATAATTTTAATGGTAAAAACATAGATGTTACTCTCTCTGGAGTCCCAATTCTGTGCCTCGTACATAGAAAATAATGGCCAAAAATGTGTTCTCTATTTAAATAATGTGGTAATGTCTATAATTTGTTTTAAGACAAATGCAGTGTAGTTCAGGCCTGCAGTACAAGTGAAACATCTAAGGCTAGCATTCTTGAAGCTCAGAGCTTTAGAATCAGTCCTAATAAACAAAGAGGAACTTGTCAGAAGAACTTGTTGCGTTTCTCTTTTTGCAGTTCATTGGCTCCATTGTTGAAAGAGTGTTTCACAGTTATGGAAATAAAAGCCATTAGAAGCTTATTTGTGTGAGATAATCTATAACACTGCCTTTCTATAATCTGAAGATGTGTAGAGAAACATGTTTACAAAAATCTTGACTGCACGCTTGGTGGGATTCTTTTAGGAACAATAGCTAGTACTTTGCCAGTCCTATACATTTTTCTATGTATCGGATATCATGATTATATAACTCTCATTGTGTTTCTAAGCTGTTTTTATTACATTGCCTAAGTCAAGGTACTGCCGAGTTGGTGAGTTGCTTGAACTCCCCATTGAGCATCAAACAGTGGGTAGGTAATGCGAGCTGCAAGCTCAGTTATTACCGTGCTAATCTTTTGAGAGTGGATGATTGTGGTAGTACATTGTTTTCTTGTCGGTGGCTTTTCTCATACGTCATTTGACTCAGGTAAATTTTAAAATCTGTTTCATGGTTTGCAGGGGAGCAAGGAGCCACCATATATCTTGTGCCTAGCTCTCTGAACTGCATGTGTTTGAAAGCAAAGAGCAATACTTACCAGGGAGCACTGGTACCTTATCTAATTTGACACTTCTTTCTTCCTTCCAGAATCTTTTCATCTTTCTGTGCCTATGTTTATGCATGTATCTTCAACTTACACGGCAGGCAGTTAAATTACGTAACTCTGTACCTACTAATATAAACAATATAAACAACCATATCTAAACAATCTCAGGTACTGCACCAGGATCACTGTAGATCAGAGTGTGTGTTACCAACGTAAAAGTAAGTTATGTATGATATAGTTTCTATTCTTATTTTTTATTTGAACTCTTAATATCAGCTAAACTTATTTTCCTCTAATCAGGTATTTACTGAGTTCATACAATGGAATCTAAAAGATTGGAATGTAAAATTAATACCAAAAAAGTTATACTTTCAAAAATTGAAAAGATTCCTTTGCAGGGAGAAGAAATAGTTTCATATGTAGTAACTGCAATCAATACATGTTGCCTAAATTAATGGAGGATGACACTATAGGATCATTTTCCCAAAACTCCAGAAAATATGTGGAAGCAAAGTGATAGTAAGAGAAGCTTGGTATGGGCTGGAAAAAATGTGTTATATCACATTTTTAATGTAAGAAGAATAATTTTAAACACAGGCTGCATTGCTTCCTTTAAGTTTTCATGGTTTCCTCTGCCACTATTAGTATATTCAGTCTGCCATAACAAAATACCTTAGACTGGGTGGCTTAAACAAGAGAAATTTATTTCCTCACCATTATACAGGCTGAGAATCTGAGATCTGAGTGCCAGCCTGATCAGGTTCTAGTGAGGACTCCCTGGCATACAGACGGCCATCTTCTCATTGTGTGCTTACATAGCCTTTTCTCAGGGTAAGTGGAGAGAGAGGGCACTCTTCTCTCTCAGCCTGTTCTTATAAGGACACATCTCACTGGGTCAGAGCCCAGCCCTTAAGACGGCATTTATAACGGGTTCCATAAAGACGTTGTCTGCAAATAAGGTCACACTGGGAGTTAAGACTTCAACATACCAATTTTGGAAAGACAAGTCAGTCCATAGCAGTCAGTAATGATTTTGCTGAGAGAATGTAATAGGAATGTATCTTAAGTAGGTAAGTAAAGATCCAGCTGATGCTCAGATAAGAACCACATGGCAGGCCCTCTACTGGGTTCAACTCTTTAGAATAGAGTGTCAATTTTGAGTGCAGTTACAAAAGCATAAACTAGCTTAAGTGTAAAACAACATCAACAACAACTTCTTAGTGCAAATGATGGGAATGCGGCTGCAAATCCCAATTTGGATCTGGCTTCCAAGTAAATATTCTGCAGTTGAGGGGATGAGCAGTCAAATATTACATATGTGCTCTGAAAAAAAAATCCATACTCTCTGAGAAGGTACAGATTCTGTTAGATCAAACAGTTTAGTTTGATTGTTGGATTGTCTTGTGTTTTTCTCTATTTGATTTGCCAGTTATGGCAAGAAGTATATTTTCACCTCCCTTTATTATGAATATGAATTTGTCCACTTTTATCTTGGAATTCACTAAATTTTTGCTTATGTGTTTTTGATGCTATGCTATTAAGTGCATATAAGCCATTGTCACTTCCTTTGAATGAATATCAAGCTGTGTGATTGCTGCCCAATGGGAAAAATATGTTTAGTTTTATAAGCAACTGCCAAATCATCTTTCGAAGTGACTGTGCTGTTTATATTCCCACTAGTAGTGAATGAGAGTTCCCGATATTCCATGCTCTTGCCAACAACTCACGTTGTTCTAGATTTTGGTCGTTCTACTAGGTATGTAGTGGCCTCTCATTGTTTTAATTTACAGTTGCCTGATGAGGTAGGATGTGGAACATCTTGCCATGTGCTTATTTGCCATCTGTGTATATTTTTTGTTGACATACCTGTTAAGATTGACATAACCTGTTTTAAAAAAAGTGGCCCATTTTTGATTGGGTAGTTTTGTGTCTTGTTTAATTTTATGAGGCTTTTGATCCTTTGTCAGTTACATCTTTTGCAGATATGTTCTCCCAGTCTGTGGCTTGTCTTTTCCTTCCCTTGACATTATCTTTTGCAGAGAAGACATTTTAAATTTTAATTATTCCTTTACCTTTATTACTTTTTTAATTTCAGGTGTGCCTACTTAATGTACTCTGTAGGCAGGTTTTTAAAAATTGTTAACTCAGAGTCTTTGTCCATTAACTGGCTATTTATTTCTTCTGTTTGCATTTATCATAGTTATATATCTACTTCTATGTATTTCTACCATCCAATTTTGTATCTTATAAATTATTTGATTCTTTTTCTATCCTCTTTTACAAACTTTTCTTTCAGCGTTTAAAAAAAAAAATCTCTTTTCTTTACTCACTTGGAAGATATATATTCTTATTTCTCTTTTTTTAATTTCCTTTATGTATTTATATTGATATTTCAACAGCAACAAAGTCTATCATTAAGCAACATCTATATCTTTCTGATGAATAATTCTAAGACTATAAAATAATTTAATCCCAGTACACTTTCTTGTTTTATATGCTCTTATTTTCTCATATTTTAGAAATTTACTATTATTATAAATGAAATATTTATATAGATGCATTCTGCTTATTTACCTGGGTTCTTTGTCTCTATTGCCTTTTGCATTTGACTCTTTTAATTTCTTATTCCTGAAATAACTTTTTGTTTCCTTCTGCAATATTCTCTAAGCAGTGAACCCTTAGCATCTTAAAGCCTAGAAAGATCTTTATTTGGCTTTTAATACTGAATAATAAACTAGCTATATTAAAATTTATGTTGACAGTTAATTTCTCACAAAATTTAAAGGGATTATTCTGTTATTTTCTGGCTTCATTTCTTGCCGTTGGAAAGATTAATTGTCATATTAATTGTCATTCCTTTGTAGGATATCTATCTTTTCTCTTTGGTTACTTTTAATAAATCTTTTTCTTTTGACTTTGAGGTTCTGTAGTTTCACATGATCTGCTTAGGGGTGCCTTTTTTAAAAATATGATATGTGTTTTCCAAATATGATGATTCATTTCATTTATCAGTTCCAGAGAAAATGTTAGCCATTATGTTTTCAAATATTTATTTTCCTCCAGCCTCACTATTCTCTTTTCCTGGAACTTGCTAGAGATATAACTATTAATTCTTCCCTCCATATATTTTACTACAGAGATTAAATTCTCCCCTGAGGATTTTTTTTTAATTTAAATGTATTCATGTCTAGAAGTTAAATTTTTCTTCAAATCTGACTACTGCTTTAATAGTGATTTATTTTAATAGCATGGAGTTTTTGATTACTCCCTTTATATCATGAATTATTTTAAATATATCTCTCTTTTTTTGTCTTTATCTACTAGTTTCAAATCAGTTTCCTCAAGTGTAAAAGAAGGTAATTGTATGCACTCACTACGTTACCATGGCATTAAATGAATGAATACATGGAATGTCCTTGGAACAGTGCCTGGCAAACAGTAATTCTTCAATAAACGTTGACTGTCGTTATTATCATCACCCAAAGTTTCTAGGGGCCCAATTCTGGTAAATCTATGTCTTTAATCATATATTTTCTAACTTGGGGTTGTGGAAAAGGACTTCATCTGTGCAAATCCTAGGTGTTTGGGGAACATGTTTTACCAGAACAGTTTTTATATTTGCTTCTATCAGCTGCCTTATGAAATATTACCAGCCTGGGCTATTTTTGGTCCCAATTTATCAGAGGTTGGGTTCTCAGAGTAAAGATAGTGTCAATTCTAGCCCCGAACCCTGATGAAGGTGTATAGATAGGTCAGTGCTGACGCTGACATAGAAAATACATGTCTTTTTACCACCTAAAACCCAGGAAAGACAGACAAGTTTTCCAAGTAACTTGATATGTTGGTAAGTTTAGTTCATAGAGATACCTGAGTTCACGAAAGGCGCTCAGTTCATTGTTAACCACATGTGGCCACAAATACCCAGGGTGACAGAATATAGAGCCCAGGAGCCTTCCTGCAGGCAGTGGTGACTTCACAGAGGTGACTGTTTTATTTTGTTTTGTGTTTTGGGACTAAGAATGAAAAATCAGATGTACATTTTAAAAAGTTCCCATGAGAGGCAACCCACTTGCGCTGGAGTGTAGGCCTGAACAATATAAGTTAGGAGACTAAATCAATAATCTTGGCAAAGCATGATGAGATCTTGAAACAAAGCAGAGATTGAGGAGATGGGAGAGCAAGTAGAGGCTTTAAAGAAGAGACGCCTAGGACTCTGTTAAAGATTTTGAGAGCTTTAAGTTTTCCCTGATGGTTTGGGGGTAAAAATCCACCTGCAGTGCAGGAGATATGGGAGTAAGGGGTTCAATCCCTGGGTTGGGAAGATCCCCAGGAGGAAGGAATGGCAACCCACTCCAGCATTCTTGCCTGGCAAATCCTATGAACAGAGCATCCTGGCAGTCTACAGTCCATAAGGTCATAAAGAGTCCAGTAAACTGAGCGTGATGGGGGATGAGGGTGGCGAGTAGATAAGAATTTTGAGTTATAAAATGTGGACTATCCAAACAAAAGAACTATGTAGGATTGACATTTGGGGAAGGGTCGGAGTAAGAGGATCTAGCCAAAGAAACTGAGAGGGAACTGTCAGAAAGATAGGAGGAAAACAGAGAGAGGACGTGATTTCAGCTTATTTCATAAAAATTTAAGGCATTACTGATACATTATGACTTATGCTTATCATCTATTTGACTAAATGTGGCCTGATTTATATATCAGAGCAAACTGAGGAACACAGAACTCCATCACCTGAGCTTTGGATGATTCACATGAAAGGCTGACCAGGAATGAAAAAATGGAGGCATCCTTTTAAAAGCTTTTCAGAAATGGATCTTTCTGATTGTCATTTTTCCTTCTGCCTGACTCATAATCCTACTTTCAGCATGGAGAAGGCGATAATCTCCTAAGAAGTCACTTGACCCTTGTGGAATGGGCTCCACTCCTCACTAAGCACCTTACCGATGTCTAGTCCTAATATCTGAGTGTTGCTCATTGAGATAGGATGCATAACTTCTCGGAATGTATGTCTTTTAAATGACTGATCTTCAAACTTGTAAAGTGTTCTTGAAAGAGGCTGCCTTATTTGTATATGGTGTGTGTATTTTAATTAATCTGATTTAACAAGACTCTATAGTTTTTCTTTTTCTCCCAGAACGTGAGAGAGTTAAATGTTTTTGCTCTTGGAAAACTTCCTGATACTTATTCTTGAGAGCCATCTTTCTAAGATGTTTGGTTATATTTTGAGAAGCAGAGGCGTGTCCTGGCCTGTTTGAGCCACTATAAGAAAATAGCACAGACTGCAAGGCTTGTAGGGAGAAGGCCATGGCATCCCACTCCAGTGCTCTTGCCTGGAAAATCCCATGGATGGAGGAGCCTGGTAGGCTGCAGTCCATGGGGTCGCGAAGAGTCAGACACAACTGAACGACTTCACTTTGACTTTTCACTTTGATGCATTGGAGAAGGAAATGGCAACCCACTCCAGTGTTCTTGCCTGGAGCATCCCAGGGATGGGGAGCATGGTGAGTTGCCGTCTCTGGGTCACACAGAGTCGGACACGACTGAAGTGACTTAGCAGCAGCTAGGCTTATAAGCAATAGAACTTGTTGCTCATAGTTCTGGAGGCTGTAAATCCGAGATTAGGCTGCCAGTATTGTCCTCTGGAAGAGGGCCCTCTTTATGATTACAGACTTCTTGTATCCTCACAAGTGAGGTCTGTGGGACCTCTTTTATAAATGCACTAGTCCCACTCATTAAGTCTCTACCCTCATGACCTAATCATCTCACAAATGCCCAATACCACCACTTTTGGGGGAGAGAATGTCATCATATGAATTTTGTTGAAGCATAAGCATTCAGGGGCTTCAGAGCTGGCTCTGGTGATAAAGAACACACCTGCCATTGCAGGAAACTTAGAGAGACGCAGGTTCATTCCCTAGAAGATCAGGAAGATCAATCAGGAAGATCCCCTGGAAGAGGACATGGCAACCCACTCCAGTATTCTTGCCTGGAGAATCCCATGGACAGAGGAGCCTTGTGGGCTACTGCCCATAGGGTCACAAAGAGTTGAACATCACTGAAGCAACTTAGCATGCATAAACATTCAGACTGGAGCAAGGGGAAATGTATGAGTTTTTTAAACTCAGATGAGGATGCTTTGCTAGCAACTCCAAACTGCACAGGAAATAACATTATTGAAATTTACATCCTATGAAGAATAATTTTTGAACTGAATTGAGTGGATGCATAGCAATGTAGAAAAATTTCAGATTCAAGGATACTGACAAAAACAAATCTCACAAGGGACTGATGTGTACAACAAGATGCCAGTTCATTTATTTGCAGAATCTGTCAAATGGACCAGAGATTCCTGTTAAAACATTCTATCATATTTTTCTTCAGTTAGCAAGCTGTATGGGAATCCAAACTATCAGAAGGATGTATTGCAAGCTGTGATCAAACTTGGAGGTCTAGGTACATAACGCTAATACTTAATTGTACTAGATTTTGAAAGTCTGCATTGTCCATCTTCATAATTAGGAGATAAGTGCGCATCTGATGAAGTACTGATGATGGCTTGTCAGGTACCTTTCCTCTTGTTTCCTTTTGTTTCCATAGCTGATTAATTCACTTTCTAAGTGGATTATTTTTATTTATATTCAGTGTCTTATATTGTACATTTAATTATTTATATAATGTCTTTGTATTAGAATGCCAGATCCATGGTTCTTTAGAAGAGGGATGAGAAAATGTTTTCTGTGAGGGGCTAAATAGTAAATGTAAACTCTGCTGTTGTGTAAAAGCAACCATAGGGCACTTGTAAATGAATGGATATTATTGTATTTTATAAAACTTTATTACAAAAGCAGATGGTGGGCTAAGTTTTATCAACCGCTGCTCTGGAGCAGTATCTGAGACTTAGTAGGGAATTTGAAAAAATTTACAATGTCTGGAATAAATGAAATGAATCAAGGTGATATAATCAAGGTATCAGCATCTACTGTATCTGTCTAGGTATTATTTATTATCTAGCACTTAAGTGATTGATCCATGTACATTTTCTCATTTATTATGTCAGTCCTTTCTATACAGTCTGTCAGTTTTGGCTGCAAGTGAACAAAATCCCCAAATAACATTGACTTATATAAGAAAGGTTATCTTTCTTAATGTATATGGAATTTAGCATAAGCAGCCTATGATTTGTTGGCAGCTTTGACAGCTCTAGAATTATAAGGCATTCAGATTCCTTCTATTTTGTTGTTCCACCATCTTCAACCATAGATTTTTTTCACTTCAAGGGCCAAAACAGCTGCTCACACCCAGTCATCACATCTGACTCCATCCATCAAGAGAAAGAAAGGATGACATATATAGTTCTTCCTCTGTCAATATAGAGGCCTCCTGAAATTGCACATGCGTTTTCTCCATCATCTAACTCTGGAGCTTACCTCATATGACCTACCAAAGGGGTTGGATAATGTTGCTTTTATTTTAGGCAACCACATACCCTATTTAAAATCAGAAATACCGGTGTTAGAACGATGGGCAGGGGCAAATAAGGGGAGTTAATGAATAGTTTCTGCCACTGGGGGAACATCATTATTCACATTTTTCCAGAAAGGAAACACCAGCTTAGAGAGGTTAAGTAACTTGCCCTCAGTAAAGAATTAGAGCAGTGTAGGTTGTGTGTGAACAGGGCAGGTCTCTGGAAAGTTATAAGAGCTGTCCTGTGTTCGAAGCCATTCTCTCTCCTAAGGGAGACCTGACCTTTTCTGGTCCATTATGAATTGTTATTGTAAACTTTGTTCTCCATTGAAAGAAATTAATTTTCTTCCTTTTCAAGTGAGTGTTTTAATATCAGTCTAGTATTACCTTAACTGTAATATTGCATAAGTTACCTGAATTGAAATGTTTAGTTTTGATGTAATTGCCCACTGAAGTGCATTATGATGGTAAATTTCTAAAAGACACTTTAAAGACTGTAGTAGATAGAACAGTGGTACCCAGATCATGACTGAGGTGCCTCAGGGCCAAAGTTAGAGCTGTGCCACAGCACAGTCTTATTTAATCACCTTGCCAAAGATTCTGTGGTGAATATTCTCTGTTTAGAAGAGAGGTGATATAACTATATGATTAATTATAGGAAAATTTTGTATTTCAAGAATTATCTCTTTGCACTTAACTATAGTCATCAGAAATTCAAATTGCTCCATCAGATACTTAAGCTTATGTTTTCAGCATAAACCAAGCATCTGAAGATTTTTGCAGAGGAGGCTAACAACCAGTTATCTCTTCTGGTTTTTGTGTAGCTCCTAAAAGTAGAATATTAAAATAAAGGACCTTCTAGTGAGTTCAAAAGTTTTTTGCATTTCTTTTTTTTTTTCAGTTTGGATTCATTTATACTTTTATTCAAGTGATGTTATCATTTATGCACCAATTTCTTGCAAAAGTTTACCACTTTGTTATTTAAAAACGCTCTATGGAGTTACTGCTACGCAAACATCAAAAGAGAACCACTAAAATGTATGTAATCTAGAGCAATGATTTTTTTTTTTCCTTGTTGGGTTACCAGATTGCAACTGTAATTGCCTGAAATTTCAAAGATGTAACTATGCTTACATATATTTTGCCTATTATATATATATTTAGTTATCAATCTGTAATTTAGGCAAGTGATATTGAGCTAATTCTGAAAATAGAATCCAATATTTGTTATAGAATTTTCATTTTAATAGTTCTAAAATGAGCCATTTGAAAGCAGGCATGCTTTCTTACCTGTGTTTAAATCCTAAGAATTGAGTACAGATCCGAACCCACAGAAGTGGGAGTAGAAATAGTATTTGTTTGAGAAAATGAAATTAAAAAGAAAATTCCCCATCTAGTAGAAGATGATCTATACAAAATACATTTCTTAAGATACTTATTAAAAACATTTCTTAATATATAACTGACTAAAACTAAGGATTAGAAACACAGTATTTTTACCTTTAACTAAAATCTTAATATGGAAATAAAATGATATATCTGAAAAGTCATTTGTTTATATAAAATATGTCTAAATCCTTAGATAGCTATTCTTGGATACTGTGAAAATGTCTTGTGTTTATAGACTTTTTTTAATTCCTCTGTCATCAACCAGTCTTACATGCTTTTACAGTTTTCTGGTATGTAGATTTAATTGGAGGTAGCCTGCATTTTGAAATCCCAAGGACTATTTTCACCAAAGAACTGTTTCATTCTGATTAAGCTGCATTGCATTTTATTCTTGCTCAAGGAGTATCCTGCCCTCAGTCCTGTTTCCTTTCACCTCTTGGTCAAAGAACTGCATCATTTCATAGTGAGACAAGTACAGTAAAAAGCATAATAATAATAATAACAATAATAATAATAAATGTTAATCAAAAACTGCATGTGTCTTTCTGATTGTGCCAGTGTTGTGGTATTCAATTATGCAATTTTCATTGGCATATTAATCATCTCTTCAACAAACAAGCCGGCGTTAATTAAAGCAAGCCATGGATAAAGACATGTTGCCGGATCATCATTCCGTTTATCACAGTGCACAGGCTGGCCGTTAAGTAAATTCCGGACTGTGAGATGAATTTCAATGTTGGCTTCATCTTTTTTGTTGTTGTTGTTGGAGTTTGAATGCAACTCATCTAACAATAATAACAACAAACTTCAGACTTCACAAGAGAAAGAGGAATTTGTTTGTAATTAATGGTGAAGAAAGAAAGATAGGGTAGCTGTATGCTCCATACGTGGAATTAGACTATTTACAACCAAACAATTTTTGAAGATTCTCCATTTTTCCCTCTTAACTCAAAGTACCGAAATAGCAGGGTTGAATAGAGAATTTATTTCCTCTGTCTGCCTTGCAAAAAATATTGTTTGGTAAAATGAGTCAGTAGTTGTAGTTTATATGCAAAACTCAATGTTTTGCAAAAAGAATATATAGTAATGGTAGTATTTCAGCATGTTGAACTTAAATCTTTGAATTAAACTGAAATAAAATATTTTTTGTAAATGCAGCACAAGCCATCATACTTCCTGTATTTCAGTCTCAATTGCAACATTGTTCAACTCTTCTCAATCCTCATTTATAGGCAGTAATTGTATCCCTAGTCTTTCAAAACCTACATATACCAACAATATTCATTATAGAAGGGATAAATCAACTTAACAAAGTGTGTTGAAACAAGGAAAACCAAATATATTTGCTAATTTACTGTATGCTTGTAAGCTCCATATTACACAATAATTATAATTCATCTTAAAACCTAGACTCCACAAATATATCCATTGTTTGCTCTTTTTAAAAATATAAAATTTCCACAAACTAATTAGCTATAAGTCAGTTACATATGTTTAGTTGATATATGTTTTAAAAACCTTAAGGATTTTGATACTTTATACAGACACCCCACTACAGATAATTTTTGCCAAAACTCCCACGTTATCTCTAGTACTGCAAAAAATGGTCTTATCAAAATATGTGAAACTGAAAAAATATTCTTTTATACAAAGTAGTATTTGTTTTCACACTTGTTTCACCTTTTTAATGAAGAAGAAGAATACGTATTTCTTCTTGGAAAAATTATGTGTGAGAGAAAATGACCGGTAAGTTCAGTTCAGTTCAGTTCAGTTGCTCAGTCGTGTCCGACTCTTTGCAACCCCATGAATCGCAGCACGCCAGGCCTCCCTGTTCATCACTTTCTCTAGGAGTTTCATCACTCACATCCACCGAGTCCGTGATGCCATCCAGCCATGTCGTCCTCGGTCATCCCCTTCTCCTCCTGCCTCCAGTCCCTGCCAGCATCAGAGTCTTTTCCACTGAGTCAACTCTTCGCATGAGGTGGCCAAAGTGCTGAAGTTTCAGCTTTAGGATCATTCCTTCCAAAGAAATCCCAGGGCCGATCTCCTTCAGAATGGACTGGTTGGATCTCCTTGCAGTCCAAGGGACTCTCAAGAGTCTTCTCCAACACCACAGTTCAAAAGCATGAATTCTTCAGCGCTCAGCCTTCTTCACAGTCCAACTCTCACATCCATACATGACCACTGGTAAAACCATAGCCTTGACTAAATGAACCTTAGTCGGCAAAGTAATGTCTCTGCTTTTGAATATGCTATCTAGGTTGGTCATAACTTTTCTTCCAAGGAGTAACCCCATGAACAACATGAAAAGGCAAAATGATAGGATACTGAAAGAGGAACTCCCCAGGTCAGTAGGTGCCCAATATGCTACTGGAGATCAGTGGAGAAATAACTCCAGAAAGAATGAAGGAATGGAGCCAAAGCAAAAACAATACCCAGTTGTGCATGTGACTGGTGATAGAAGCCAGATCCGATGCTGTAAAGAGCAGTATTGCATAGGAACCTGGAATGTCAGGTCCATGAATCAAGGCAAATTGGAAGTGGTCAACAAGAGATGGCAAGGGTGAACGTCGACATTCTAGGAATCAGTGAACTAAAATGGACTGGAATGGGTGAATTTAACTCAGATGACCATTATATCTACTACTGCGGGCAGGAATCCCTCAGAAGAAATGAAGTAGCCATCATGGTCAACAAGAGAGTCCCAAATGCAGTACTTGGATGCAATCTCAAAAACGACAGAATGATCTCTGTTCGTTTTCAAAGCAAACCATTCAATATCACAGTTATGCAAGTCTATGCCCCAACCAGTAATGCTGAAGAAGCCGAAGTTGAACAGTTTTATGAAGACCTACAAGACCTTTTAGAACTAACACCCAAAAAGATGTCCTTTTCATTATAGGGGACTGGAATGCTAAAGTAGGAAGTCAAGAAACACCTGGAGTAACAGGCAA
Organism: Nanger dama; assembly: GCA_917880005.1. Taxonomy (NCBI): domain Eukaryota; kingdom Metazoa; phylum Chordata; class Mammalia; order Artiodactyla; family Bovidae; genus Nanger; species Nanger dama. Next base: position 23,435,910 of record CAKJTW010000035.1, read on the forward strand.
ATTTGGCCTTGGAATGCAGAATGAAGCAGGGCAAAGACTAATAGAGTTTTGCCAAGAAAATGCACTGGTCATAGCAAACACCCTCTTCCAACAACACAAGAGAAGACTCTACACATGGACATCACCAGATGGTCAACACTGAAATCAGATTGATTATATTCTATGGAGCCAAAGATGGAGAAGCTGTATACAGTCAACAAAAACAAGACCAGGAGCTGACTGTGGCTCAGATCATGAACTCCTTATTGCCAAATTCAGACTGAAATTGAAGAAAGTAGGGAAAACCACTAGACCATTCAGGTATGACCTAAATCAAATCCTTTATGATTATACAGTGGAAGTGAGAAATAGATTTAAGGGCCTAGATCTGATAGATAGAGTGCCTGATGAACTATGGAATAAGGTTCGTGACATTATACAGGAGACAGGGATCAAGACCATCCCCATGGAAAAGAAATGCAAAAAAGCAAAATGGCTGTCTGGGGAGGCCTTACAAATAGCTGTGAAAAGAAGAGAGGCGAAAAGCAAAGGAGAAAAGGAAAGATATAAGCATCTGAATGCAGAGTTCCAAAGAATAGCAAGAAGAGATAAGAAAGACTTCTTCAGTTATCAATGCAAAGAAATAGAGAAAAGGAACAGAATGGGAAAGACTAGAGATCTCTTCAAGAAAATTAGAGCTATCAAGGGAACACTTCATGCAAAGATAGGCTCAATAAAGGACAGAAATGGTCTGGACCTAACAGAAGCAGAAGATATTAAGAAGAGGTGGCAAGAATACACGGAAGAACTGTACAAAAAAGATCTTCACGACTCAGATAATCATGATGATGTGATCACTCATCTAGAGCCAGACATCTTGGAATGTGAAGTCAAGTGGGCCTTAGAAAGCATCACTATGAACAAAGCTAGTGGAGGTGATGGAATTCCAGTGGAGCTGTTTCAAATCCTGAAAGATGATGCTGTGAAAGTGCTGCACTCAATATGCCAGCAAATTTGGAAAACTCAGCAGTGGCCACAGGAATAGAAAAGGTCCGTTTTCATTCCAATCCCAAAGAAAGGCAATGCCAAAGAATGCTCAAACTACCACACAATTGCACTCATCTCACATGCTAGTAAAGGAATGCTCAAAATTCTCCAAGCCAGGCTTCAGCAATATGTGAACCGTGAACTCCCTGATGTTCAAGCTGGTTTTAGAAAAGGCAGAGGAACCAGACATCAAATTGCCAACATCCACTGGATCATCGAGAAAGCAAGAGAGTTCCAGAAAAACATCTATTTCTGCTTTAATGACTATGCCAAAGCCTTTGACTGTGTGGATCACAAGAAACTGTGGAAAATTCTGAAAGAGATGGGAATACCAGACCACCTAACCTGCCTCTTGAGAAATCTGTATGCAGGTCAGGAAGCAACAGTTAGAACTGGACATGGAACAACAGACTGGTTCCAAATAGGAAAAGGACTACGTCAAGGCTGTATATTGTCACCCTGCTTATTTAACTTATATGCAGAGTACATCATGAGAAATGCTGGAGTGGAAGAAACACAAGCTGGAATCAAGATTGCCGGGAGAAATACCAATAACCTCTGATATGCAGATGACACCACCCTTATGGCAGAAAGTGAAGAGGAGCTAAAGGGCCTGTTGATGAAGGTGAAAGAGGAGAGTGAAAAAAGTTGGCTTAAAGCTCAACATTCAGAAAACGAAGATCATGGCATCCGGTCCCATCACTTCATGGGAAATCGATGGGAAAACAGTGTCAGACTTTATTTTGGGGGCTCCAAAGTCACTGCAGTTGGTGACTGCAGCCATGAAATTAGAAGACGCTTACTCCTTGGAAGAAACGTTATGACCAACCTAGATAGCATATTCAAAAGCAGAGACATTACTTTGCCGACTAAGATCCGTCTATCTGTAAAATATAACAAAGGTGAGAAATATTTTACGACCATCAGAGTAAAGAAATATTGTGAGATTTTTACTTTTTGCTTATAACTGTCTTCAGCTCAAGGCAATAATTATAGTTTTTTGATAGAATTCCCAAGCAGTAAATATAATAGTACACATACAATTCTTAGCAAATGATAAGCTCTCATTTAACAGTACTTGACTCTTGAGAGTCCCTTGGACTACAAGGATAGCCAACAAGTCCATCCTAAAGGAGATCAGTTCTAGGTGTTCACTGGAAGGACTGATGTTGAAGCTGAAACTCCAATACTGTGGCCACCTGATGCAAAGAGCTGCCTCTTTGGAAAATAACCTGATGCTGGGAAAGATTGAAGGTGGGAGGAGGAGGGGATGACAGAGGATGAGATGGTTGGATGGCATCACTGACTCAATGGACGTGAGTTTGGGTAAGTTCCAGGAGCTGGTAATGGTCAGGGAGGCCTGGCGTGCTGCAGTCCATGGGATTGCAGAGTCAGACACGACTGAGTGATTGAACTGAACTGAACTGATTAGCAATGATTAGATTTAGGCGGGAAGCTTCTATTGTGTAATTACATAGATATGAGAATTTTTATAAGTTTCAAATGCAACTTACATTTTTGACACTGCAGAGTAAAATATACAAATATATAGCAATTAATGGCCTGTGTGCATGTTAAGTCACTTGAGTCATGTCCAACTCATTGCGATGCCATGGGCTGTAGCCTGCCAGGCTCCTCTGTCTGTGGGGTTTTCCAGGCAAGAATACTGGAGTGTATTGCCATGCCCTTGTCTAGGGCATCTTCCTGACCCACGGGATTGAACCTGTGCCTCTTATGTCTCCTGCTACATTTGCAATAGTTGCGGATGATCAGTGGATTTGCATTCTAATACAGTAATTTTGTTTAGCTTACTCAGTTTTCTTAAACTCTGAATTAACTTGAGACTTCAGTCAGTTACCTCTTGTGGAAGCAGAATTTATAAAGAAGTTGTATGGTAGGAGTGAAATGTGTTTAAACATATCTTGCCCTGAAAAGAATATAAATCTAATTATGTTCTCTTAATAACTTTCATTTCCAGTTAAAAGTTTATATTGTTTATATTCTTACAGAATATAGTTTGATCCTAAGATTACCGCTTAGTTTGACCTCATACAAACCTCTGAGCTTCTCATTTTTGGCATCCCCAAACTTAATTTAGCAGCTACTTTGTGTACAAAGAAACTGTTTCTTGGAGGTACTGATCTGTGCTAGAAATTCTGGTGGTGGGATATAGAAAGGATCATACTCTGTTTGGAAAAGCAAGTGCTTATAAATATCAATTATTTCTAGATTAAACCCTGGAAAAAGATGAAGTCCCCATACTTTCACACTTTACACCTTGAGATTTGGACAGTCTTCTTACTTTCAACACACACTGTGAGTAGTAATAAGAGAAGTACTTCTGCTCTACTCATGACATCTCCTGATGCTGCTGCTGCTGTTGCTAAGTCACTTCAGTCGTGTCTAACTCTGTGCGACTCCATAGATGGCAGCCCACCAGGCTCCTCTGTCCCTGGGATTCTCCAGGCAAGAACACTGGGGCAATGGGTTGCCATTTCCTTCTCCAATGCATGAGAGTGAAAGTGAAGTCGCTCAGTCGTGTCCGACTCTTAGTGACCCCCATGGGCTGCAGCCTACCAGGCTCCTCCATCCTTGGGACTTTCCAGGCAAGAGTACTGGAGTGGGGTGCCATTGCCTTCTCCTCTTCTCCTGATGACATCATGCCTAAGTTGTGACAGACACAGATTGTGCTTATCAGACTCTCCCACCTTCGCCTCAGTTCCACTTGGCAGCTTTAACCTCTTTGACCTCAAAGTCATATTCCAAAACATCACCATTTACTGCAAAGGTTTTACTGCAAACCCTTATCAATATTCAATAGATTGATCTATCAGTGGAGAGAGAAGCAGTGATCCTGTCCTCTAATTTATAGCTTACGTGGCTTCTAATTGCAATCCTTTGTCTCTCTTTCCCTTTACAGCAACCTTCTAGAAATTATTTTGTTATATTTTCTCTTATTTATCCCCAGACTACAGTAGCAAACTTACTTTTAAAAATTAGATTGTCTACTGGATCCATGAGCTACTTATTCTTTAACTTATCCACCCTCCCATATAACCATATCTCTTGCACATCAATCTTTATATTGTTCTATTTATCCTCTTTTACATCCACTTGAGCTCTCTTTAATGTAAGTGTTCACTAAGATTTTCATCTCAGCGTTGGGCATTCCCAGGTGACTCTGTGTTAAAGAATCTGCCTGCCAAAACAGGCAGGAGGCTCAGGAGACTAGGGTTCAATACCCGAGTGGAGGGCATGGCAACCCACTCCCGTATTCTTGCCTGGATAATCCCCATGGACAGAGGAGCCTGAGAGAGTGACACATGCACAGCCTGCATGCTTTTATGGTCTCATCCATATCCAAGACATAAGTAGGGTAAGCACTTCCAAATTCATAACTCACTATTGACTCAGTTCAGACGCTCAGTCATGTCCGACTCTTTGCGACCCCATGAATTGCAGCACGCCAGGCCTCCCTGTCCATCACCATCTCTCGGAGTTCACTCAGACTCATGTCCATCGAGTCCGTGATGCCATCCAGCCATCTCATCCTCGGTCATCCCCTTCTCCTCCTGCCCCCAATCCTTCCGAGCCTCAGAGTCTTTTCCAATGAGTCAACTCTTCACATGAGGTGGCCAAAGTACTGGAGTTTCAGCTTTAGCATCATTCCTTCCAAAGAAATCCCAGGGTTGATCTCCTTCAGAAGGGACTGGTTGGATCTCCTTGCAATCCAAGGGACTCTCAAGAGTCTTCTCCAACACCACAGTTCAAAAGCATCAATTCTTCGGCACTCAGTCTTCTTCACACAGTCCAACTCTCACATCCATACATGACCACAGGAAAAACCATAGCCTTGACTAGACAGACCTTAGTCAGCAAAGTAATGTCTCTGCTTTTGAATATACTATCTAGGTTGGTCATAACTTTTCTTCCAAGGAGTAACCATCCTTTAATTTCATGGCTGCAGTCACCATCCGCAGTGATTTTGGAGCCCCCAAAAATAAAGTCTGACACTATTTCCACTGTTTCCCCATCTATTTCCCATGAAGTGATGGGACTGGATGCCATGATCTTCGTTTTCTGAATGTTGAGCTTTAAGCCAACTTTTTCACTCTCCTCTTTCACCTTCATCAACAGGCCCTTTAGCTCCTCTTCACTTTCTGCCATAAGGGTGGTGTCATCTGCATATCAGAGGTTATTGGTATTTCTCCCGGCAATCTTGATTCCAGCTTGTGTTTCTTCCATTCTAGCATTTCTCATGATGTACTCTGCATATAAGTTAAATAAGCAGGGGTGACAATATACAGCCTTGACGTAGTCCTTTTCCTATTTGGAACCAGTCTGTTCCATGTCCAGTTCTAACTGTTGCTTCCTGACCTGCATACAGATTTCTCAAGAGGCAGGTTAGGTGGTCTGGTATTCCCATCTCTTTCAGAATTTTCCACAGTTTCTTGTGATCCACACAGTCAAAGGCTTTGGCATAGTCATTAAAGCAGAAATAGATGTTTTTCTGGAACTCTCTTGCTTTCTCGATGATCCAGCGGATGTTGGCAATTTGATGTCTGGTTCCTCTGCCTTTTCTAAAACCAGCTTGAACATCAGGGAGTTCACGGTTCACATATTGCTGAAGCCTGGCTTGGAGAATTTTGAGCATTCCTTTACTAGCATGTGAGATGAGTGCAATTGTGTGGTAGTTTGAGCATTCTTTGGCATTGCCTTTCTTTGGGATTGGAATGAAAACGGACCTTTTCTATTCCTGTGGCCACTGCTGAGTTTTCCAAATTTGCTGGCATATTGAGTGCAGCACTTTCACAGCATCATCTTTCAGGATTTGAAATAGCTCAACTGGAATTCCAAAACCTCCACTGGCTTTGTTCATAGTGATGCTGTCTAAGGCCCACTTGACTTCACATTCCAGGATGTCTGGCTCTAGGTGAGTGATCACACCATCATGATTATCTTGGTCGTGAAGATCTTTTTATAAATTAATAATGCATTTATTTCAGATTTCCTAATAGCTTTTGTGTTTTAACTTTGTAGTTCCAAGCAAATACTAAAACATTATATATCTGCTTATGTTCAACACTCTAAAATAAATTAGACTGATTCTTTGAAAGCATATTGCTGTACTGTCTAAGGGTCAATTTTTTTCTCAAATATTTTACCAAATAAATGAAAGGTCATTAAAGTTCATTGGTTTCCACTGGAATTCCATCACCTCCACTAGCTTTGTTCATAGTGATGCTTTCTAAGGCCCACTTGACTTCACATTCCAAGATGTCTGGCTCTAGATGAGTGATCACATCATCATGATTATCTGGGTCGTGAAGATCTTTTTGTACAGTTCTTCCGTGTATTCTTGCCACCTCTTCTTAATATCTTCTGCTTCTGTTAGGTCCAGACCATTTCTGTCCTTTATTGAGCCTATCTTTGCATGAAGTGTTCCCTTGATAGCTCTAATTTTCTTGAAGAGATCTCTAGTCTTTTTCCTTTATTTCTTTGCATTGATAACTGAAGAAGTCTTTCTTATCTCTTCTTGCTATTCTTTGGAACTCTGCATTCAGATGCTTATATCTTTCCTTTTCTCCTTTGCTTTTCGCCTCTCTTCTTTTCACAGCTATTTCTAAGGCCCACTTGACTGCACATTCCAAGACTAGAGAAGTATTAATCTGTCTTTTGTTACATAAACGTTATTGACTGGAGAAGTTTGACTATTCACTTACCAAATAAATCACCAGCCATAGGCATTAGTTTCTGCAAAAATCACTGGGTCAATAATGTGTTTAACATGGATCCCATTCCTAATCTACTGTCAAAAAGTAAGAACTAATCATCTCAAACTCAGCATATTTAGGACTGAATTTCTCAGCTTTCCTTCCAAATAAGCTATTCCTTTTGCATTATACTTTTCAGTGAAAACCAGCACCATTTATCCATTCCCAAAGCCAAAAGACCACAGGGTCATCCTCAAATGACATCTTGAATCTATCTCTGTCCCCAGTGCTTTTGCTTTCATAAAGGCCATTGTCATTAGTCCTTTTGAATCTATCATTTAAGACTATGCCATGTTCCTTACTTTCAGGCCTTTCTATGTGCTCACTGCTTAGAATGTCCTCTCTCTTCTTTGGCCTTTTTCATTGCCCCTTGAACAAAACATCTGGGACAGTGGTTGTCAAAGTGTAGTCTCTGGACCAGTGGCAACAACATTGCATGGAAACTTGTTAGAAGTACCAACTTTTGATTCTTGCCCAAGAACTAGTGAATCAAAACTCTGAGCACAGAACCAGGCAATCAGTGGTTTAACAAACCCTTCAGGGAATTCTGATGCTTGCCGGAATCTGAGCACCACTGGCCTTGGCCAGGAATCAGTAGAGGATTTCTGTTCAAATTAGTGTGGTAAATATTTTAGGCTCTGAGGACCAAGAAGAAAAATAAAGAATATATGAGTACTACATATGGGCTTCTCAGGTGGCTCAGTGGTTCAAAGGATCTACCTTCAGTGCAGAAGGTGCAGGAGACACAAGTTTGATCCCTGGGTCGGGAAGATCCACTGGAGGAGGGCATGGCAACCCACTCTAGAATTCTTACCTGGTGAATTCCATGGTCAGAAGCACCTGGCAGGCTATCATCAGTAGGGTTGCAAAGAGTCAGACACAACTGGAACAACTGAACAGGCATGCATGCACTTATACATATGACAGCTAAAAAAGGTGACAGAATTTTTATTGGTGAAATTTTGAATTTCTAGACACAGAAATTTAAATTTCATATATTCATATTTCATGAAATGTTATTCTTATTTTTTAATCCATTTAAAAATACAAAAACAGGAATTCTCTGTACTGCTTTTGCTTCTTTTCTATAAGCCTAAAATTATCTTAAAATAAAAAGCTAAGCACATACAGTGATGTGATCCACACAAATGAGCTGTGACTAAAAAGTTCAGTATAATGTTACAAGCTCATGATTTTACAAAATGATTGATGGGACAAATTTGACCCCATGAGCTGTGGTTTGCCAACTCCTGACCTGCACTCAGCCATCATTAAATCCTACTACTCTTGCATATATTGTAGCCTTGAACATCTTCTTTACTTTTTAGTCATCTGTTTTTGAAGATCCATTTTTTCATGGATCTTCCACCAATTTATTTGATATGCTTCCTAATCTGTTTGTGTCCCTCTCTCGTTCACAATGTCTTCCTCTCCTTGTGGGCAGTGGTTCGGTTCAGTTCAGTCGCTCAGTCGTGTCTGACTCTGCAACTCTGATGCCTGGAGGGATTGGGGGCAGGAGGAAAAGGGGACAACAGAGGATGAGATGGCTGGATGGCATCACTGACTTGATGGACGTGAGTTTGAGTGAACTCTGGGAGATGTTGATGGACAGGGAGGCCTGGCATGCTGCGATTCATGGGCAGTGATTATATCTCATTAATTTGTATATTGCCAGCACAAAATATTGTACTTGGCTCAGTAGTCACTTCTTCAGTAGGTAAAGAAAAGAATGAACATATTGGGAAGCAGAGAATGCCATTTTTTCATGGACCTTCCATCAGTTTATTTGATATTGTTTTTAATTTTTCAATATTTATATTTGTAGGAACTCTTTTATGTGTTTAATTATTTTTAGCTTAAAATTAGCCCAATGCTTGAATTTATCTTAATTCTTTTCCTCTGTTTAAGAATATTTCTTTTTCTACTCATTCCATAAGCTACACAGGCTGCAAAATAGGTGGTTTTTTTCCTGGGTGCCATGTTTTCAGTTAACATTTTGTGGCTTTGTGGCCAAGGAAGAAGAGGAAATGGATTTTGAGTCCCTGCTGCACATGGGATTTTAACTTAACGTTACTCTTATACCTGAAAAATGCCATTAATTGTAATATTCCACTGAACTTCTTAGGCACAGCTCATTTGTGTTGAACACACCACTATATGTGTTTAACTTTTTATCTTAAAGTAATTTTAGACTTATAGAAAAGAAGCAAACGAGTGCATAACGTATAAACACATTGCCCTGTTTCCTCTAATGTTACCATCTTCTATAACCATATTAGAATTATCAAAATTTAACATTAATAATGCTGTTAAATAAACTACAGACTTCATTGAGGTCCATTTTTTTAAACCACTTTTGCCCTTTTTCTGTTCCAAGGTCTGCTCCACAATTCCACGTTGTATTTAGATTTTTCAGCTCCTTACTCCAATCTATGCCTGTTGCTCATCTTTGTTTTTCATGGCACTTTTGAAGAGTAATGCTTAGTTATCTTGTGAGTATCTCTGAATTTCAGTTTGTCTAGTGTTTTCTCATGATTAGATTGGGATGCATTTCTGGCAAGCATCTCAGAAAAAATTGAGGGTGTGCTTTTCTCTCCATGCATCGTGTTAGATAACTCATAATGTTGATAAATCTTATTACTGATGATGTTCATCGTTCGACTATGGTTATATCTGTTGGCCAAGCATTATATTTGATTATCCTACTTAATTTGAAATGATCTTAAAGCACTTTGATTCTAAATCTAATCTTGAGTAACATAAGGTATGATAAAGTATGATGTAAACACTTAGGAAAGAGATTTTTGAATAAAATAAAATAATTAAACAAAAGGCTAAATAAGAATTTGGTAACATGGAGCTATTGTCTCAGACACATGATGCTGAGAAAAATTAAAATATTCTGCCAATATTATCAAGGCATAGCAAAGTTTAAGTTGGACTGACTTCCTGTCCATACTGTGTACACGTCACGTTGAAAAAACAAGCATGTAACAAACATTTATTTATTTATTTACTTCAGAATTACACACTTTGTATCCCTTTTAGGCAGCAGAAGGGAAGGAAGGAAGGAGGATTATAAAAGCAGAAGCTTAGGAGTAGATAGGGCAGTCAAGGAGAAGAGTTTTGCTGGAGAGGAGCCATGGCCAGGAAATTGAGTGCAAATTCTTAGTCCCCATATCACTATTACACATTGGAATATTGAAAGAATAACAAAGACTTTCAATTTGAAGGTAAATTAAGTAAATAAAAGAATAATTTAAAATGTTCTTTTTCTACTTGCATCTTTAAGCATAACTTGTAGAGTCTTTATTTTAAGACTCATCTGCTATAAGGAAGTTGTTTATATATAAAGAGAGTTTTTGTGGACATTTCACTTGATTCTCCTTTTATTTTCGTCATCGTACATGTATTTATTGACCATCTACTCCTTGACCAGTGGGATGCCAGGTGCTCCTTTTTACTATCAGAAAAGCAGAAAAGATTTCCTGGAGGAAAATTAGGAACATCTTACGCCCAGATACACTTTGTACAATTTCCAACTTAGCAATTTAATATCCGGTAGTTTGTTTACATAGCTGTCTCTCCTCTACTTCGAGCTCAAAGTTCCTGTCCTTTCATTTGATGTACCAAACATCTGCTCCTAGCATCATTCAACCCCTGGGAAGAGGAATAAGAGTTCTCAGAAGAGAGGTGTGGAGGGAAGAGTATATGCAAAGATGTGATTCTAAGAGAAAGAAGAACACTTTTGGAAGCTTCTAAACAGTTCAGTCCTGTTGGATTGGGAGGGCTGGGAATGCAGCTGGAGAGGTCACAGGGGCAGGGGCATTCATATGTGCCTTGCACACTATGCCAACAGATTTAAACTTGACCTGCAAGTGATGGGAGCCATTGATGTCAGTCATTATTATCTAATGAACTCATAGGGATGGTAGATGGTTACAGTAAGAGTGAAGCTCAGTTTCTGGATCCGTGCAGGCATTGGGCCATGCGGTCAGTAATAAGATTGCAAGTGTGAAATCGAAAGTGGAGGAAGAGAGATTCTTCTCTGTTACTGAGCACAGAGCAAATTCCAGGGGAATGTTTAAATAAGCATAGTTTGCTTTGGCACACTCCGTCTCCTCGTCATCTCTTCCGCCTCTCCCTGTAAGTGTTCTCTGCTTGTAGTCCTTTTTCCTTTCCTTACGACCTGGCCACGACACAAATATCACCTAATTTCTTTCCTACCACAATTCAGAGACTGTGACTTCAGCCTAAGGGATTTCTGTTGCATACTAGGAAGAAAGAAATGAGAGAAGTGGGGATGGCTGAGAGTCATACTCCAAGACTTTACTTTTATAAAGAGGATGCTTATAAGCCAAAGTGAACTCATAGTTGGTGAAATTTCAGGCAACGATTGTCATAAATTGAAGTAAAATATGTCTGAAAGTGAAAGGGAAGATTCCAAGGTTTTAATGAAAGTCTGGCAGATTCTAAGTTCAAATTCCCTAGCCATCCTTGCTTTTCACACTTCTTTTTTTCACATCCTACAGCTTTTCTAAAAGCTTAAATTTTATTCTGTAATATTCACTTTTAACCCCTCCCACCCTGTGTCAACTGTCGTATTTCTAGCTGAAATAAATTGGTTCATAAGGGACCCAGGAGTTTCAAAAATAGCTATTATAAGATCAGAGCTTTTAGTGGGGCACGGGTAGGGCTGGAGGGAAGTTTACAATAAGGGGTGATTAGATTATAGGAGTAGAGTCAAGCCTTCTCAGAGTGATCAGGAAGCAATTTCTACATGAAAATAAGTTGGGTAAAAAAATGTAATTGTATGCAATTCTAAGGCACCAAATAATCTTGAATACATTTTGTTTTGCATTTTGGTGGAACAGCTATTCTCTCCATTATTGCAGAGAAGAATAAATTTAATGATTTGTCTAGAAATGTTCAATTCCAAACTTTAATTTTCATAAACTGCCTTCTGTACATTACTGGTACAATATTCAAAACTTTTGTTATACTACAAGTTTAAGATTGTGATAACTTAATGACTTCTCCCTTATATTATCCTTTATGAACCAGTAAATTGCAGATTATTTAGCCTGCAAAATAGCATGCTAAATATCATCATGAGAAGAATATGTCTTTAGAAATTATTGATAGAATACTTATTTTAAACATAAGATAGGGAGGTATCCTGCTCAAATTTGAGAATAAACACAGATTGGTTGAATGTCAGTATAAACCAAACACTTAGGGAATATATCTAAATAAAGTGAGTGCATGGCATTTTTATATTTACAACTAAATGAGGTGCCATTTCTGGCCTGGATCCATATCATATGTATTTTATATATTTTTTCCAAAAACAATAACATTTCTGATATATTAAGCATTTTGACAGCTATTGAAGTTGAACTATACTGATTTTTCCCTAAATATAATAAAAGGAAAGAGACAGAAGTATAGACTTTAGGAAGTGATAATATAGTACATAACATTTATTTTTATAGTATTGCAGAAATTTTAATGGTCATAAAAACATTCTATCTAAACATAAACCTGTGATATTTTTAAAAAGTAGTTTGTCTTATAAAATTCATTGAAGGACTTACATAAATAAAATACTTTTTGAGTCTGCTTCAATTAAAATAATCATTCTTATTTAGAGAATTCTGAAGCAAACAAAAGCTAAGATATTATACAGGTAGAACAGTTCAGTTCAGCTTAGTCACTCAGTTGTGTCCAGCTCTTTGTGACCCCTAGGACTGCAGCATGCAAGCCTCTCTGTCCATCACCAACTCCCAGAGTTTACTCATGTCCATTGAGGTGGTGATGCCATCCAACCATCTCATCCTCTGTTGTCCCCTAATCCTCCCGCCTTCAATCTTTCCCAGCATCAGAGTCTTTTCCAAGGAGTCAGTTCTTCGCATCAGCTGGCCAAAATATTGGAGTTTCACCTTCAACATCAGTCCTTCCAATGAATATTCAGGACTGATTTTCTTTAAGTTGGGTTGGTTGGATCTCCTCGGAGTCCAAGGGACTCTCAAGAGTCTTCTCCAATACCGCAGCTCAAAGGAATCAATTACTCAGCATTCAGCTTTCCTTATTGTCCAACTCTCACATCCATACATGACTACTGGAAAAACCATAGCCTTGACTAGATGGACCTTTGTTGGCATAGTAATGTCTTTGCTTTTTAATATGCTGTCTAGGTTGGTCATAACTTCTCTTCCAAGGAGTAAGCATCTTTTAATTTCATGGCTGCAGTCACCATCTGCAGTGATTTTGGAGCCCAAATATAAATTCTTTCACTGTTTTCACTGTTTCTCCATCTATTTGCCATGAAGTGACGGGACCAGATACCATGATCTTCATTTTCTGAATGTTGAGCTTTAAGCCAACTTTTTCACTCTCCTCTTTCACTTTCATCAAGAGGCTTTTTAGTTCCTCTTCACTTTCTGCCATAAGGGTGGTTTCATCTGCATATCTGAGGTTATCGATATTTCTCCCAGCAATCTTGATTTCAACTCGTGCTTCATCCAGTCTAGCATGATGTACTTTGCATATAAGTTAAATAAACAGGGTGATAACATACAGAGTTGACATACTCCTTTTCCCATTTGGAACCAGTCTGTTGTTCGATGTCCTCTTCTAACTGTTGCTTCCTGACCTGCATACAGATTTCTCAAGAGGCAGGTCAGGCGGTCTGGTATTCCCATCTCTTTCAGAATTTTCCAGTTTATTATGATCCCTACAGTCAAAGGCTTTGGTATAGTTAATAAAGCAGAAATAGAGGTTTTTCTGGAACTCTCTTGCTTTTTCCATGATCCAGCGGATGTTAGCAATTTGATCTCTGGTTCCTCTGCCTTTTCTAAAACCAGCTTGAACATCTGGAAGTTCATGGTTCATGTACTGTTGAAGCCTGGAAAGAAAAATCTTCAGCATTACTAGACTAGCGTGTGAGATGAGTGCAATTGTGCAGTAGTTTGAGCATTCTTTAGCATTGCCTTTCTTTGGGATTGGAATGGAAACTGACTTTTTCCAGTCCTGTGGCCACTGCTGAGTTTTCCAAATTTGTTGGCAAATTGAGTGCAGCACTTTCACAGCATCATCTTTCAAGATCTGAAAAAGCTCAACTGGAATTCCATCACCTCTCCTAGCTTTGTTCGTAAAGTTGCTTCCTGAGGCTCACTTGACTTCACATTCCAGGATGTTTGGCTGCAGGTGAGTGACCTTTTTTACAGTTCTTCTGTGTATTCTTGCCACCTCGTCTTAAAATCTTCTTCTTTTAGGTCCAAACCATTTCTGTCCTTTATTTAGCCCATCTTTGCATGAAATGTTCCCTTGGCATCTCTAATTTTCTTGAAAAGATCTCTAGTCTTTCCCATTCTGTTGTTTTCCTCTGTTTCTTTGCACTGATCACTGAGGAAGGCTTTCTTATCTCTCCTTTGGAATTCTGCATTCAATGGGTATATCTTTCCTTTTTACTTTGTTTTTCACTTCTCTTTTCACAGCTCTTCGCAAGGCCTCCCCAGACAGCCATTATGCTTTCTCTTTTGCATCTCTTTTTCTTGGGGATGCTCTTGCTCCCTGTCTCCTGTACAGTGCCACGAAACTCCGTCCATAGTTCATCAGGCCCTCTATCAGATCTAGTATTTAAATCTATTTGTCACTTCCACTGTAAGGGATTTGATTTAGGTCATAGCTGAATGGTCTAGTGGTTTTTCCTACTTTCTTCAATTTCAGTCTGATTTTGGCAATAAGGAGTTCATGATCTGAGCCACAGTCAGCTCCTAGTCTTGTTTTTGCTGACTGTATAGAGCCTCTCCATCTTTGGCTGCAAAGAATATAATCAATCTGATTTCGGTGTTGGCCCTCTGGTGATGTCTATGTATAGAGTCTTCTCTTGTGTTGTTGGAAGAGGTGTTGGCTATGATCAATGTGTTCTCTTGGCAAAACTCTATTAGCCTTTGCCCTTCTTCATTCCATATACTGAGGCCAAATTTGCCTATTACTCCAGGTGTTTCTTGACTTCCTACTTTAGCATTCCAGTCCCCTATAATGAAAAGGGTATCTTTTTGGGTGTCTTGTAAGTCTTTATAGAACTGTTCAGCTTCTTCAGCATTATTGATCGGGTCATAGACTTGGATTACCATGATACTGAATAATTTGCCTTGGTAAAGAACAGAGATCATTTTGTTGTTTTTGAGATTGCATCCAAGTACTGTATTTCAGACACTTTTGTTGACCATGATGGCTATTCCATTTCTTCTAAAAGATTCTTGCCCACAGTAGTAGACATAATAGTCATCTGAGATAAATTCACCCATTCCTGTCCATTTTGGTTCCCTAATTCCTAAAATGTTGACATTCACTCTTGCCGTCTGTTTGACCACTCTCAACCTGCCTGGATTCATGGACCTAACATTACAGGTTCCTATGCAATATTTCCCTTTACAGCATTGGACCTTGCTTCCATCACCAGTCACATCCACAACTGGGTGCTGTTTTTGCTTTTGCTCCATCTCTTCATTCTTTCTGGAGTTATTTCTCCACTGATCTCCAGTAGCATATTGGGCACCTGTCGACCTGGGGAGTTCATCTTTCAGTGTCCTATCTTTTTCCTTTTCATACTGTTCATGGGGTTCTCAAGGCAAGAATACTGAAGTGGTTTGCCCTTCTCTTCTCCAGTGGATTACATTTTATCAGAACTCTCCACCATGATCTGTCTTGGGTAGCCCTACACAGCATGGCTCATAGTTTCACTGAGTTAGACAAGGCTGTGGTCCATGTGATTAGACCGGTTAGTTTTCTGTGATTGTGGTGTTCAGTCTGTCTGCCCTCTGATGGAGAAGGATAAGAGGCTTATGGAAACTTTTTGATGGAAGAGACTGACTGAGGAGGAAACTGGGTCTTGTTCTGATGGGCAGGGCCATGCTCAGTAAATCTTTAATCCAATTTTCTGTTGATGGGTGGAGCTGTGTTCCCTCCCTGTTATTTACCTGGGGCCAAATTATGATGGAGATAATGAAGATAATGGTGCCCTCTTTCAAAAGGGTCTATGCAGGCGCTGCTACATTCAGTGCCCTCAACCCTTCTGCAGGCCACCACTGACCCATGCCTCCATTGGAGATTCCTGGACACTCACAGGCAAGTCTCGGTCAGTCTCTTGTGGGGTCACTGCTCCTTTCTCCTGAGTCCTGGAGCACAAGGTTCTGTTTGTGCCCTCCAAGAGTCTATTTCCCAGACCTGTGCAAATTCTGGCAGCTCTGTGGTGAGACTAATGGCAACCTTTTCCAAGAGGGCTTATGCCATACCCAAGTCTTTATAAAGTCTGGTGATATGAAATAAATAAAAATTTGAAATGTAATCAAAATTTGTTAAGCATCAGTTTACTTTTTGAATGGTTGTTAAAAAAAAAAACTTACAGAAATTTAAGAGAAAGTGATTCATTGATATGGATGATCAAATCTGAGTTTTAAGGACAATTGTCACTACAAGTTTTGACTTGTAGTGTCCAGCCTTTAGAATTTTCATATTTCTTTCAAAGTTGTTCTAGTAAGGGCAATTATTTAGTTGTAGAGTTCAAATAGTATGAGTTTACTTTTCGCTAAACATTGATAGTTGAGCTTTAAATTTCTAGCAATAAGATATTTATGTAAGATTTTTTTAAGCTTTTTAAAAATATTATTATATAATCTAAATAGAAGTCTTTGTGAAAAGTGGGTAAAAAGATACATGAAAGTGAAAGAAAATGAAGTCACTCAGTCATGTCCGACTCTTTGCGACCCATGGACTATAGCCCACCAAGCTCCTCCATCCATGGGATTCTCCAGGCAAGAATACTGGAGTTGCCATTTCCTTCTCCGGGGGATCTTCCCAACCCAGGGATCATACCCAGGTCTCCCACATTGCAGGCAGATGCTTTAACCTCTGCACCACCAGGGAAACCCAAAAGATACATAATACTAGGGCAAAGGCTTAATAAATTAAATTACTTAGCATGATTTTGTTGCTTTTCAGTCAGTAAGTCATGTCTGACTCTTTGCCATCCCCTAGACCTCAACATGCCAAACTCCTTGTCTTCCACTATCTCCTGGAGTTTGCTCAGATTCATGTCCATTGAGTCAGTGATGTTATCTAACCATCTCATCCTCTGCCACCACCTTCTCCTTTGCCTTCAATCTTCCCGGCATCAGCATCTTTTCCAGTGAGATGCTTCTTCACATCAGGTAGCCAAAGTACTGGGGCTTCAGTTTCAGAATCAGTCCTTTCAATGAAAACTCAGTTTTAAATTCCTTTAGAGTTGATTGGCTTAATTTTCTTGCTGTCCAAGGAACTCTCAAGAGTCTTCTCAACATCACAATTCAAAAGCTTCAGTTCTTTAGCACTCAGCCTTCTTTATGGTACACCTCTCACATCTGTACGTGACTACTGGAAAAACCATAGATTTGACTATATGAACCTTTGACTATACAGCAGAGTGATGTCTCTGCTTTTTAATATGCTGCCTAGGTTTGTCATAGTTTTCCTTCCAAGAAAGCAAGTGTCTTAATTTCATGGCTGGAGTCATGGTCTGCAGTAATTTTGGAGCCCAAGAAAGGAAAATCTGTCACTGCTCCTACTTTTTCCCATTCTATTTGCCATGAAGTGATGGGACTGAATGCCATGAGCTTAGTTTTTTAAATATGTAGTTTCAAGTCAGCTTTTTCACTCTCCTCTTTCACCCTCATCAAGAGGCTCTTTAGTCCCTCTTCACTTTTTGCCCTTAGAATGGTATCATCTGCATATCTGAGGTTGTTGATATTTCTCCTGGCAATGTTGATTCCAGCTTGTGATTCATCTAGCTCAGTATTTTGCATGATGTACTCTTCATATAAGTTAAATAATAAGCAGGGTGACAATATATAGCCTTGCCAGTTTTGAACTCCTTTCCCAATTTTTGAATGAGTCTGTTGTTCCATGTAAGGTTCAAAGTGTTGCTGCTTGACAGGAGACAGGTGAGGTATTCTGGTATTCTCGTCTCTTTAAGAATTTATCTCAGTTGGCTCAGCTGGTAAAGAATTCTCCTGCAGTGCAGGAGACCTGGGTTTGATCCCTGGGTTGGGAAAAGGGAAAGGCTACCCACTCTAGTATTCTGGCCCGGAGAATTCCATGAACTGTAAAGTCAGACATAACTGAGTGACTTTCACAGTTTGTTGAGATCCCCACAAGCAAAGGCTTTAGTCAGTGAAGAAGTAGATTTTTTTATTTTTTGAATTCCCTTGCTTTCTCTATGATCCAGCTAATGTTGGCAATTTGGTCTCTGGTTCCTCTGGTTTTTCTAAACCCAGCTTGTACATCTGGAAGTTCTCAGTTTACATACTGCTGAAGCCTACCTTGAAGGATTTTGAGCATAACTTTGATAACATGTGAAATGAGCACAATTGTACAATAGTTTGAACATTCTTTGTCGTTGCCCTTCTTTGAGATTGGAATGAAAATTGACCTTTTCTAGTCCTGCGACCACTGCTGAGTTTTCCTAATTTGCTGACATATTAAATGTAGCGCTTTAACGGCATCATCTTTTATGATTTGAAATAGCATATTTGGAATTCCATCACCTCCACTAGCTGTGTTCATAATAATGCTTCCTGAGGCCCACTTCACACTCCAGAATATCTGGCTCAAGGTGAGTGACCACCGCATTGTTGTTTTTCATTGAAGAAGGCCTTATCTCTCTTCGTTAATCTCTGGAGCTCTGCATTCAATTGAGTATATCTTTTCCTTTCTCCATTGTCTTTCACCTCTTTTCTTTCTTCAGCTATTTGTAAAACTTCCCAAACAACCACATGGCCTTCTTGCATTTCTTTTTCTTTGGGATGGTTTTGGTTGCTGTCTCTATATAATGTTACTAACCTCCATCCATAGTGCCCTCTGTCTATAAGGTCTAATCCCTTGACTCCATTCCTCTCCTCTACTGTATCATTGTAAAGGTTTTGGTATAGGTCATACCTGACTGGCCTAGAAGTTTTCCCTACTTTCTTCAATTTAAGCCTGAATATTGAATAAGTAGCTCATGACCCTGAGCCACAGTCAGCTCCAGGTCTTCTTTTTCCTGACTGTATAGACATCTCCATCTTCTGCTGAGAAGAATGTAATCAGCCTGATTCCAGTAATCACCATTTGGTGATGTTCATGTGTAGAGACATCTCTTGTGTTGTTGGAAAAGGGTTTGCTATGACCAGCATGTTCTCTTGACAGAACTCTGTTAGCCTTTGCTCTGATTCATTTTGTACTCCAGCTATCTCTCGACTTCCTACTTTTGCATTGCCCTCCCCTGTGATGAAAAATGCATCTTTTTTGATGTTAATTCTAGAAGGTGTTTTAGATCTTCAAAGAACCAGTCAACTTCAGCTTCTTTGGCATCAGTGGTTGGAGCATAGACTTCGATTACTATAATGTTGAATGATTTGCCCTGGAGACAAACCAAGATCATTGTTTTCATTTTTGAGATTGTACCCAAGTCCTGGTGCAATCTTTTGTTGACTATGAGGGCTACACCATTTCTTCTAAGGGATCCTTGCACACAGTAGTAGATATAATAGTCATCTGAGTTGAATTCACACATTCACATATATTTTTGTTTACTGATTCCCAAGATGTCAGCGTTCACCGTTGCCATCTCATTCTCGACCACATCCAACTTACCTTGATTCATGGACCTCACAGTCCAGATTACTGTGCAACATTGTTCTTTACAGCATCAGACTTGACTGTCACCACTGGGTGCATCCACAACTGAGTGTCATTTCTGCTTTGGCCCAGTGGCTTCATTCTTTCTGGAGCTATTCGTAATTGCCCTTCACTCTTCCCCAGTAGCGTGTTGGGCACCTTCTGACCTGGGAGCTCATTCTCTGGTGTCATATCTTTTTGCCTTTTCATACTACTCATGGGGTTCTCACTGCAACAATATTGGAGTGGTTTGCCATCCCCTCCTCAGGTCAAAATTTTTTTGTCAGAACTCTTCACTATAACCTGTCCTTCTTGGTGCCCCTGCATGCCATAGCTCATTGCTTCACTGAGTTACCACACAAGCCCCTTCATCATGACAAGGTTGTGATCCACAAAGGGGACTTAGCATAATAAACTTAAAAATTGTTTCATATAACTAAATATTAATAATCATATGTATGTGTATATATATATATATATATATATATATATACACACACACACACACACATCTTGGATCTGTCTCTCCTATCTCCTTAAAGTGTGTAGAGTCTAGTTACATACATTTCTTTGGGTTCTGCTTATTTCCTGAGACATTTTATGTGTTGTGAGATGTAGCTTTCCAATGTTTTTGCTGTAAATTTTTGATTGCTGTAACTATTCTAACTCATTGTGTTTTAAGTGTAAACTGTTTCCTACAGTCTAACATTTTATTTTACTGATTGCAAACTACCATTTTACTTAGTGAGAATGAACAAGATGTACTCTGCATCAAATTTTATATAAATTAAAACTCCTCTGAATTTTTGCCACCAATTTTGTTGCCTTTCAGTGTTTCTCTTTTAGGAAAGAGCCATCATATAGCTGTTTAGTATTTCTTAGCTTTAATTCTAGCCACCATCTTCTTTATGTGTAATAACTATTAGCAATGAATATTTCAATTGACTTCTCTTCAGTTTATAATTTTGCATTTTATCAGCATAACTATAGTATAAAATGTTTTTTTCTGGTATCCTTTTGACATTTTTTGGCAATGTTAAATAAGTAAAATTGAGAAAACAATGCTTTTATCCAAAGAACCATATCTATTTCTATTGCTTTTTATTTATGCCTTATGCATCTAAGTTTATTACTATGCATAAAATAAATATACGTTTCTTATATGAAGAATGGAAAAGATGACATGCAATAAACATTTAGATAAAAATAAATATTGACGTAAAAGTACATACAAGTTAAATATTCATCTTAAAGGTAGAATGGCTCCTAAAAGGATAGTAAGTGATATATCAGGGAAGAAATAATGGTAGCTTAGAAAATCCTTTTAAGGACAAGCTTTCTCTAGGCAGAACTTGGATTACTCAAGAAAGGGTTAATTTATAATATGATATAGTTAATCATACCCATTTTGAAACCAGAAGACTAGAGAAGAATATAAATTTTAAATGAATAGATACAATCAAAATGTAAGGATTGAACATTTATATTGAACATATTCAAAGATATTGAAAATTTGAAACTGAAACATTATTAATTAATATGTAGGAAACAAAATGGGCAGGAAAAGGTAGTGACCATCTTTAAAAATGAAAAAGAAGAAAAAATGATGCTGGTAATTATAGACCAGTCAGCTTAACTTTGACACCAAGGCTGATACTAGAGCAAATCATCAAACAATCAATTTACAATCATCTAGAAGAGCAAAAGTTAGTGGGTAGCAACCAGCATGGTTTTGTGAAGAGCAAATTGTGCCAGGCCAATTTAATTTCCTTCTATGATAGAGTGACAGGCCATGTAGATAAGGGCAAAGTAATAGATGTAATCTATCCGGACTCCAGTAACGCTTTTGATTCCTCTCCACATGACATTCTCATCAACAAGCAAGGAAGATATGGTCTAGACCATACTTTGGTTAGTTGAGTGCACAGTTATCTGTGGATTCATACTTCATGGTTGATTATCAGTCATCATCCATAAGGGCCCTCAGATTGGCATACAAGAAAGTTAGTATCATTAATAAGACTAGTTACATTTCCTTTGATGAAGATGGAATTAGACTGGCATAGAGGTACATTAAGCCAAATCCCTTTTATATTAATAAATATAATGATAAAAGAAAGCACCCAAATCATCAGCATCTTATATCTCATGGGCACATCTAAAAGGTCCAGGGAATGAATGACATACAAGAGAAGCTACCAGCTTTACTGATTATTTCAGTCATCGCTATTGTTTCAAGTTATGTGAGTGGTGACGTCAGGTAACTTTTAGTATTCTATAGGCTCCCTGAGAATAAATTATCTTCTTAAACTCAATAGAAACCATACTCAAAGGAAGCAACTAGAAGAGTAGAAGAGGGCTTTTATATTAAGCAGGAAAGAATGTTGGTATTAAAATGACCCAGAAATAGCTGAATAGATCACCTTTATCATGACCTAGATCATAGATTTGAGGACATTTAGTTTACAGATCATATGATGGTGAGCAGTAAAAAAATAAAAGTAACTGTGTAGATAAGAAAAAAATTCCTAAACAATTTTGATATTTTTTGAAAATAGTCTATGGAAAAAAACAAGATAAAGGTCATGGGAATGAAACAGATAAAAGATAGGGAAAAAAAGACTGGCCTGGCTCTTCACGCTGGGAACTAGTTCCAAAATATCAGTGAGCCATACTTAGATATCTGTGAGCAGGGTCATGTGATAATACTTTAATGAATTAATAGGAGAGAGCAATGAAAGCTAAAAATTCTCAAATTTATTTGTAGAGCAGAAATAATAAAAATGAGTGTTTATTAGCACATTTTGACTGAATAGTAACATGCACTCTTTAAGGAAGGTATTTTTTATCTGTATAAACTGCCTCATTTAAAGCTATTTGAGTAGAAAAGATAATGTCGTAGAGGAGGGAAACGTGTTTTTATTAGAACTAACATTAATGAAGGCCTAGGAAAACAATGGCTTTTAAGTGATCCCGGAGTTAACCTTATTCCTTGGTTCACAGCAGATGAATTTTGAAGCCCACTAGTTAACTGCAATCTATGCTGGGTATTCATCCTGTTTCATGGCACCATTTGGACCCTGTGATTTTATGAATAACATTCCCCTGCAGATAGTTGATTAGAGCTGCTGTTATTTTAAAGACGTTTGTATTCTGTGGATTCTCAAGAAATAACCAGCAGGGCTTTCTTAGAGATAACTCCCCTAGGATTAAATCCAAGGGAGTGGTTCTTAAACATTTTTCTTCCAGGACTCCCTGAGAGTTTCTGCCAAGAGTACTGCCCATTTCATCCCCCTTAATTGCATACAGGAAGACAGAAGAGGATATTATCATCTCGTCTTTATTTAGTCTAGGGAACACAAGATTGCTCAGTGAATATGGTTGACGGAGAGTTGATAAGCAGTAGCGAGAGCAGAGGAGAAATGGAAGACGTTTGGAGACAGATACTGCCGTCACTGTTAACAAGTATGACAAACTTTGGCTCCATTTCCCTCACGTAATTTGCAATTTCCTAGTGATGTGTAGAAAAATTGCATTTCCTAAGTTTAAGAAACTCTTCAAAGAGAAATCACAGAAGTGATGGAACTTCAAGAGCCTTCTTCAGTCTGATACGGTTAGCCAAAGCAGGGATATAATGCTTTTTAGTGTGACTTTTATGATGTTTTCAGTTCCTGGCCTGAGTCAAAACACTGTTAAGCAGATGTTGATATAACATGTGTAAATAGGGGTGGTGTGACAAGGCAAAGTTAGTGTCTACTTTAGAATCATGGATTTAGCACATGAACTGGTACGTGACAACTTTGTTCTAGCACCATCTTATAATTTCTAAGTAGGAATAGATCTTTCTTATCTTACTTTAACTCACCTTATTGAATTCTTATCATTACTAAATTTACTAGCATACCTAAGGAAGAGAAAAATTAAAGAGAACAACTTTTTAGTATCTAATCATATTTCTCATAAATTATTAGAATACTAGTATTTTCTCATGGGGAATTACTTTATAAAAAATATCAAAAGGAAAAAGTATTTATAATAATAACTAATTACCAGTGGTTACTTTAAAACAAACATTGTTGGGTCTATGTAAAAATGTCGGTCTGATTTGTATTGTGAAGTAATGCCAGTCAATCACAACGAAAGTGGGTGGGCTTGGAATCACAGGGACCTGGGAGGTATAGATCCTGACCATTGTCTGATCTCTTTGAGCCTTAGGTTTTTGAGCTGTGAAATGAAAGTAATTGTGTTTACTCTGTAAAGCTGGCTCTCAGTTCAGTTTAGTTCAGTCGCTCAGTCCTGTATGACTCTTTGCAACCCCATGAATTGCAGCACGCCAGGCCTCCCTGTCTATCACCAACTCCCGGAGTTCACTCAGGCTCGCGTCCATCGAGTCAGTGATGCCATCCAGCCATCTCATCCTCAGTCGTCCCCTTCTCCTCCTGCCCCCAATCCCTCCCAGCATCAGAGTCTTTTCCAATGAGTCAACTCTTCTCATCAGGTGGCCACAGTACTGGAGTTTCAGCTTTAGCATCATTCCTTCCAAAGAAATCCCAGGGCTGATCTCCTTCAGGATGGACTGGTTGGATCTCCTTGCAGTCCAAGGGACTCTCAAGAGTCTTCTCCAACACCACAGTTCAAAAGCATCAATTCTTTGGCGCTCAGCCTTCTTCACAGTCCAACTCTCACATCCATACATGAGCACAGGAAAAACCATAGCCTTGACTAGACGACTGGCTCTAGTGAGAATTAAAAGATGTAATATTTTTAAGAGGAAGCAAAGCTATCATTCAGTGCATACCCAGTAGGTCTTCTGTTACTGGCAACTACTACTACTCTTAGTGGAAACAGTTTGTTGCTATGAAAAATTACTAACAAAAGAGTGTTTAAGAACTTCAGCTTTCGGTCAGGTTGATTTGGGTCTTGTGGTATGGCCATTTAACTTTATATCTCCATTCCCTGTATAGATAGAAACTCAATCACATTTGTCTTGAAGATCTTTAACTTATGGATGAAAATAGCCCCAAACAACAAAAGCGTATCAAATAATGTCTGAACATACTTTTACTTTTCTAATGACATTCCAGTGAAGTCAGAAAGATATATAGATAAAAGATATATTTAACTTTTGCTGTTTCTTGAACTAATCATTGTTACATTGTTTCACTAGGTAGATTTAGCCACTAAGTCGTGTCCAACTCTTGGCGACCCTATGGACTGTAGCCTGCCAGGCTTCTCTGTTTATGGGATTTCCCAGGCAAGAATACTGGAATGGGTTGCCATTTCCTTCTCTAGGAGATCTTCCCAGGCCAGGGCCTGAACTCAGGTCTCCTGTATTACATGCAGACTCTTTCCCTGAGCTACCAGGAAAGCCCATTGTTTCACTAAAAACCTTTTAAGTAAGAAAGATTCCTGTGTCTGTTACACCTCAAATCTTCTTACTACTGCTTTAAGAAAATTGGAAGAGCTGAACTAATGATTAATCAGAGGTAATCAATGAGATATATATATATATAGCTAACTTATATACAAAAGGCAGTAAAATGTCATACCATAAATCTTTTTATGTCCATTGTATAAAGAAGTTTTAAAGTTTCAAATTCCAGTAATAGTAAAATATGACATAAAATGTGTGAAGAATATTTTAGCCTGTGTTTGACAGATATATTTTACCAAGGAAGAACATATTGTAACTCCTTCTTTAACTGAGTGATATTTTCTAAAACATGGATAAATCTGTTTCCAAATCACACACAATGAAGAAGCAAAAAAAGAAAAAAAAGTGCTTTCCCCAAAGTCAAGTGTAAAGAAGCACTGTAAATATCATGAATAAATGTCACCTCCTCACAGTATTAATAAATGGGGAAATAAAGCATGGCTCTTATCTTTTTGGCATAATTTAAGATAGTTTATTATTTTGGAGCAGCAAGCAGAGCACTTGTTAGATATCATCATTTGGTCACAGATTTGTAAATATATCAATTCTGTGCTCAGAGAAGGATTATCCTCAACTGACTCCACTGAAAATAATTACAGACATATTCATAAATGTTTCAAACATGGTACTTTTATCAGGTTTTTACCTGTATCCACATAGACACACAGAGTTTGTTATTAGGGCTTATTTCTCAAGGATTTTGTAACATTTAATTCTAAATTTTCTCCATGATGAGGTAGAAACTTGTTATTCAGATTTCTAAGAAAAATTAAATGTGATATTAAAAAAGAAAACTGTATTTTTTAAAAAAACTGTTTTATATTAAACATTTTTTTCCAACTCCTGAACCTCTCTCAAAGGTTTCTTATCTTGGAAATATTTTGTTCTATTGCCTGGAACTTTGAGAAATACCATTAAATAAAATTGCATATATTTTATTTTATAAAATAAAAGTATTTTTATTACTTTTAAGAAACATTGTCAGTAAAAGATTCATTGAATTAGTTTTACTTAAATATTTCAATATAGATACTAAAGAAAGTATAAAAACAGATAAATTGGTATGACTGAAGCAGATTTCTTTCAGAGGTATATCATAAGAAATAATTTTAGAAAAGTTGAGAGATGAAAACAGAGGAAGTCCATGTATGTCAGAAGAAGGCCAAGTTGAAAATTCATCCAGGCAAATGTTTATTAGTATATTTTTAATTCATGATTTTATACTTTTTAACCTAAGAGCTCTTGAATAGTTACCTAAGAGAAAAACAAAATATTCCTAAATTAGCATATACCACATACTCAGAGTTTAAAATGTATCTTGTGTCTCTGATATGCTCCAGTCCGTACGGATTATTGATAACAAGTGACTGCCCCCAGACTGGGGGTGAATACCTATCTATCATTAGAGCACCTGGGAATTTCTTCTTGACTTCTTTAATCCAAAGATGAGGTAATTAATTTGGCAACATGACATATTGAGAAGGAAAATTGGATTGATTTTAAGTTCAGACTTTGCATCTAAGAAACACAGTGTTTTGGGGCAAGTTGCTTAATCCAGTTGAATGTCAATTTATTAATCATAATTTTGTAGTAATATTGTGTATCTCAAATATGAAAAGTGACAGCACAATGTAAACTGTAAAGTGCAATAAAAGTTCTGTACCACTGGGCACAATGAAATAGTGAGCGAGTAAAATATGTTGTATCATAAAACAACCATACTCTGTTTCGTTCTCAGTTGGATTGACCACAGAGTACTGAGATGGTCCAGCCAGCAACATGAATATCTTGTTTGGTTGCGGGTTCAATCGGAGACACAAGTAACCCTGCCCACCTCCTCCCACCAACACCACTCTATCTAATCTTAAAACTGAATTAGAATGTATTCCTCAGAGTAATTAAAACTGATGAGTAGGTTGGGTTGATTGCAGTCTCTTTGTGATGGTGGAAAATTAAGGATTTCCTTAGATTGAAACAAGGTATAAATAAAATTTATTGAAGAAGAAAAAGTTCTTTGTCTAGGAAGGAAAGAGGGGGAGTTTCCAAGCTGCTCAGAATGCCAAGGAACAAAAGGTCTCCGACTGAGAAGCTGCAGAATTCCAGATGCTTCCAAGAAAATCTTGCACCACCTCATGTTATAGTTTAACCATTAATCGTGGAGCATTTTGAGAGAGCATCCAGTTTCCCTTGAGAGTACTTCACTGTTTACAACAGCAACATCACATCTGATAACAGGAGAGGTCCTTTTGGCAGCCGCTAGAGCACCAGTCCAACCAGTAACATACAGTTTCCTGGCCGCATCACTAATTCCTGTTGGAAATTTATCAGCTTCTGTCTCTAGCAGCAGAATCCTGACTGATAAGAGAAGAGGCTCATCTGCTGGTAGTCGACCCTCACCCCCCACCCTGCCAGTTTATCAGCTTCTACCCAGTTCATAAATCAGTCTGTGAGATTTTTTTTTTTTCTTTTGGTTTGGTTTGGTTTTATCAGAATGTATTTCTCTCATTGTAACAGTTAATACTTTAATAAGAAAACTTAACCAGGGACATTAGGAAGTTAGTTAGAGACATCTTGCAGGCGCCTCCTCCCTTGTCAGTGACAAGGTAAGGTAATCCTATACACAGGCTGCTATTGTGAGCTGAGAAACTGGCCTCCTTCGCTGCCAGAGACCAGATGCACCTCTCTCTATCCTAATCTGTAAACGACTTAAAGGAGCCTTATCTCGGGGCTCTTCGGCTTCATTTCATGCTTGATTTACTTTAATTTGTCTGATAGGGCACAAGGATTTGGAGACGGCCCATCTTTCTGCAGAAAACGTTCAGATTTTTTTTTCCTTTTCCCTGGCATTGTTGTGTTAGGGTTTGGGATTTTTTTGGGGGGAAAAAAAAAATTTTTTTTTAATGTGGAGGAAATCTTGCTCCAGTGCAGCAAGCTGCTTGAGTGTGTTTAGATTTAAGCTACCCCAGCAGAAAAGAGTTTGTGAAGTGGTGTGATTGTGCGATGGGCCCTATTTACATTGAAATCACATTATGCGATATATCAGGATTCCTGAAGGGAGCGGTGCAGTAGAGCGCTGGGCCCACAAGATACTTTGAAAGGCCTATATATAGCAGCAACAATTGATAGGAGATTTTACAGGAGGCTTTATAAATATGTAAATAGGCGCTATCTGATTGGGTTCTGTGGCTACACATCTGTACCTCAAAGGAAGCAGAGCTGTGAGAACTACCAGGAAAACACTAGTTTGCATTCTCAGGGAGTCTGAGAAATAGAAATGTTTCCCGGGTTGACAGCAGGTCAGAGTGGGGGCTCTTTGTATACTTTGGGGGGAAGCTCCTGTGCCAAGGAAGGGATCCTGTCCTTCTTCCGGAAAAGGAGACTCTCCACGCCCAGAGTTTGCACTTGCTTTATAATGACTCAGATCGGTAGCTGTTGACCTTTCACCCTTCTTGTTATTTCTTTAAATTGTTCATGTGATATGGTGCCTGGGGGAATTGCTCTTACGTTTTTGCATTTTAAAAATGTACTTCCAGTGACCCAAGGGAAAGAAAATAAAGTCTTTGGTACATTGATCCCTTGATTAGTTATTTCCTAAATGAAAATGGAAATACTATTAAGACAGTAATAATGTTCCATCTTAATAGTTGAGAAGTCAATAAATGGCTCCCATGTGCTTCATTAAGGATCTTAATGAAGCCATTTTTGATGGCTGAACTTTACATTATCCTTTTTTTTCTCTGTTCTTTTCTCTCTTTTTATTTTTTTAAACCAGAAGTCATTTAAGGAAGAGGAATAGTAGGTATGAAACATTTTTTTATATTGAGATGGTTACCAATGATAAAATAAAATTAATGGTAATTTGTGAGGCAGACAGTTATGCAGAAGATAAAGCACAAGGGTTACTTTTCATATAGTACATATATAAAATAAAGTGGCATGTTGGATCAGTAACACGTTCATGCAATTAGCAGGTATGTTCCCCGGCTCGTCTGTGTTCTTTTATTCTGTGATCATTCAGACATGGGATACAGTGATCCGACATGCCTCCATCCAGTCCCAGAGCAGTAACTGAGATCAGCCAGTCCTAGTTCAACTTCCACAGCTTTCCCCACTACTTAAATACTGAGCTGTTGTTACCCTGTATGCAGTCTTATGCCTCTCTTTCCTTTGCCACAGAAGAACCTATGGCTGCAGTCTTCTGTATCTACATAAGTGGCCTTGGAGAACATAGGAGAGCTAAGTCTCCTCTACCCTCTATGTGGGTATAGACATAAAACGATTTTCACTGCTTTACTTTCACAAATACAGTCAAAACAAAAACAACTTGATTAACTGGGGAACTTTACTTGTGGGTAGGTTAGTTGAGCTCTTCTGGCACATCCCACAAGGAACTGTGTGTATTTTGTTTCCAAGAAATTGTTTCAGTTTGGACTCTAATCTTATCTTGTATTAACACATGAATCTAATAGAGGATGAGATGGTTGGATGGCATCACCAACGTGATGGACATGAGTTTGAGTAGGCTCCGGAAGTTGGTGATAGACAGGGAAGCCTGGCGTGCTGCCGTCCATGGGGTCAAAAGAGTCAGACACGACTGAACGACTGAACTGAACTGACCGACTCTAATGAAGTGGTGGCAAACGCTATTTAGTCAGGAAATAAATTAATTGATTATGGATAAAGATATACAAAAGGTATTTTCTCTCTCCACTTCTAATCTTATATCCTCCACCCTCAATGAGGCCTCTAGCTGTCATGACATGATGTTCAGTTCACTTCAGTTGCTCAGGAATGTCTGACTCATTGCGACCCCATGGACTGCAGCACGCCAGGCCTCCTTGTCCATTACCAACTCCCAGAGTTTACTCAAACTCATGTCCATTGAGGTGATGATGCCAACTAACCATCTCATTTTCTGTTGTCCCCTTCTCCTCCTGCCTTCAAACTTAGCATCAGAGTCTTTTCAAATGAGTCAGTTCTTTGCATCTGGTGGCCAGAGTATCAGAGTTTCAGCTGCAGCATCAGTCCTTCCAGTGAGTATTCAGGGCTGATTTCCTTTAGGATGGATTGGTTGGATGTCCATGGCTGTCCAAGGGACTCTCAAGAGCCTTCTATAACACCACAGTTCAAAAGGATCAGTTCTTCAGTGCTCAGCTTTCTTTATAGTTCAACTCTCACATCCATGCATGATTACTGGAAAAACCATAGCTTTGACTAGATGGACCTTTGTTGGCAAAGTAATATCTCTGCTTTTTAATATGCTGTCTAGGTTGGTCATAACTTTCCTTCTGAAGAGTAAGAGTCTTTTAATTTCATGGCTGCAGCCACCATCTGCAGTGATTTTGGAGCCCAAGAAAATAAAATCAGCCACTGTTTCCACTGTTTCCCTAGCTATTTCCCGTGAAGTGATGGGACCAGATGCCATGATATTAGTTTTCTGAATGTTGAGTTTTAAGCCAACTTTTTCACTCTTCTTTCTCTTTCATCAAGAGGCTCTTTAGTTCTTCTTTGCTTTCTGCCATAAGGGTGGTGTCAGCTGCATATCTGAGGTTATTGATATTTTTCCTGGCAATGTTAATTCCAGACATGATGTAGGTGATTGGAATTTTTCTCTCTGACATTTTTGCGGAAAGGGTACAGAAAACTCAATATTAGCTTATTGATAATAAAGTATTGGCTTATTCAAGTCATTAGCTGTCTAAAGAACCCCTTACAATGACAGTATAATAGTCAAGTTTGCAATTAGAAAGAACTGGATTGCAGACTCAGGCATTGGGGTGAGGATTTTCAGGGGCTGAATTGATTCTGATGCCTCAAGAATGTCCAGCCTCATATGCTCTACAAGCAGGTCTAAAAAGATGGATGATGTAGGAGGTCTCAAAATATGTTCCCTGCCTAAGAAATTTTACCCTTATCCTAAGATTTTGTGTGCTAGGTTTGGTGTGCTTACATGTCTACAGTCAGCCTCATTGGTGGTCGCTTGGTGTTTGAGATAACAGGGCTGTGGCAGTGCAGAACCTGTTAGTGAAAGCTTGCAGGTAGCACTCAGGAATGCTCAGTCAGTGCCTGGACCAACCACTGAATCTGCTCCCAGAGCAAGAATGGTCTTCAGAACTGGTGAGTCGTGTCCAGATTAGCTTGGGAGGAGCATCTGCTGTCAACATTCCCTGCTTCTCCATTGATGGCCTCTCACCACTTAGAGGGCTCCCCTTTTGGCTCAGCTGGTAAAGAATCCTCCTGTAATGCAGGAGACCTGGGTTTGATCCCTGGCTTGGGAAGATCCCCTGCAGAAGGGAAAGGCTACCCACTCCACTAGTCTGATCTGGAGAATTCCATGGACTGTATAGTCCATAGGGTTGCAAGAGTCAGACATGACTGAGCAACTTTCATTTTCACTTTTCACCACTTAGAAGCTTTGACTTTCACTGGCTTTCACTCTGAAAGATCCTGAGATTCCCATCTTTCATTCACGTTCTCATTTACAAAGACATTTTCTCCCAAGAAAGATTCTAATAAACCTGTCCTTTGTGCTGTGCTTAGTTGCCCAGCCATGTCTGACTCGTTGCAACCCCATGGACTGTAGCCTACCGGGTTCCTCTGTCCATGGGGATTCTTCCAGAAAGATTACTGGAATGGGTTGGCGTGCCCTCCTCTGGGGAATCTTTCCAACCCAGTGATCAAACCCAGATCTCCTGCATTGCAGGCAGATACTTTACTGTCAAGCCACCAGGGAAGCTTACAGATATTGGAGTAGGTAACCTATCTCTTCTCCAGGGCATCTTCCTGACCCAGGAATCAAAGCGGGGACACCTGTCCACACTGAGAGGTAAATAACTGATGAAGTGTAAGTTGCTACCTCTTTCAGTCCCATTTGCTTAACATAGGTACCAAGATGAAATGCCACCCCCCCAAAAAAAAATTCTGTTTCTGGGATAGGGAAGTGGGCAAGTATTTCTCAGTTTTCTATCTAGAAAGTGATTGCGAGAGCCATCCCAAATTATGGCATGATTGACATGAGCCTCTGTTTTATTTTGATTCTAGGGAATGCTGCTACTTAAGTGGACAGTAGTAATTGATTTAGATGCCTTCTGAACTCTTCACTCTGTTGATCTGATATCAATGTTTTTGGAATTTTAGTGGTTGAATTATTTCAGTGGGTAAGAGTTTAGTACTGAAAGGTCGAATAATCTGGTTTAAGCTAGTAATTTCTTTAGAAGAAAAAGCCTTTTTTTTAAGGTCACAAAATTATAACCTGAATCATTAGCTACAGCTGTTACATGCTCTTCATTATGGAAATCACTTGAACTGTACAGATCAAATCAGTAATCCAAAACCAGCAAACCTATGGTAGTGGCACTCAAGAGTGAACTTTGTGCACAAAAGGCCATAAATATTATATACTTGAAATAACCTTAAGATATTGAGAGTTCAGTAGTAGCCTAAATTATGGGGCTGTTTTGGAAAATTATCACATTTACGTATCTTACACTGAGGAGCATGGGTGTTGAAATCAGAAGGTCATGCGTAAAAATTTCAGCTTTGACCCTGGTTGACCTTAGGTCTCATTTCCTTGTCTGCAAAATGGGAATAATACTAAGTACCTGACAGATTGA
Organism: Nanger dama; assembly: GCA_917880005.1. Lineage (NCBI taxonomy): Eukaryota > Metazoa > Chordata > Mammalia > Artiodactyla > Bovidae > Nanger > Nanger dama. The sequence continues at coordinate 23,468,456 of CAKJTW010000035.1, forward strand.
ATTGCAGTATTCTTTTGTAAAACATCAAGTACCGTGTTTGACACATGGAAAACATTCTATGTATAGTAGTAATAATGAAAAAAGTCAGATTTTTGCATTTTATATCACTGATTGTTTATTTCCACATAAAATCAGTAGTTAGTCATGAGTTGGTAATTTTTCCTTTACTCTGGCTTTTAAGTCATCTTTGATAAATGGTGAGATTCCAGAAATTTTATTTATTTTAAAGGGTGGATGTGTTTTTAAAAGAATTGCAAAGAGGAAAAATACACCCTTAAATTTTTGAATGGTTTACTATGCATTATTAGCTTTGTAAATGTCAGGGAAGTATATTTTTTGTTTTTCTGTAAATTAATTGGTCAAATAACCATATCTTTGATATAAGGCAGTAAAGCCAAAAGATAAAATGTTATTTATTCTAAAATGGCAGTAAGTTGCTCTTGCTGCTGCTGCTACTGCTAAGTCGCTTCAGTCGTGTCCGACTCTGTGCGACCCCACAGACGGCAGCCCATTGGGCTCCTCCATCCCTGGGATTCTCCAGGCTCTTACCGTAAGAATATTAATAGGAAAGGAAGTTTGGGAGATTTTTATATCAGCCTACATATCATATGCCTAATATATATATATATATATATATATATGTATGTGTGTGCTCATTGTAATATTTTTCTTTTTGTATTTTTAAAATATAGAAATAGCTTGAGTTTCCTTTTTTTAAATCATGACTTTGTGAATCTCTATAAGGTTACTATTTCCTAATTGAAAGTGTGCTTTCCTGATGAGAGAGTTTCAGGAAGCTTTTGTGTTTTCCATTGTGAAACAGAAACTCACATGCAAAACAGCTGGTAAATAAGAAAGAGATCCTACTGGTAATAGAACAAGTGAGTCAGATTGGTAAATTACATTTTTCTTCGGATTGGACATAATTTTCTTTCCTAGATATTGCTCAAGGCCCTTTATGAATTCCAGCTTCTGTCTTTTCTTATATTTATGGATTCACTAAAATCCTCAGGTAGCGAAATACCTGCTCTCATGAATCATTTGCAGATAATAGTGGTTCAGACACTCTCTGTCCAAATTGATAATGGGTATCTGATCCAAAGCGATGCCTATTTTTTAAGGTCTATATAAGGAGTTCATGGTGGAAAAAAATCCCTTTTCCTCTGATCTCATGTTCATTATCACATCCAATAGTTAGTATCCTAAATGTAGAAATGTAGAATAAGGAAACTAGAGCGACTCTATTGTTCAAGTCTCCAAATTGCTTTGTAAAAAGCACATCTATTCAGACAGAATTCCTGTATACACTGTGCTGTTTAGCACTTTTAGGAAAAATGGGGGTTATATTTACGTTTCTCCTTCCTGTCTGCATCCTTCCTCAAATATTGAAATTATTATTTATGAAATTGTATTTTTAAAGTTATTTTCACTTATGAGAGATTTCATATAGGCTTTATGAAAACATTGAATTTATATGTAATATTTAGTATATTTTAAAAAGAGCTAATGTTCTGCTTTATTAATGTGTAGATTGACTTATTTGAATCGTTTCCTTGGGGTCAAATAAATAATTCCCTGCCAAGAGTAATGATACTGCAATTGCTAGTTCTCCGTGTATGATGAGCCTGAGTCATATTGGGAAACAGTGAAATATGTAAATTTCTAGACTACACCCACAAAGACTTTCAATAAATTGGTCTAGAGTAGAGATTTCAGAGAGATAGACAGACAGATGAAAACCAGATACTTGTGATGCAGATAGCTCTTAGATACACATTGAAGTCCTAGAGACACCATTGACTTTCTGACAGAGATTGTGTGCTGATGAATTCCGGTTTGCGATTTACATTTGCAGCCTACAGGTATCTGGCATCAGTCTATGCATAGTCCCACTAAGTAGACGCCTAGGGTGTACTGCAGCTGTGGACGACATGAATTCCTCACAATCCTCAGCCTCTTCTTCAGCTCTCTTGATTGTTGTGGGAATCTGTGACCATCACATTTCCTTGCCACCCATGACATGCTGTTCTCGCTGCTTGAAGTACACTCTTCTGTTCCCCCTTTTCTGAGCCTCAGCTCAACTACCGCCTCCACCTGGAAAGCTCTCCTGACCTCCCTAAGGGTCTCTGTTTTCAGAGTGTTCATCCTACCATGTGCTTTTCTCTCTAGCATTTGTCACAGTTGCAGTTCATGTGTGATGTTTGAACATTGCTTGCCTTCCTCAGTAGACTCAAAACTCAATAAGACACAAATCAGGACTGACTTCTTGTTTGTTTGTTTCTGGATGTATCTCCAGAGCTTAACAAGGCCCTGCACATAGTAGGCTCTTAGTCAATGTTGGTGTGAATAAAATACATCGAAGTAACCCTTAATCTCACAGTCTAAGATACCTAAATTCATTAAGATAAGGAACTTTGGGAATGAGTATTTGAAGGAACAGGGGTACCATTAGCATCTTCAGTAACTCAGGAAACTGGAAAGCCTTGAAGGCAACTGCTGAGATGGGAGAGGGCAACTGCTGAGATGGGAGAGGGCATGCACTAAACAGTGTCCCTGTTTAAGACTGTGGAACTCTGTTAGTGCTAAATGTACATAGCTGTTGATTAATGTTAAATAGAAAGATATGTAGTTAAAGTTAAAATTTTGGTACATGTTCAGTTTTCTCATGTAAATCTTGATTGTGGTCTTAGAAATGCTCAACTTTGATGGCACTGTCCATCTTCTCTTCAGGAGACGATGGGACATGTATAAAGAGGAGGATCAAGCATTATGTTGTATGCACCAGGCACTGTGTATATACTTTACATGTAATTTTCCACTTGATCTTCATAACCATCCTATGAGTATCAAGGAGTAAGACCAAGAGCCCCAGGGAACAACCACTGACTCAAAGTCATATCTAGTTTGTTTAGTTAATATTATGTTTTAGATTCTTAAGCTAAGATCCTCAGTCCCTACTCTTTTATTCTTATATTTCTTATTATTTAGAAAATGTTTGTAACAAATAACAAAGCCTACTATGAATACTATAGAGAAAGGACTGGTTTATGTGACTGAAAATGCCAAAGGATCATGATACCTCTAGGGTACAGGCACCGGTTCTTTGCTGATCTCCTGGTTCTGTCCTGTTTAGAGTTTTAGCTATATTCTTAGGGAGAGTCTTCCTCGTGGCAACAAAGCTGTCTGGCCCTTTCCACACACACTACACAGCCCAGAGCTAAGGAGCTCTTCTGTCTAGACAATTTTTTTGAAAGTCCTTGACATTGATTTTGATTGCTCTGACTTGAATGCTTGTCAACTTCTTGAACCAATCAGAAGGCATTATGGAGGAGAGAAGGAATAGCCTTAGTCATGTCTCATGAGTTACTCCTTCTGAGACAGGAAGGGATTAGTTTTCTTAAACCAGACAAATTATAGGAAGAGAGGGAAGGAATGGATTCTAGGAGGAGAACCCATGCGTTAGATGGTCTCCTCTTGAAAAGTGTTTAATTAGTGGAAATGTAAGCAATAGTGTAGGATAAATATATTTGGAGACAATTGATATTTTAAAATGATGTTCTTATCTGGATATACTTTTAAACAGCTCTAAAAGATTATCATTAAAGAAAGCAACCACTTGTATTTTTAATTTTTGAAAAGATTGTTCTTTATCAGTGAGATTGAGCAGCATTTAAGGAAAATGCTGATGGTTCAGGCTCTTCTTAAGTTGGCCAAGTATTTGAATATTTATATTGATAAAACAAATATTTTGCAGCACATGGAATAGTTGTATTTGACCAATTGTTTCTCCTTTCTCTACTTTGACAATAATGTTTGCCACTTTGTATGTCTAATACAGGTGTTACAGCATTGACAGATACAATATTAAATGTTTATAGAAAGCTGACTGTGTGTCCAGCATTGTTCTAGAGTGTTACCTGTAATCTTTACCACATTCCAATGAAATAGGCACAACTATCCCCATTTTCCTGGAAAAGAATCTGAGTTCCCCCACTTAGTAATGTAGGACTGCAAGCACATGCCTTCTGCTCTTAGCTCTTGCTCTAACCACTGGGTTATTCTCAATCCAGAGTCATGCAAAAAAAGATTCTTAACTCGTTTCTTGATTAATGTTCAGTTATTTGTTGACTTTTGTTCCTTTTGATTTTTAAAATGCCTATCAACAGATGACTGGATAGAGAAGATGTGTATATGTACATATATATCATATATATATGTATATATACACACAATAGGATATCACTCATCTATGAAAGAGTGTAATCTTTATGCAATATACTATATACGTATACACATATTTATATGCATTATACCATATATATCTCTTTATGCAATCTATGCAATATACTGTATGTATATATATCTTTATTCAGTCAATGCAACATACCATATATGTATACCTGTACATATGTGTATATATATATATATATACACACACACACACACACACACATACAATAGAGTATCATTCATATATAAAAATAGAGTCCAGTCTTATCATTTGCAACGACATGGCTGAACCTGAAGACCATTAAACTTCATGAAATATCTCAGACAAAGATAAATACTGTATTTTTACTTATATGTGGAATCTAAAAAACAAAGCAAATTAGAAAATATAACAAAACAGAATCAGAATCACAGATCCAAGGAACAAACCAGTATTGCCAGAAGGAGTAATAGTGGGTGAATGGCAAAATAGGTGAAAGGGCTTAAGGGGTACACGCTGCCAATTATAAAAGGAATAGCTCACAGAGATGTAATATATAGCACAGGAAATATAGTTAATAATATTATAATAACTTTGTATGTTATATAACTTATAAAAAATCAAATCACTATTGTTGTATACTTGAAGCTAATATACTATTTCAAGTCAACTATACTTCAACAAAATAAAAATAGAATTAAGTAAAACACGTTTTGCAGGGCAAATCACTACACTTCAGTAATTTAGTTGAGAACAAATAATATGGAATAAAATCACATCATGGATTTAAGCATGTTTTGATATTTGCATTATAAGGTTTAACTAAATCATATTGTCATTGTCAAGGATAATAACTGTTGAGTCTTAAGTAACAAAATGTTTTGGTTGAGACCATTAGTTTCAGTGAATGAATTCTTTGGCAAGAGGGGTCCTGACTCAATTGCGTTAAATATAGTCAAGATATATTTTGTTACTGTGAAAAGTTATTCTCCTTGACAACTTGATGATATAAATAAAAACAATCATTCTTTATAATCTTGATCATTGTTTGTCCTTCTTTTAGAATTAGCCAATATTTACTTTATTGCCATGACATACAGATAATAAAATAATTGAATTAAAAAAATTTTTAGTACCAACTTGATTTTATCTCAGTTAATTCAGTCAGAGACACTCTGAATACTGATAACATCTTTGTCATCTCATAGACACCTCTTTGTAACTCTCCAAGAATTTGGAAAAATAAATGCCGTCTTTGAAGAGGGGCAGACCACAATTATAACTGATATATTCATCTATTTGTCACCCTTTCCATCTGTGTTTACAAACCATGCCCACACACCTGTGAATCATCAACATGTTCATACAGGAGCCTCTGCTGAATTTCCTTGTGCTTGCTGGATCTATTAACATAGACACAATTATACTTCATCTTTTTAGCTCAGATGGAGAGCAGCTCCTTTTAATGGTAGAGTTTATTTATTTAAATTGAAGTTTAATTTCACTTGTAGATTTGATGAAATGCTTACTCTCTGTTGATTTAGTCTTCTCAAATGTCCAAACATTTTTATAGTTTTACACATCCCTCATGCATGAAAAATTGAGAATGTGTGTGTGTGTGATTTGCTGGAAATGAGTCATGCACTGAAATCATGCAGATTCCTTTGTGTTGTTACAACCACATGAGTGCTATGAGCAGAGAAAAGTAGACAGAGTTGGCTTGAAAGGAGGTGGTTTCAGTGGCAATAAGCTCATTTAAATGTAATTGTCATGCAGGAAAAACCTATTTGAACACTGAATACATTTCAAAACTATGTGCTAGACTAGCAAGACAATATAGTATTCCTTAAACCAGTTTTAATTTCTACATCTTGGAACATAGATAATGCTGAGATGCTTTGAGATTGAAATAGAGGACAATTTTAGGGGAAGTTATTACTTTGTGATATACCTGCTGACAATTATGCAGACATGAAGAAATACATTGAAAGGACAACAAAGCGTTTTAATATTTGTTAATTAAGGGCAACTTTGTTTTAGGATTTGGGGACAAGAATAATAAATATAGCTAATATTTATTAAGTACTTACTATGTATCTTGCACCATTCTACAATGCAAATATAAATAAAAATTATTTAATCCTCTCAACAGCTTCATGGGGTAAGTATGATTATAATTTCATTTTATACATGAAGAAGTTGAGACCCAACAAGGTTCAGTAATCTGTCTAATGTTGCATAGCTAGTAAATAACTAATCTGAAACTTAAACCCATTTCTGGGACCCCTGTACTTAAGATAGTATGCTATGATGTATAATTGGTGTGATGAGTACAAAAAGTATGTGTGGATTTTGTCATAGTTTTATTGTGAGAAATAAGGTAAACTACCTGAAAAATAAAGGAGAGTGTGAGCAAATCCTAGAGCATCCCTCCTCCCAAAGACTTAAAGAGTTTACAGTATTTTTGAATTGGAATTCTTCTGATTCTAGATTTCCATTTACTTCCGTTTATTTGTTTGCCCCAGTATGAGTTGCATAACACAGATTGGAAATATTATGGTTAATAAATTAGGGAGCACATTGGCATCATGGAGATATTTTTGAGTTATAAAAGAATAAATTTTCTCACACATAGCACTTGGACACATGATGACATGGCTTGAGCTCCTCATTGATTTGGTTTCTCATTAATGGTCTTAAATGTTTGACCTTACTATTGATGACTTAGATTTTTGTTTCCTTTTGTGTGTTCTTCAAGACTCACTCGGGAATGTGTAGATGTGATTTTGTACATTTTGATTAACCTATTATCTTCCAATAAGTCTTAGATAGGTATAGCTGTAAAATTCATTTTTTTTTTTTAATTGAAGTGTGGTTGATTTATAGTGTGTTCATTACTGCTGTACAGTAAAGTGATTCAGTTATACATATATATATATATTCTTTTTTATATCTTTTCCATTATGATCTATCATAACACATTGACTATAGTTCTCTATGCTACACAGAAGGATATTGTTGTTTATCAGTTTTTTTATAACCTCCCACTCCATCCTTCCTCCAACCCCTCCCCTTGGCAATCACCAGTCTCTTCTCTATGTCCCTGAATCTGTTTCTGTTATGTATATAGATTCACTTGTGTCATATTTTAGATCCTACATATATGTGATATTGTATGAGTATTGTCTTTCTCTGACTCATTTTGCAGACTCTAGTTCCATCCAGGTAGCTGCACAGGGCATTATTTCTCTTTTTATGGCTGAGTGACATATGAGGCCTTCCCTGGTGACTCAGTGGTAAAGTGTGTTAGTTAGTTGTGTCTGACTCCTTGTGACCCCATGGACTGTAGCCTGCCAGGCTCCTCTGTCCATGGGATTCTCTAGGCAAGAATCCTGGAGTGGGTTGCCTTTCCCATCTTCACAGTGTTAAAGAACCCACCTACCAATACAGGTGACACTCGTCAAAACCCTGGGTCAGGAAAGATCCCCTGGAGAAGGAAATGGCAACTCAGTCCAGTATTCTTGCCCAGGAAACCCCATAGACAGAGGAGCCTGATGGGTTACGGTCCATGGGGTGGCAAAGAGTTGGACACATGACTTAGTGATTGATCATGCATGCTGCTGCTGCTGCTGCTAAGTCGCTTCAGTCGTGTCCGACTCTGTGCGACCCCAGAGACGGCAGCCCCTCAGGCTCCGCTGTCCCTGGGATTCTCCAGGCAAGAACACTGGAGGGGGTTGCCATTTCCTTCTCCAATATATATATTAATATATTTTATATATATATATATTACATATAGACATACACATATCTATTATGCATCTGTATGTATATTTATGTAAGAAGATGTGGTGTATATATACATTATATATTATCCACTCATCTGTCAATGGATTTTTAGACTGTTTCTGTGTCTTGACTGTTAGTGCTGCTATGAACACACGGGTGCACATGTCTTCCCAAACCAGAGTTTTGTCTGGATATATGCCCAGGAGTGGGATTGCTGGACCGTATGGTGATACTCCTTTCAGTTTTCTCAGGGACCCTGTACTGTTTCCACAGTGGCTGCACCAGGTACATCCCCAGCAACAGTCTAACAGGTTCCCTTTTCTCCACTCCAGAATTTATTTGTTGACTTTCTAATGATGGCCGTTCTGACTGCTGTGAGGTGGTACTTCACTGAGGTTTTAATTTGCATTTCTCTAATAACTAATGATGCTGAGCATGTTTTCATGTGTCTATTGGCCATCTATGTGCCTTCTTTAGAGAAATATATATTTAGGTCTTCTGCTTGTTTTTGGATAGAGTTGTTTGTTTATTGTTGAGTTGTACGCACTCTTTGTATATTTTGGAAATTAAGCTCTTGTGGTTGCATCATTTGTAAAAATTTTCTCCTATCCCATTTTAAAAATTTAAAACAAAGGATTACCTTTGTTACTGGAATTCCTGTGCTGGCCTAAAATTCTCTAGTTTCTAGCTCTCCTTTTCAAATACAACTATTTTAAAAATGAATTTATTAAAAAATTGTAACATGAATTCTTTAATAAACTATGTTCTTAGGAACACAGATAACCTGTTAATGTGGAAAAGAGTATTCCAAAGGGAAATGAAATTTAAAAATAACAGTTAAATTGATGAAAAAGAATCAAAATGGTAAATACATTTAAGTGTCAAATATATACAAATTTATAGGACATAGTTTAAGACAAACATTCAAAGCAAAATAAAGGCCAGTTCCTTTTTGTAATAGCAAGATGAAAGTAAGAAGGTAGAAAAATATGTGTCTAATGGAGAAATTTAGAAATTATATCACCTATAAAAATTTAAGGTGATATAATCATTCAATGTAGAAAAGGATCACAATAATAATATATATATGTATATAACAATCATTTTGCTGTGCAGCAGAAATTAGCACAATATCGTAAATCATCTGTAATTCAAGAAAACAAAGGAATCACAAGAGCATTTGCTATCATAGTTAGATATCCACTTCTTTATTACTATGCACATGCTCACTCACACAAGTCAATTACCTATTAATTTAAATGGGCTATGATGGCAGAGCATGGAAAAATAGAACAGAATCAACATTTTTCTTGTGAAATCCAATGATAAGTTTGTAGCATTAAGTGAAAAAATATATAACAGTACAACCTGATTAAGTTAAACATTATGGAGACACACACACAAATATATGTGTATATGTGACCTAGTCCCTTTCTTCTAGCAACATGAGTCAGTTAGGAAGATAGATACATGCATAGTAGCAGATGATTATTATGATAAGCATTGTCACAGAGGAACAATATGTTCCAATGATGTCCTGGGAGTGGACAGAGATTATTCCTGGGTGGGAAGAATATGGGAAAGCTGTTTGGAATAGGTGGTTTTTGAGGTGGACTTTCAATTAAGGATAATTAGTGGAGAGAAGACTCTTGAGAGTCCCTTGGACTGCAAGGAGATCCAAACAGTTCATTCTAAAGGAGATCAGCCCTGGCTGTTCTTTGGAAGGAATGATGCTAAAGCTGAAACTCCAGTACTTTGGCTACCTCATGTGAAGAGTTGACTCATTGGAAAAGACTCTGATGCTGGGAGGGATTGGGGGCAGGAGGAGAAGGGGACGACAGAGGATGAGATGGCTGGATGGCATCACCGACTCGATGGACATGAGTTTGGGTAAACTCTAGGAGTTGGTGATGGACAGGGAGGCCTGGTGTGTTGCGAATCATGGGGTCGCAAAGAGTCAGACACGACTGAGTGACTGAACTGAACTGAATAGGGCGATATTTCAAGTGCAGAGAGTGCCTAAGTTTAGATAACAGTTTGAGAAAAGATCTATGGACAGTTTCAAATGGCAGGAAATATAAGAGGGTAACTGGAGCTGTACAACAGTGAGACAAGTTGGTAATAGAGGTATGAAAAATATTGCCGAAGACTTTGAGTAACAAAGTTAGAGAAATTACTGTATGAAAACGACAATGAACAATTTATAATATATTTAAAATGTGACATTGCTAAAAGAATCAGGATTCAAGATCGTAACCTGAGTATGGTGGTGATTTAGTTGCTAAGTTGTGTCCGACTCTTGTGACCCCATGGACTATAGCCCGCCAGGCTCCTCTGTGCATGAGATTTTCCAGGCAAGAATACTGGAGTGGGTTGCCATTTCCACCTCCAGGGCATCTTCCCGACCCAGGAATCAAACCGGGGTCTCCTGCATCGCAGGCAGATTCTTTCCCAACTGAGCCGCAAGGGAAGCACTTGTGCCCACCATCCCTGTCTCACATCCCATATGACTGTCAGAAGGACATGTATATATACACACATGCACAGTGGTCTGGAAAATAGGAGAGAGAGGGCCATCACTAAACTCAGAAACTGTGAGCAATTTCTAGAAAACAAATTAAATAGAATTGGATTCATAAAAAGGAATACAGGTCCATGTACTTTCAAGAAAAAAAATACTCTGAAGAGGAAAAACATTTCAGTGAAACTCCCGGCTCAGAGGAATATACCCAAGGGGAATAAAAGGGTAATTAGCCAGTCACACAATATATAATTAGTGACTTTAAGAAATTATATAGATATTATACAAGCTGATTTAAGTCATTGAATTGATAGAAAAATCATAGAATACAATAAGGAAATTTAAAATATGTCCAGATTACTATTTGAAGAATAGTAATAAGATGTACAACTTTCAAATAACTAAAGGAAGAACTTGCCCTCTACAGATATAAAAACTTATTATCTGGGTAATAATTAGATCGCTTTATGTTATATTTTAGTGTAAACAAAGACAAATTAAACAAAAGTAGTGCAGAGTCTATCCAGAAATTGATTCACACACACGAGTATTTGGTTTGCAAGAAGTACATATGAATACATTGAAGTAGTTGGAATTAAATAAAATAATGTGATATCTCAAATTGTTAACCTGTTGGCCACTGGTGAGAGAAATGGAATAAGGGAAGCTTGAAGAAACACTTTCACTTTTCAAAAAGATATTTTAGAGGATCTTTATAAAACCATACTCAGGCATTATTTATAAAAGATTTTAAAAAGGAAAAATAAGGATAAATGTTTGAGTGAGCAAATTCCTTGGACTCATCACGCATAGGCATTCTAAAGTTTGCTATTTTCTACTAGGAACAGAATATAGCCTTGAAAATCAGAATAAAAATATTGTGCTTTATTAATCAGCCAAGTTCGTCTGTATAATCTTATATTGAGAAATTGTATTGAAAATATATTTAAGTGTAGAGTTAAGACATTGTTATTTCAATTTGAAATTATAATTTGCACCTCTACTTGGCTCTGCAAATTTGGAATTTGAAAGCTGTTGCATAAGTACCTAACTAGATCCCACTACAAAGCTTATTCTCTTAATCCTTAAATTGCGTTGCTCCTCTGTGTAGCTTTCTGGGTGCCATTCATTAGATACATTAGGTAAACGTTATGAGTAAAAATATAACACAATGCTCTGATAAAACTAAATACTAGGTCTAACTTTTCACTTTAGCTCTTGCTTTAACTTTGAGAAAATACATTTAACCGTAGTTTGTTTGGTCTGTAAAATGGGAATAAAATTATCTCAGGATTGTTTTTTGAAATCATGAAATGAAAATACTCAATTACAATGCTCTGCAGATACTAAATATTCAACAAATGTTAGGTACCATTCCTGGAAAAGGATTACCCAGTGGTTTTTTTTTTTTTTTTTTTTTCCCAAATGCAGTCAGAGAAGATTCTGAGTCTTTTGTATTCAGATTGTATAAGCCCTTATCTTTACTCAGGTCCTCCAGAGAACATGAGCTTGATGTTCCTTGGCCTCTATTGGAAGATATAAAAAGGTAGATCTGGTACGAAAGAGGACAAGCTATTAGCAATCCACTTGCTTGTGCTCTACACCTCCTAGTATTTTGAAACTGCTTGTCTCAGACTTGGATGTCTTCACCATTGGTAGGATTGATAGCATGCAATGACCTAACCAGGAATGATGCTAAGGTTATGCATTTTTAGACATCAAAAATTATGGCATCCAGAGCTTTGAAGTAAATCCTCTGAATGAGCAACTTCTCTGCTCTGTTGCATCAGACAGTTGCTGCATCTCCCTGCTGGAGATGGCTTCTACAGTGCTAGTAAGATTCTCTGCAGACACTGACCTTAGAAGAACTGTGACCTTATAATAACAATTGACTTATTAGTTGATTTATTATACAAAGGATAATGTAGTCAACCAGTTGACTGTTCAACTTGTTAGTGAGTTATTTTTGTATGTTGTATTTGTATTTCATGTTGACATCAACTCAGGGTAATGATGTCCAGACTTCCTGTGATCAAAATCAACCAGATTAGTGGCAGGACAGTGCAGGGAGAATGTATTGACCATGTGTAGCAGCCCATGTTCTAGACCTGACTAACTTCAAATTGTTCCATGAATAAACCTCTTCATTTCTTCATTACTTCAATTTATTTATTTTTTGCCATTTATAGATTTATTGTTGTGGTAACACATACATAACAAAAGCCTACTCTTCTAACCATTTTTAAGTATACAGCTCAGTGGCATCAAGTACATTCACAGTGTTGGGTGACCATCACCACCATCCATCTCTAGAATGTTTGCATCTTCCCAAATTGAATCTGTACCCATTAAACAACACTATCCATTCCTCCCTCCTTCCAGCTCCTAGAAACCATCTGTCTGCTCTCTGTCTCTGTACAGTTTAACTACTTCATGTACATCATCTAAGTGGAATCATGCAATATTTGCCCCTTTGTGTCTTGGCTTATTTCACGTAATAACGTTTTCAAGTTTCATCCATGGTGTGGCATGTGTTAGTATTTCCTTCCTGTTTAAGGCTGAATAATATTCCATTGTCTGCATATAACACATTTTGCTTATTCATTCATCTACTAATGGTTCCTTGAGTTGCTTTCATCTTTTTGCTATTGTGAATAATGCTATGAACATTGAAAGTGAAAGTGAAGTTCACTTAGTTGTGTCGACCCCATGGACTGTAGGCTACCAGGCTCCTCTGTCCATGGAATTTTCCAGGCAAGAATACTGGAGTGGCTTGCCATTTCCTTCTCCAGGGGATCTTCCCAACCCAGGGATCAAATCCGGGGCTCCTGCATTCCAGGCAGACACTTTACCATCTGAGCAACCAGGGAAGTAACCGTGAACATTGAATGCATTGTTCAAATATCTGTTTGAGTCCCTGCTTTCAGTTCTTTTACTTACATACCCACCAGTCATGGGATTTCTGGGTCATATGATAATTCGGTATTTAATTTTATGTGGAATTGCCATACTGTTTTCCACAGAGGCTGTACCATTTTACATTGCTTCAATTTAAAGCGGTATCTACCTAGAGTGTTAACCGCTCAGTCATGCCCAACTCTTTGCCACCCCATGGACTGAAGCCCACCAGGCTCCTCTGTCCATGGGATTTTCCAGGCGAGGATACTGGAGGGTTTGCCATTTCCTTCTCTAGAGGCTCTTCTTGACCCAAGAATCGAACTCTGGTCTCCTGCACCGCAGGCAGATTCTATACCAACTGAGATATCAAGGAAGCCCTTGTGTCAAATAAAGAGTGATGATTAATAGAATTTCTCACAGCCGCTGAACCCTTGCTTGTTAAATATTAACCCTCCTAAGATCCCAACACGCACAGGGAAGAGCTTATATTGTATAACTAAGGGCTGTTCAGTTCAGTTCAGTTGCTCAGTCATGTCTGACTCTTTGCGATCCCGTGAACCGCAGCACACCAGGCCTCCCTGTCCATCACCAACTCCCGGTGTCCACCCAAACCCATGTCCATTGTGTCAGTGACGCCATCCTACCATCCCATCCTCTGTCATCTCCTCCTGCTCTCAATCTTTCCCAGCATCAGGGTCTTCTCATTTCCCAGCAAATGAGTCAGCTCTCCGCATCAGCTGGCCAAAGTATTGGAGTTTCAGCTTCAACATCAGTCCTTCCAGTGAACACCCAGGACTGATTTCATTTAGGATGGACTGGTTGGATCTCCTTGCAGTCCAAGGGAGTCTCAAGAGTCTTCTCCAGCACCACAGTTCAAAAGCATCAATTCTTCAGTACTCAGCCTTCTTCACAGTCCAACTCTCACATCCATACATGACTACTGGAAAAACAATAGCCTTGACTAGTCATCTAGTTGACAAAGTGATGTCTGTCTTTTTAATATGCTATCTAGGTTGGTCATAACTTTCCTTCCGAGGAGCAAGCAGCTGCTAGGGAAGTGTAATTATGTAAATGCTGGAAAGTTTACCAAAATAGATTAGTTACTAAATAAAATGTAAACTTTTCTTGATAAACTCAACATAATTGTACATATTTGTACCTTAAATCCTCTAAGACAAGAAGGATTCTCATTCTCAGTGATACCCTCAATGCCCAAAGTTACTGCTTAAAAACATTTGCAGAGTGAATAAATAAAGAATAAGGATGTCTAAACTACACTAAACACTTCATCCAATTTTGCCTTATCTAATTTGTCATGGCTTTGGCAATCATAAAAATATTCTTGGGTGTCTCTCTCTCTCTCTCTCTGTCACATACACACACACACACATGCACACACATATACACATTTACACACGCACGTTGACTTTTCAGTGTTAGCATTGAGCAATGTTCAGCCCAATAATTTGAGCAAGGTACCCTTTCTTTACTCAGTGGGTGAAGTCAGAAAAAGAGTCTGTAAAGCCTTTGGTGGTGAACAGGATTTTCTCTCCACATCAGTTTTAGATGATATCTGTGATCAAAGAGACATATGCTGTTCGTATGCTTCCTCTGTACTTCAGAACTAGCTGTGACCTGGAGGGTGTAGAGTGCCCTTCTGTGGTTGCCTAGAAACTTTGGCCGCACAAGTGTCAACTTACTTTCATGGCTTTAAGGGAGACGGAGCCTGGCAGAGAGCTCTAGACTTTGTAGAGGGGGAAAAAGGTCCTTGTGTGTTTTAAAACAAGTGTCTCACCAGGAGATAATGGTTGAGCTGTGGGTTATAAATGATGCATTTTGTTCTTTTCGTCTTGCTGATGGCACAAGGGAAAAAAAAAGTTCATCTCTTGCTTATCAAAATACTGTGACATTTCTTTTTCCACTGGAAAATTTTCAATCACAACCTTCTGCAGCAACCGACACCAGATTTAACAATTGTAAAACTCTACAATGTCTCATTAAAACCTATGTTTGGCCTCTTTTCTTTTATGTATTTCACACAAAATAAAACACACACAGACCCTCACTAAACACACAAACCCTCACTAAAATTTGCTATTATTTCCTTCCTCATTTCTTTAGGAGTACATTTGCTACTGAGGATGTAAATCATCTTTGTTTGTTTCCTGTTCCAAATTTTTAATATTTTGTGTGTTTCCGTTAGCACAGTTAACTCTAACCTATCAGTTTTATTAGGTCTATTAGCTTTGAAGAAGGCAAATTTCACAAAGTCTCCTTAACAACGAATGTATTTTTGAGAGATACTTAGAAATATGATAAAGGTGAAAGGATCTTTCTATGCCAGTCACCTCATGAGTGTGTCATGAGTGTTAATTTTTAAATAGAATCCTATGTTCGTTTAGGTTTAGATAGTTATTTGACAGGAGAGATTTTTGCTTTCCAAGCTGCATGTTCTATGTGTACAAACTAGAGTGGTGAATTGGTCAATGTCAGATCAATAGGAATGAGGATTGTGTAACTCAGTTTTCAAATATAGAGTACCAGGTGGTTAGGTGATATGATTCTCACATCCTTCCTGAGATTAAATTGATTTTGTAATTTTTACAAAACTAAGCATAGCATATACAATTTGATATCTCTGAGCTACTATAAATCTGGTGTAGAAAACATATGCCCCAGTTATCTAAAGGACAAACTGATATGGTGCAATGCCCAGACAAAGGGCTTTTTAAGAAAGCTAACAATAGTGTGAGCCTACAGCCACAGTAGTTGACTTACAGATAAAATAACATCTGAAGTAATCAAAGCCTGAATTTTGAATGGTTGTCCATTTACGAATTTTAATACGTGGACATATTTTTATTGCCTGTTTGCCCTCATAAGTGCTCAGTAAATGTGAATTGAACAATCTCCACACAGGTGTAAATGCATTTATGTATAGATGGGCTCTGTTCTTTACAGCTCTCAAATATTTCCTGATAAATTAATTCTTTGTATTTTTGCAGAAAATTGAGGTGAGATGGCTATTTTTTCAACATCAGGCATTCTTACTACAGTTAACTAAACTGACATTTTGCCTTTTGGTAGGGATATTCTTCCCCTTTCTCTTGAAAACCTTCTTACTCTTGGTCCTACTGTCCTTTGCTCTCAACCATTCAAAATTAATACTTGTATTTAGTTCATCCAGAACGTTATATTTAATGCTGATAGAACTCGATGTGTATGTTAAAGCCAGAAAAAATAAGGACATAAAAATTCACACGGCTTCATATAATTTTCTACTATGAGAGAAATACAGGATACATTTATACACAGATAAATGTTCAAATGTGAATAGAGATACTAATTGACAAGTGTAGTTGGTTTTAATATTTTTTAAAAGGTTCCCTCCCCCAATTACTAAATCTAGAAACTATCTGGCTGGTCTCTTTTATTTTAGTATTTTATTTTTATAGAGATTTTCATGTTGATTCTTTTTAAAAACACAGAATAGTAATCAACATTGGGATACATTAAAATTGAGAAAATCAGTACCAAAGAAATAGTGAGTTTGGATAAAACACCCAATTTGCTCGTGGAAAGTGAAGTCTGTGTTTAGGTGTTTCAAATAATAATAGGAACAAATGTAGTAATGCATATATCTTACTTCGAAATCATGATTAAGACCAAATTGTCTAGTTTATGTTTAGTCCTAGTTAGAATGCAGAAAGTGTTTGTAAATTCATAGGTGGGCATCTAATTTCTCTCCCTCTTTCCCTCTCCTTGTGACATGGAGCCCTTGGTGTCCTCTACGTGCTAAATTAATCTCTACTTACCAGCTGCGGGACCATGCTTGAGTTAGGTCTCTTTATGCCTTTGGTCATTTTAAAAATAGTGGCAGCAGTATGTATTTTATAAAGTTGCTATGAGGATTGAATGGCCCTTAGTCAATTTCATAAAATGGTACCTGGGACATAAAAAGTGGGATGAGTATTTATTAAATAAATAAACATAGCATTCCTCTCTCTGGGCATACTTCACACTTCAGAAACCTCACGAAGAGGCTTTCCAGGGTCAAGGAGTGATTCAGCTTGTGCAGTCACTTAGTATTTATGAAAGTGTATTTTCCTTGTTCAATCTTAAAACTTCAAAAGAACTCCACTTTCACAAAGATTACCTGGCAACTGGTTGGGGGTGAGGGGATGTCGCCCTTAGGACAACAGTATAAATTTCAAAAATTCCTGAGGAGCAAAAAGGCAACTTTCTTTTGTTTTTGCACTCAAAGAGTGGATACTGAAAGGGTTTGCAAAGATGTATTATAGATATTATAATGCAGTAGAGCTTTTTTTTTTTTTTTTAAGTTCTACAACTGGTACCTGAGTCTCATTAAAGGGGGCTAACCTAGGGCCTGTTAATGCTTTCTATTACTTTTAAAGTGTTATAGACTTGTAAGAGTGGGATTATGTTGAGCTTTAAGACCTTTTTATTCAAGGTGTTCCAGCGTCAGCATCACCTGGGAGCTCGTGTTAGAAATATAAAGAGTCTCAGGACCCCTGCACTAAGTGAAACAAAATCTGCATCTTAAAGAGATACAGCCTGAGTTCAGTCACGAACAATGGGTGGCCCCTCACACCAGAATTAAAATTACATCTTTATAGAATTTCAGAGCTTTGAAGGATCTTAAAAGTGAGCTAATCTAACTCCTTTATTTTCTGGTTTCTTATGTTTCAGAGATAGTTGTTCAGTACTTGCTATAAAGTCTGTGTTGTATTTACAAAAAGTATATACATGGCCGGGCTTCCTCTACCAGTGCAAGAGACATAAGAGATGCGAGTTGGATCGCTGTATTGCAAAGATCCCCTGGAGGAGGGCACAGCAACTCACTCCAGTATTCTTGCCTGGAGAATCCCATGGACAGAGGGGCCTGGCGGGTTCCAGTCCATAGGGTCGCAAAGAGTCGGACAAGACTGAAGCAACTTAGCACAGCACGGCATAGACCCAGTTCTTGCTCTGAGGTCTCTTCGGAGAGGAAATGGAATGTAAACTAGTAGGTGTGACACAGTGTATGGACCCCTCTTTTATAAGAAATGCAGAGAGCCATGAAAGACGACGCTGAGCCTGGGCGGGGGACTCAATGACGCATCTACTTGCTCTGAGTTTGGGCTTTGAGGTTTCCTGTAGCTCTGGGGTGGCCCCGAGACTCGGAATTTCTATGAAACTGATAGGGCTATGAAGGAAGCTTATGGACACAGCTTTGTATAATGAGTACCACAGGCTGGATGGTTTAAATGGATGTTTATTTTCTCACAGTTCTGGAGACTAAAGTCTGACATCACGATGTCAGCAGGGTGGATCTCTTTGAGCCTTCTCTCCTTGGTTTATAATCTTCTTCCCGTGTCTTTGCTTGGTCCTTTATCTGTATGTGCCTTTGTCTTAAACTCCTCTTCTTGTAAAGACATCAGTTATATTGAATTAGGGTCCAGGCACATGACCTCATGTTGTGTTAATAAACTGAAAGGCCCAATCTCTAAATATAGTCACATTTTTAGGTACTGTGGGTTAGGATTTCAGCATTTGAATTTCAACATTTTGAACACTGAACTTGAACAACTCAGCCCATAGCACCAGGTAAAATTTCAACATAAGTTTGCCATCATCTATTACTATAAATTAACTTATTGATGTGATTATGATAATTACTCTATATCTCCAAGCAGAAATCAAATTACTGACTTTCAGAGTTACTTACCAGTAACAGTGCACACTTGCTTCTAAGTGATTGCACCTCAGGCATCCAAATTCACCAATCAGGTGCCATGCGCCCTTTTAGCAAGAGAACCCCCAGCCATTTTTTTCTTTTGAGATTCCTTTAAGTTACCACTCAGTCAGGGCCAAGTGAGCACATCATTTCAGGAAGAACCAGTTCAATCTATTCATCAAATAGAATGATGTGGACCTGACAAATTCGAGTCCTGTCGATTTTTGAATTTTATTACCCTTGAGTCACACAACATGATTTTTAAAATTATGGTGATGTTGGTTTATGTTGTGTGTGCTGTGCTAAGTCACTTCAGTCATGTCTTACTCTTTGTGACCCTATGGACTGTAGCCTGCCATGCTTCTCTGTCCATTGAATTTTCCAGGCAAGAATACTAGAGTGGGTTGACATTTCCTACTCCAGGGGATCTTCCTGACCCAGGGGTTGAGCCCAGTCTGTGTCTCCTGCGTTGGCAGGCAGATTCTTTACCATTGTGCCACCTGGGAAGCCCATTTTGGTTTATTACCTTATGTAAATTTCATGTGTTCACAATTATAATTTGACATCTGCATGCATTATAGTAGCATGCTCACTACTGAAAGTCTAGCTTCTGTCTTGTTGTTTTTGACTGCAGTACGCCAGTCTTCCCTGTCCTGCACCATCTCTCGGAGCTTTCTCAAGCCCAAGTCCAATCAGTTGGTGATGTCATCCAACTGTCTTGTCCTTTGTCATCCCCTTCACCTCCTGCCTTCAGTCTTTTCCAGCCTCAGGGTCTTTTCCAATGACTTAGCTCTTCCCATCAAGTGACCAAAGTATTGGAGCCTCAGCTTCAACATCAGTCCTTCCTATGATTATTCAGGGTTGATTTCCTTTAGGATTTACTGGTTTGATCTCCTTGCAATCCAAGGGAATCTCAAGAGTCCAGCTCTCACATCCATATATGACTACTAGAAAAACCATAGCTTTGACTAGATGGACCCTTGTTGGCAAATTAATGTCTCTGCTTTTTAATACATTGACTAGGTTTGCCATAGCTTTTCTTCCAAGGAACAAGCATCTTTTAGTTTCATGGCTGCAGTCACCATCTGCAGTGATTTTGGAGCCCAAGAAAGTAAAATCTGTCACTGTTTCCATCGTTTCCCCATCTATTTGCTATGAAGTGATGGGACCAGATGCCATGATCTTAGTTTTCTGAATGTTGAGTTTCAAGCCAACTTTTTCACTCTCTTCTTCCACCTTCGTCAAGAGGCTCTTTAGTTCCTCTTCACTTTCTGCCATAAGGGTGGTGTCATCTGCGTATCGGAGGTTACTGATATTTCTCCCAGCAGTTTTTTTTCCATCTTGTGCTTCATCCAGCCTGGCATTTCATATGATGTATTGCTGCTGCTGCTAGGTCACTTCAGTGTCCGACTCTGTGTGACCCCATAGACAGCAGCCCACCAGGCTCCCCTGTCCCTGGGATTCTCCAGGCAAGAACACTGGAGTGGGTTGCCATTTCCTTTTCCAAAGCATGAAAGTGAAAAGTGAAAGGGAAGTTGCTTAGTCGTGTGCGACTTTTCACGACCCCATAGAGTGCAGCCCACCAGGCTCCTCCATCCATGGGATTTTCCAGGCAAGAGTACTAGAGTGGGCTGCCATTGCCTTCTCCATATGATGTATTATTCTGCTTATAAGTTAAATAAGCAGCATGACAATATACAGCCTTGGTGTCCTCTTTTCCCAATTTGGAACCAGTCTGTTGATCCATGTCTGATTTTAACTGTTACTTCTTGATCTGCATACAGATTTCTCAGGAGGCAGGTAAGGTCTTCCGGTATTCCCATCTCTTAAAGAATTTTCCAGTTTGTTGTGATCCACACAGCAAAGGCCTTAGCATAGTCATTGAAAGAGAAGTAGATGCTTTTCTAGAATTATCTTGCTGTTTCTATGATCCAATGGGTGTTGGCAATTTGATCTTTGATTCCTCTGCCTTCTCTAAATCTAGCTTGTACATCTGGAAATTCTCAATTCACGTATTGTTGAAGCCTAGTTTGGAGGATTTTGAGCATTACCTTGCTAATATGTGAAATCTTTCTGTTACCATACAGATGAACCCATTTTACCTTCATCCTGTCCCTCCTTCCCCTCTGGTAACCACCAACCTATTCTTGCTACCTATGTGGTTCTGTTTCATTTGTTCATTTATTTCATTTATTTTATTTTGCACATATGAGTGAAATTCATTTGGTATTTGTCCTTCTTCACCTGACTTATTTCACTTAGCATAATGCCTTCAAGTTCTATACCTGTTGTTGAAGATGCAATATTTCATTTTTTATGGTTAAGTCGTGTTCCATTGTGTGTGTATGTGTGTGTGTTTATTTGCCACATCTTTCTCCATTCATTCATTGATGGACACTTAGTTTTAATTCCCATATCTTAGCTATTGTAAATAATATGCAGTGAACACAGAGGTGCATATACCTTTTTGAATTAGTGTACTTCAGATAAATACCCAGAAGTGGGTACTGGATCATATAGTATTTTTATTCTTAATTTTTGTGGGATCTTCACACTGTATTCCATACAGTGGAGCTTCCTACCAACAGAGCAGGGGAATTTCCTTTTTTCATATTTTCTCCAACACCTCTTATTTCTTTTCTTTGTGATAATGATGTCTCACTGTAGTTTTGATTTGTATTTTCCTTATAATTAGTAATGTTGAACATGTTTTCATGTGCCTCTTGGCAATTTGTATGTCTCCTTGAAATATTATCAGGTCAGATCACTTGCCCATTTTTTTAATTGAGTAGTTTGGCTGTTTGTTGTTGTTGTTGATTTTATGGGTTCTTTATATATTTTGGACATTAACCATTATTGATATATGATTTGCATATATCTTCTTCCATTTGCTTAGGTTGTCTGTTTTGTTGCTGATTTTTTTGCTCTGAAAAAGCTTTTTAGTTTAATGTAGTCCCATTTTTTCACTTTTGCTTTTGTTTCTCTTGTCTAAACAGACAGATTTCTAAAGCTATTGCTAAGATCAATGTCAAAAACTTACTGCCTATATTCTCTTCTAGGAGTTTGACAGGAAATGGTTCTTAATTCTTCTAAAGGAAATTACTGTTCACATATTTTAAAAAGCTAATGGAAATAATAAATTTTTCTTTGGTGTGGTACTATTTTCCCTGTTATTGCTAAAGAATGCTTACTTGCATGCATATTACTTTTGTTCAACTTTTTGTGGAATAAAAAGGATAGGGTAACATTGGCAAGTTCCTGTTGACTTAAACTGCAATGATTAAATGGTTTACATTAGTTACATAATTGTGCCTGTGGAATGATGTAATCAGGGGCCTGTTATTACTTACTCTGCTGTGTGTAATACCTACTCATTTTGGCAGGTTTATGGGAGCTATGAAAGAAACTAGAAAATAAGAGTGATCACCAGTGGCAAGTGGTTTCTTCACCACTAGCACCACCTGGGAAGCCCAATAAATATATGCATACATGCATACTCAGGTGTGTCAGACTCTGTGTGACCCCATGGACTGTAGCCCGCAAGGCTCTCCTCCATCCGTGGAATTCTCCAGGCAAGAATACTGGAGTAGGTAGCCATTCCCTTCTCCAGGTGATCTTTCCCACCCAGGGATTCAACCTAGGTTTCCTACATTGCATGCAGAGTATTTACTGTCTGAGCCACCAGGGAAGCCCAGAAAGAGGCATAGGCTATAGCTAAAATCCAAGTATTGGAAGATTGGTTTGTGCATTTGGAGGGAAGAATGTCTGTAAAATTGCATCAGTATTCATAACTATATTATTTTTTATCATAAATTCTTAGAGGCCTCCAGAAAATTGAAGAATGTTTAGAATTAACAAGTCTGATTCCAAATCTGATTCATGTGTAGGAAGACTAAATAAGCCTTGAATATGTTTCTCAACATTTATATGACCCAAAACCATTGGAAAAAACCCTCATATGCAATACAAGTGAATAATTTTGAAAGAGATGTTTATAGGTTTTGGTGCAAACTGCGACAGTATACACAGAAGTCCCTCTAGGTGTTCACGATGTACTTCAGAGTCTGTTAGGGCCAACTGAAGCGATAAAACGCCAACTTTCTTTTCCAGCTGTTGATTGATAAGGACTGTGACTTCTTAGACAATCTTCAGAAAAAAATTAAAAGATTTCTTGTGTATTTAGAGGAGATCTATACAAAGAAAACATATAACATATTTCTAGAGAATTTAGAAGCTGTATTGTACCAATTCCCATCATAATTTGTCATAAGACCAGAAGAACACAATACCTGATGTGTCAATCCTGTAGACAGCTCTCGCGTATTACTCTGTAAACTCCCTGAGGCCTCACTTGTTTCTCTTCTTACCTCTCTTCTCCCTCCCGTTTCCTTTCTCTCTCTCTTTCACTCTTTCACTTCCTTTCTTACTGCCTCCTCCCCTCCTTCCGCTTTCTCTCTTTCTCTTTTCCTTTCTTTCACTCGTCTTCCTTCCTCTTCTTTCTTTCTTTCCCTTCCTTCCTTCCTCCCTTCCCAATAAGAAGGTAAGTGCTACAAGAGGAGAAGGATTTTCTCCAAAGGAATGGTTTGAGGATAGCAGTTAATAGGAGTTAATTGGTCACCAAGAGGAAAAGGACTGTTCAGGTTGAAGTGAGGGTCTGTGCCTGTTCCTGGTGCGTATGGAAGGCTCTTTGATGAAATGTGGCTGAAATACTGAGAACAAGAAAACAGGGGAAGAGATGTTTAAGGTGCTGAAGGGAAGGCTAATATTTACAGCTTGAAAATGATTGCTTTGGCTGTAGTGTGGGGGACAGAATAAAGGGAGTCAGGAGAATGCCTTCTTCCAAATGACCAAAGGAAGATTATCTATGGTAACAGTAAGTTTTCAGAGATTAGAAACACTGAGATCATAAGATGACATTCTCCTAATACATGGCCAGCCTCCTAAGAACGGCATTTGGCGCTTATAATTTTCCCCACAGTGATCAAATAAGGTCTTGAATCAAACATATGAAGGCGTATTATTGGGGAATAAATAGACTGGAAATTCCAAGTGGCTTTGCCATTGGCTTCCTTCCCATTAAATAAATAACTACTTTACATTATGATCCAGATTTCCATAGAAGCTTCATAGCTCATAAAGTAAAATCAGTTTGCTTCCTAAGTAACTTTGGTATTTCTACCTAGAAACCACAGTTGTGGGTTGTTTGTTTTTGATTAACACATGCTGCTTGAGGTAGTCCTATTTCTTGCATAACCTTTATCAGCCAATGATTCAAAAATTCATTCTAATTCCGAATGAGTAGAGACAACCAAGATTAAACCAGATTTGACTGCCTATCAGCAGAGAAAGACATTGAGGAAATATTTTAGAAACATACTCTTGCATTGCATGTAATAAACAGGATTTCACCATGTACTCCATCACACAAATGGAGTATTTTGTTTACTTTGGAAACAAACTGACCTTTATATTACAGTCTACAGTTTGGATTCTCTGGAAAGTAAATTTTTTTTTTTTTTTTTTTAGTTTTTCTGGGCTTCTTTTCAGCATTTCAAAGAAATTGTAAAGTCAGTCTCAGGCCTGGAAGGACTGAAGTTTTCTGGAAATTATAGCATCTATATTCACCTGATTATTGTAGGCGCTCAGCTCACTTCAGACGTTCAGCCCCCGAGGGAGAGTTTAGCTCTGTCTGCTTTCTGATTAGAGTCATTTTGAAGCATGCTACATGGGACACTGGAGATTTATGTTTGTGGACTTCAGGTTGCAAAAATGACCACACTGTGACATTATTTTTAACCCTTTATGATTTTGTTTTCAAAATTAAGAATTTGATTTTACTTTTGATCTATTCGTTATTTTTATTCAATGTGGTTTTGTACAGTTTTATGAACATTTTAACTAGAAATGATAACTTGTCTGCCCAGGCAATAGGTCTTGACAGAGAGCTCTGAATTCTAGAGAATTATGGAATATTTCAAATTAATGAGTCATAGATTTTGCTGAAACAAAGATGCAGTTTGAAACCGTATTGTGCTGAAACATAGTATTAGACCCTGAGTAAGCTGGACATGGCTGAGTGACTTCACTTTCTTTCTTTCTTTCTTTCTGTAGTTCCTTTTAGAGAAGGAAATGGCAACCCACTCCAGCATTCTTGCCTGGAGAATCCCATGGACAGAGGGGCCTGGTGGGCTACAGTCTATGGGGTTACAAAGAGTCGGACACAACTAAGCAACTAACACACACACACACACACACAAGTTATGTATTTAGTTAGTCCCAAGTTCTAAAAGAATAAAATGTAATTCGACTTCTAGAGACACCAGGTCCTATTGGTAACATTGCTGTTTTAATTTTACTGTTTAATAATGAACATGGTCTGTTTTAACATTTGTTAACTTTCCCCATAGCACCAGTTTCTTTAGTCTCAAGGTATTATTGCTGGTAGTCTATGCCTGATTATCATAAAAGGAGAGAAGAGTTGTTTATAACCTCTTGATGTGCTTTGCCAAGTTTCTTTTCTCTCCCCTGTCTCTTTTCTGTTTTTCATGGTTTACTGTGGAATCTTATCTGTTTTTTTTTTTAATGCTATACTCCTCAAGTTGAAGGTCAGGGGGCCTTTCATAATGTTCAGTAAAGAAAACAGATTTCTGTTAAGAACTACTTTTATTTGCACCAAGATAATGGGGGCTCTGTCCATGTTACAAACAATGAAAATTCCTCGAGATGATTCTAAAGACATATTTATGAACACAAGACACGTTGTTGGCTTTGAGCGCTGTTTTCAGTTGTGAAGTCTGAATAAGATAGCCAGAGGATCACATACCTTTAGCATGATTAGTGCTAGGGAGACTCGTATTAAAACATGGGGGCAGTCAGGGAAGAATGGGTGTCAGAAAAGAAGAATCATAGGACTAAGGCTCGCATTTGGAAGCTGTGGGAGAGCTTTGGAATGCACCCAATAAAATGGGCATTTCAAAGTAGTCAAATCAAAAAGTCTGCTCCAGTTCAAGAATCTTCCCTTGAGCTATAGTGCATTATTTGTGACTGTCTCTCTTACTACCTTGTGATTATTGTATTCCGTAGATCGAGATAATGAGTTATTGCCATATATTTTAAAACCATGGGGATAGTAGTGATTTTCAAAAGTAGTCCCTTTGCTAAATTGGATCCTCGTAATCATGGTCCTATAATTATTCTATTATAAATAGATAAATATTCTATTATAGTCGTAAAAAATTTAAGTTGAAAATCTACTGGCCTCATTTCTTAAGATGGTAAAATATTGCAGTTAAAAGTCTTATTATGGTTGATTCAATGATACCAGGGGTAAATCCGATTTTTTAAAAAATTTCTCTCAAAATACTTGTTACCAGGTCTTCCTTTGCTTAGATGAGACTACAAAACCCACTGCCAAGGTATGTCCCCTTTGTTAGTAGCTTCCAGCTCTCAAAGGAGGAACGAATTGTTAATCTCCCTGATAGCAAGTTACACATCAAGATAGGTAAGGTAAGTCGCTCAGTCGTGTCGGACTCTTTGCGACCCCATGGACTGTAGCCTACCAGGTTCCTTCGTCCATGGGATTTTCCAGGCAAGAATACTGGAGTGGGTTGCGATTGCCTTCTAGCTTCGTTTAAATACTGTATCTAGTATAGGCTCTTTGTTGACAACAAATCTTTGCAGATGAACAAGGCATCTCTTACTAATTTAAAAACCAGATGCATGGTATATTCTTAATGATTTTGAGAACGATATTGAGTATAGATCCCTTAATAAGGAAGGGGGTGGTGTGGATAATCTTCGGGCATTGATTTGAGGTCGGAATCATGACTAGGACAAGTTCCCTTTCAGCCTGTACTTTTGCATTTGTAAAATAGGTATGATGATACTCCCCTTAGAAGATTATTTTGAGGATTAAAAGATCTGTATTCCTAAGATGCTTTTAAAAACCCCTTGATAAAGGGAGCCCGGTTTCATCTCTTCCTGCCTCCTTTACTTCAATGGAAGGAAAAATATTCCTATTCCAAAGCGATAGTCTATTTATTCTGGATGAAAGATGTTATGGTTGGGACACTGTTGACATGCTATCACCATATCATTTGAACAATCTCCTAGACCTTTTCAGCAGTTTAATATTATATTTCCATTTGCAAACATTGTCTGTCTCAGAGAGGCCAGGAGATACTGGAGACTATCACAAGCAAAAAGTTCAAAACTTCATCTGTGACTCTAGTCATTATTTTTACAAGTATTTTTAGAATCCCAAAGTCATTACTCTTTCTCGATCTGTTTACAAATTTAGCTTCAGCTGAGTTAAAGCAATGAGGTGGTTTGTATTTTCTTCTGCCGCTTGCACCTTTTGTTTGTAAGTTCATCCCAGAAATATTTTCCCAACCCAAAGAAATAGTTCGAGATGCCTGAATAGCTCAGTAAAATTATGAGCTCGCTCTCTGTATTTGTTGCTTACAAAATGTCCATATTCTGTTCAGTAGTGACAGCTAAATTATATTCTGCTGAGGCACCATAAATGGTTTCACATTATGGTTTACATACTTCGGTTGATTTTATGAAATGCCTTAATTTGATCTTGAAAGAGGGATGGTGACACATGAAATTGCTGAATACAGATACATCGGAGAATTATCAATGGCCGAGACTCCTTGTTCTTCCATGTAGACACCAGGACCACCCACATGTGGAAATTTCTTCAGAGTAAACATTGTAGGACTGACTCTTTACAAATTTTCTACTTTAGATGTTTTAATTCACTGTATATTTGTGCCCACAGCTGCATTGCAGTGGCGAAACATTGAAGAGAAGAGTAAGGCCTTGCCTGAGATGTATTTATTTTCTATGGGACAATGTAGTCAGGACTATGATAGATTGTAAACAAACCCGTAAAACTGACCTTCAGCAATTTACATGCACCTTTGTGAGCTAGAGGTAAGAGCCTTGGATTATTATATACCTCTTTTATTGCAAAGTTATAATTGTATTGGTGTAGGAAAGAGTCACAGGGCCCTAACACCAAGTTGTCCAACACCAGCCAATCAGACCATGAATATTTGTATCATTTTACAAGTGTTGAATCCCTTAAGTGTACCCAGAAGAATATTTAGTTCTACACTCTTTCTTGGTTATCCAGTTATTTTATTATTCATTCATATTTTCCCTGACTGCCCAAAGAACTTGGTCTTTATTCAACTTGAAAGAGCAGATTATTTGCCTAGTTTATTATTTTAATATTCTCATAAATATTATTTATTAACTCTAGTTTCCTCGGTATTTCCTTTTAAATTTTTCTTTGAAATGTTTTATCCAGATTATTTGTTTCTTTTTCACTTTCACTTTCTTACTCTCTTCATCTGTCTCTCTGTCTTTTTCTGTTTCTCTTTCTCTGTTTCAATTTCTCTCTCCATCTTTCTGTCTATCTCTGTGCTTCCCTACTTTATTTTAAGATGAAAGATTATTTTACATGGTATAATTCTTTATATAAAAATAATTTAGTAATCAGTTTTAACCAGAGATTTGAGGAGGGCTCAAATATATTCAGAGGGATTTTTGGAGGATTTTTAACATGCAGAGTTCATATTTACAGGTGCCTCAATGCAGGCTCTGCTTCTTGAGCAAGATTTTCTGAACATGGTCAAATTAATCTTACATCCTCAGACTGTTCATCTGTCAAATGAAAATAATATGTTTCATATTGTTTTTATAACAGTTAAATAAGATTATTCAAGGAAGGCAAAGTAGCTTAGTACCTGGCATATAGTAGGTACTACAAAGTGGTAGTTATGATATATGATAAATTCATACTGGTAGTAATACATTTGCTTTATAATCAGTGTTGTTGTTGTTGTTCAGTTGCTAAATCGTGTCTGACTGTTTGCAACTCCATGGACTGCAGCATGCCAGGCTTCCCTGTCATTATCTCCCGGAGATTGCTCAGTCTCATGTCCACTGAGTTGATGATGCCTTCCAACTATATTATCCTCCTTCTCCTCTTGTCCTCAGTCTTTCCAGCATCAGGGTCTTTTCCAGTGAGTTGACTCTTCGCATCAGTTGGCCACAGTATTGGAGCTTCAGCTTCAGCCACAGTCCTTCCAGTGATTATTCAGGGTTGATGTCCTTGTCAACTGGTTTGATCCCCTTACAGTATGTAAAAATTGCTAAAAGTTAATTAAGGCAAATTTAAAATGTAAGTTAATAGATTTAATCCTTTCCTAGAAATTTATTTGAGAGACCTTGATTTAAAATACTTCTTGCATTTAAAAGAAGCTGTGTAACATGCATTTTAATCTTTAAGAGAAAAAAAATCAGTCACTACATGACAAAGAATTATTTCCAACAGACCACATCCTCATCACTTTTGTAGATCTTTTATATGAAAGTTCCTAACATCAAAGAAAAAATATGAACATATGGTTGAAAGTAAGGAATCAGCAACAAGATCCCATATCCAGAAAATTACACCTGGAAGATTTTTTTCCCTTTGCTTATATTTCTTCAAGATATTTAACTGGAAAGTATGTTGCTGAATGTGGATTTTGTCTTTTACACTATGCATTAATTTCATTTCAATGCCACTACCTGACTTTGAAATAATTTTCTTTGGCTGTCAATTTGGGTAGTTTTACTGTTGCTGCTGACCTGTAAGTTCAAACTTTTCCAAAGTTAAAACATAAACTCATGTGTCAAAAGTAGGCATCTGGTGCTTATTTGTAAAGTAGTGGAGTGGGGGAAATTTCCTGTATTAATTCTATGTTACAAAACTTATACAAAGTTTTAATAATATTCCTGATATAATATTCTTTTTGACATACGTGCTTTGTGTTAACCTTGTTATTGCATATTATACTATTATTACAAAAATCTCATATGATAAGTATTATTTCCCTTATTTTTATAAATGAGGATTCTGAATTTCAGTTTAACTATCTTATCTCACAATTGTTAAGTAGCAAAGTTGGAATTCAAACGTATGTCCATCTGACTTCAAAACATATTTTCTTTCAATTCCACCATGCTGTGCCTGTACTTTTAAGTGAAATATCATGAATATCCTGGATCAAAGAAGAATCTTTATATTGCAAGAAACACTTGACTTATTGAACAGAGTTTCAGATGAACATACCCATTTAAATGCATTTACATCTTGCTTAAAGGCAGTACTTTCCAAGGAAACTGAAAATAAGCAATTAGATTTAATTCACTTGTAGGTGTACACCTAAGGCCATACCTACACCAGCCAAATAAATGGAGATTTTAGTATCTTTCACCAGGGAGCAGTAATATCTGTGTTGCCATTTTAGAAAATGTATAATCTTACAATATATTTCCATTTAAAACAGTGTAGCAGATTAAATCCATTTTGGCAGTGTATCTCCTGTATTTCACTATTTTATTGCAATATTGTAATGACTTTATCTGCCTCAGTATAGCATCTGAATCTCACAAAAAGGAACAGATGAGAAAATGGACGCCAAATGTCAGTTATCAGTTAAATTACCTACATTTTGAAGAAATTGCTAGTTTTTAAATGTGTAAAATTATTTTTCCAAAAATAAACCAATATTTGAAGACTAATAATAGTATTATTGTTAAAAATTTCTGTATATTAGAAAGTTAATAATTTATATTAGTATTTTAAAGTTAATATTTCAAAAATAATAAAAATCACTTTTTCAGACTTCAAGATAAAGCTAGATTCCAAAAAGGAATACTTTGTTATTCATACAATAAACAATTCTTATATTGCAAATTATTATTTTCTGGCAGCTGTTATAATCAATTTATATTTATCGGTAGTGAGTTACACATATTATAATTGAAGTTCTACAAATAAGCAAAAATAATAAAAGAGAAATGTCATATTGTTAGCTTTCAATTCTTTAATTATCAATTGAATATGTGAACATTAAGATGGTTTCTCTCTTTGCAATTGTATAGAACCTAAGTAAATACATTTCATATTTTCTTCAATTGCTGATTATTTTTTCTATAATGGTATGGGTTAAATATATTTGTTTGCTTTGTTTTTTATAATTAGTATTTTTAAAACTCTAAAGGTCATAAATCCATATTTTAGCTGAAATTTTTATTGAGATAATTATAGATTCACATGCACTTGTAAGGAATAATTCAGAGAGATCTCTTATACCCTTTCCCTAGTTCCCTTTAGTAGTTACAATTTACAACTTTCAGTATATCATTACAATTAGGATATTGACATTCACAACCCACTTGTCTTATTCTGATTTCTCCAGTTTTGCTATACTTGTCTGTGAGTGTGTCTGTTGAATTTTTACATATTTTTTTAGAACTAAAAGTGTTCTCAGTAAGTCAGATAGTTCATTAGGCTGTTTTTACTGTCCAGAAAGATGTTTACTGGCTAGCGGTCTATAGAAATCCATAATTAAAGCCAATAAAAGATCTTGGTGATGTTTTTAGACTGTTTAGGTTGACTTGCATTTCCATGATTAGAAGTTAATTAAGAATCTTCTGGATTCAAACCCTCTGAAGTATTTACCTCCATTTCTTTTAAAGAGCAGAGTAACGGTGTTCCCCCTGAGTGCACTGGCCCCCATGGATTAAAAGAGAGCATTGTCACACGGGGTGGTATCATAAAGTCAGCAGCCAAGGGAAACTTTGTTGTATGACTTCCCGCCTCAATCAGATTATGTAAATTCATCTGTCTCTCTCTCTATTTAAAATCATATTTTTGCATTTCTATATCTGGAAGAAATTAAACCTATTAACAATATATAAAAGAAGAAATTTTTGTTTTCTAATTTTTAAGAGATGCATCCTTTCCTTCATTTACACTTTCATGTTCATCTTATGCTCTGTAATTGAAGTGACTCTGTATGCTTTTGCAAATAGTCTCATACTCTCCTCTATTGTTTCCTTCCTTCTTCTGTATATTAAATAATATTTATGAAATTCTTACATCCTAACATTAGTCAGACATACAGACACACATGTTGCATTATGGTAGGTACTCTAATGGATGTTGGTGCAAAGGAAGAGAGTGTGAATAATCCTAACCGAGAGTGGCTGATTATCAGAAGGCATTCTGGAGGATGCCCTCTTCATGTCTGTTTTGGTCCTCTACATGATATTTCCATGAATCACAAAACCAGGGGCCTTAGGTTTCTCAAACAGTAAAATTCTGAAACAAAATAGCACGTGTCAGAATACACTTCTGAATTATAATAGTAGGGAAGCCTCAAGAGTGTGAACTATTAAGGATACAATCAGTTCTAACATGTGTATTAGTATATTGATAAAAGAAATAAAGTTCTGTCATTTTCATTTCATACGTAGGCAGTATTTATGACTAATAATATTCTAAGTGAGGTCAAGTGAGGATAGCCCTGATTTATAATTGGAGTCTTCTTTCACCCTGCCCTAATGATGCTGGCCTCTTCTTTTCTTGTAATTGCATTGTGTGTATGTAAATTAATTTCTCTTAAGTGCTTTAGAATTTATTCTATTAAGTAGTCTTCTTTTAAATCTTGTTTACATTATTCTTTTGCTTCTAGCTCCTGTTTCAGATTTTAGCTCTGGTCCTGCCAGCTTGATTATAAATCCATATAATGAAGCTAAAACTAAAAATGTTCTACTCTAATTTCATGTTCTGGAGAAAAGGAGGTATGAGTGACTCATGTGGTCATGATTAAATATAAAGGTAGAAGTGTTTGCTTTACTGTTGATACAAGTTGGGTTTGAAGTATTGATGTAATGATCTTCAGCAAAATTATTTAAGGAAAATGGTACCCAAAATGCATGATAATTATAGGGCCATAAATAAAAGTGGTGCTCATTGCATACTTATTCAGCAAATAAATTAATAAATGAATTTGTTAGGACTAATGATACATGCTTGTCCCTCTACTTGCTTATGGAACCATAATCTTGCCTGGCCTACGTGGTTAGTAATAACTAATGGCTAAATACTGTCGTTGGTCATACCTTGATTCTTGATTTTTTTCATACTTTTTTAGCATTGAAAATTCAAAAGAATAAATTAACAATGTACTTTAAAATGCTATTAGTAATTTTTATTGAAAAACGCTTTACTCAAAATCATTGCTTTTTCTCTTGGTTTAGAAGCTCACATTTTGTTCAGAAGGGCCAAAGACAATGATGATAGTAGTAATAATAAATCTACATTTTCACAAGATTCTGGTTGAGAAAAGATTTTTATTTTGATAAAGAGATATATAAATTTGAAAGATTATATTAATATAATATTTGTGAAGGACTACTGCAGGGAGTATCTGTTTATATTTGGAATACTACCATTTTTCCCGTCAAGAAATTAGGATTGTCCTGACTTTCATTTAATTGTCCATTATACATATAATCACTGTTACTCAGTGTAGCAGTGCTTGTTAGGGACTTCTCTTTCTTCCCAGGAGCCATCTCTCCTGGGTCATGTAGTAGACAATCATAGCTATTCTTTAATCTTGATCAGCTTCTCTCCCCACCTGTTGTGACTCATTTGATTGCAACAGTTTGAGTAAAATTATTCTAAGTTAAAAAGGAAAAGAAAGCAATATATATATCTACTCTAAATATTTAGAAAAAATAAGACCCAATATTCAAAAAAGATAATGAGAGCTAATAAAAATACTTTTACTTTCATTTAAGTGGTTTACCATGAGCAGCAGTTTACTTCTCTGTTGCTCCTGTTAACTTTGCTGTGAGGGTGAGACCATTAAGTAAAGGACTCAATAGAGTATCTGGCACCAAAATAAGCACTCAGTAAATATTATGAATATATCCTGATAATTTTATAATCGAGAACACTTGAGGGGGAAATGAAAAATTCTAACAATGATAGTAAAATAGGATAAATATTTCCCATTGTCTTAAATATGATTGTTCATTTTTTTTTAATAGAGATATAAGCATATTCCTTATTTTCTCCTGTCTGGAAATCTATACTGTCAGGATAATGTCAGTGGAGCAGTTAATCCTGGTTATCTAGAAATGGAATTGGTAACTCACCTTTGATGTTAAACTTCGCAACTACAGACCTCAGCCTGGCTTAGCTATGAAGTAGCTAAGAAATAGCAGTGTGGGTTACTATGCGCTGAAGCTCTCCATCACCTCCAGGGGCTCTTCCTGGCATCTTTTGGATCCAGTATGATCTTTTATGCCTCTCATTTTTCTACATCTGGAGTGAAAATGGTTCAGGGTGGAAGCTCGTCTTAGTTGAAATAATTACGACGATCAAGCAAGTCTGCAATGCTAGTAGTTTTTATCCATATACTTCATTTTCCTTCTCTAATTTTATCCATTTACTCTCAATTTAAAAATACTAAGATCAAATTTATAACGTTTGTTGAACACTTTCTGTGTACCAGACATCGTATTGAGACTTTCACCTTTTTGTTTTCACATTCACAACAAACTTCGGAAGAACAAGTAGGAAATTAAACTGATACCCATGGGAAATAATAGCAAGTCAATGGATACACTAAGAATACAGGCTGGTGCTCAAGATAATCAATACATTTTTTCCTCATATCATCTGTATTTTTGAATCCTAAGAGTGTATATAATCCCTGTTCTTGATGATTTATGAAATCATTGTAAGAATTTGTCAAATCTAATTTAATAATGTTCTATTGGCCATCTTCTTATTATCTCTATATGCAATTATTTCCCAATATGCTCATAAAAGTGTCATGGTTTCCTTTCCTTGGTCCAATTCATCATACAAGAAAATTCACTATTGTGGAACACATGCATTCAGTCAGGGAGAAAATATTACAGATTATTACTACAAATTGAAAGTAGAGTGCTTAAGCCTATGCTCTTAGCAATGGAAAATTGTTACTTTGACTCTAGTTAACACTGTGCTTAATTATTTCCATAGTTCAATAACTATTATATTTTAACTCTATTCTAGATAACTAATATTTAAGATGAATAATATAAAGAAACTAAAATGGAGCTACAGAATACGATTTATTATCTATGGTTTTAATTAAGTTAGTGAAGCTAAAGAGAAAATCAGACATAACATATATTTAATAGCTTAGTGCAAGTTATCTTTACATTTATATCCATCTTTAAAAAAAAAGCCTTTTGAATATGTCACCAATGTTTATACATATTTGACAGATGTATTGTTCATTACTCCAAACAGACTTTCTAACCTCTAATATTTATTTACAAAAATTCTTGGTATTTATGGACCAAAAAAAGAAAAGTGAAGTCTCTCAGTCGTGTCCAACTCTTTGTGACCCCATGGACACCAGACTCCTCTGTCCAGGGGACAACATCTGTTCATTTGGGACTTCTCTGATAGCTCAGTTGGTAAAGAATCCGCCTGCAGTGCAGGAGACCCTGGTTCGATCCCTGCGTTGGGAAGAACCACTGGAGAAGGGATAGGCTACTCACTCCAGTGTTCTGGCCTGGAGAATTCCATGGACTCCATCGGGTTGCAGAGAGTTGGATATGACTGAGTGACTTTCACTCTATTCATTTACATGATAGAGTTTTACAAATATCCTTTAATTTTAATAGTATTGATTATGTGAGTATTCTTATATATAATTGTCAAATAATAATTACTTAAATCTACATTTTTAAAGAAAGAACGGCAGTTGACTTCTTGCATCAAATACATAGTTTAGATAGATGTGGTTGTTTCTGGGTGGGGGATACTGATATCAAGAATCCTACCATTAGTTCTGGATGTGTTCACCTGTTAGAGAATATAGATATTCCTTGACTTACTCGATGGATGTGAGTCTGAGTGAACTCCGGGAGTTGGTGATGGATAGGGAGGCCTGGCGTGCTGTGATTCATGGGGTCGCAAAGAGCTGGACATGACTGAGTGACTGAACTGAACTGAACTGAACTGACTTATATGCAGTGGCGTTACAGCCCCACAAACCCATGGAAAGTTGAAAATAGAGTAAGTCAAAAATGCACTTAATACCCAATGTCATAGCTTAGCCTGCCTATCTTCAGTGTGCTCAAAACACTTACATTAGCCCATGGTTGGACAAAATTAACCCCCAAAACTATTTTATAATGAAATGCGGAATATCTCATGTAATTTATTGAAAACTGTACTGAAACTAAAATGGTTGTGTGGGTACAGAATATTAATAGTTGTTTACCTTCATGATCTCATAGCTGACTTCAAGCTATAGCTTGCTGCCCAGCATCACAAGAAAGAGAGTATGATCATCAAATGGCACATTGCTAGCCTGGGAAGAGATCAACTTTCGAAGTATGATTTCTACTGAGTGCATTTTGCTTTTGGAGAAGGCAATGGCACCCCACTCCAGTACTCTTGCCTGGAAAAATCCCATGGACAGAGGAGCCTGGTAGGCTGCAGTCCATGCAGTGGCTAAGAGTCGGACACGACTGAGCGACTTCAGTTTCACTCTTCACTTTCATGCATTGGAGAAGGAAATGACAACCCACTCCAGTGTTCTTGCCTGGAGAATCCCACGGATGGGGAGCCTGGTGGGCTGCCATCTCAGGGGTCGCACAGAGTCGGACACAACTGAAGCGACTTAGCAGCAGCAGCAGCAGCAGCAGCAGCACTTTGCTTTTGCATCATCGTAAAGTGAAAAATCCTAAATTGATCAATTGTAAGTTGATGACCATCTGTAGATTACTTCACCTGGTCTGTCAAGGAACAAGTGATGAAAAGGGTCCCTTCCACCTGTAGTCACTATAAACAGTGATAGATGCATGCATTTCTAGAGAAGCTACACTTGCAAATGAGCTTATGTCTCTGATCTGTAGTGCTTAAAGTGATAACTTCTAGTATTATTATCTCAATTTCAGGAGTTTATATGAAATTATCAAAAAGAGTGAAGTATGAAGGTGAAGGTGAAGTAGCTCAGTCGTGTCTGACTCTTTGCGACCCTGTGGACTGTAACCTACTAGGCTTCTCCGTCCATGGGATTCTCCAGGCAAGAATACTGGAGTGGATTGCCATTTCCTTCTCCAGCGGATCTTCCCGACCCAGGGATCGAACTTGGGTCTCCCACATTGGAGGCAGACGCTTTAACCTCTGAGCCACCAGGGATAAGAAAGGACTAGTAATATTTAAGATGAAGGTACATTACAAGTTCTATTCCAACACTTTTAAGAAATATTATTTTGGCTAAAATTAACTCACTTGCAATATTGAACAACAGAAACTTACCATCATGTACAATTTCTGTGGTCTTTAATCTTTTTTTTTTACCACAAATTCCAATCATTTGTTTCTTCTGATTTGGTCATAATTTTAACTCAAGGCAGTGCTTTCTTGTTTACTGAATCTCTGCCTTGCAAGTAATTCCTCTATCTATGGGATTCTCAAGCAAGAATACTGGAGTGGATTACCATGCCCCCTCCAGGGGATCTTCTCGACCCAGGGATGGAACCCAGGTTGTCTGCATTGCAGGCAGATCGTTTACCATCTGAACCACCAGGGACGCCCTGTAACATAACAAATGTGTTTAGATGCTCATGTTAACGCTGTATTGTATTCATTTTTTAAAATAAATTATTTCTGATCTATTAAAGAAAAAAGATGATTTATACTGTCTTTTGCCAGCTTTCACACCTCTGAGTTGTCATTCCGAATCTGAGCTGACGAAGGAGACTTTTCTTCTTGCTGGCCAAATTGTATCTCTTTCCTTTATCAAGAAGCTTCGTGTGTTAAGTGCTAATTACCACACAACCATCAGAATAAGTCACAAAAGGAAAAGATCTACATATGATTCATGTTTATATCTCCAGTATCCAGCATCCTTCCTGACATTATGTGTTCAACAAATAATTTTGAATGAGAAAATACTTCTATAAATGAAGTTCAGTTGAGTGAGGTTTTATGAATAAAAATAGTCCTAGATTCCAATAATTGCAGATGTTTAATGCTTGGTGATCTCTTATAGGTCTATTGGGCCATGCTCCAAATGAGCATATGTAAAACTTCATATTAGAGGTCACTCCACAGAAATGATTTAGTCAGAGGCATTTGCTTCTAAGTGCAGGAAAGGCTTAAACCTTAGTTCTGCATAGTGATCTCTGAGTTTGTGGAGACTACGCTCTTGAGTACTATCAGCCAGCCTGCCTGCCTGCTTTCTTTCCTTGCTCGCTCCCTTGCTTCCTTCTTCAAGATCTGGCATTTCTATATCCCACATTCATGTTGGAAAGGGAATGATCCAAGGAAAGGCGAGAGGAATTGAAGAGAAGAATAACACATCCACACACATATGTGTGTGTATATATAGAAATATTTTACAAGTTGGGGAATGTGAAGGCACCAGATTTTCTAGTTTGCAATCACTGCGTATAATTTCATATCAGAAAGTTTTCTTCAGAGAAAATGCTATCAACCAAATGAAAAGATGGGAAATTGTTTTGGAATGTTCAAAATGCCTTATACACTTCATGTTCTTAGAAAGAAAAGTTTATATTATTTCATATGTTAATAATGACTTGATATATTTAATCAGATTATCAATTTTTAAAATTTTTCCCATTTTTTAAAGTTTATTCAGTAACAGAATGCTTTCTCTGACGAATGGTGGTCAGGGGCTGTTGTGAAGAGGGGAGAGGTGGGGAACATTCCTCTGTTTTAAAACCATATATCTTTGATTTCTTCTCTCTGCAATTTGTGGGACAGAAATGTAAATGTTTATTGTGAACTCATAATCAAACAATAATTTTGCCACTCTTCTCTCTGTATTGCTTTCCCAGTGTCTTGTTTGTTTAATATTTCCACCACCTTGCCTCCTTCAAAACTCACCCTGTGGCCCCGTCCTCCAGGCATTCACATTCTGCTTCCCAAATTGACTGGCAGCTAATCTTATAAATGAATCCACTCTAATGGCTGCTGATATGACAGTGGTGCTTGAAATCCTTCCACCTAGTTAAGTCATTAAAATTTTTAAAAAGAGGCAATCTGATAAAGTGAAATCAACATGAGAGGCTCAGAAAACTAGGGTTGAAATCCTACAAGACTACTAATTTTGTAACTTGAAAAAGTTACCTCAGATTTGAGTTAAAAGCCCAATGCCTGTGATGGTAAAATGATAAAATAATAATAATGCCTATTCTACAGACTTCTTATTAATATGTGTTATGAAGTGAAATATTATGAATGTGCAAGAATTATCATTTCTTTAAAATCATTTAACCCAAAACAGTGACATACACACACACATTTATAATTTCTGCAACCCTACCAGGTAAAAACATTGTGGGGTAATCTAGAATGTTCCATGTACAGTGATAATCAATACACACAAATTACTATTACACACAAGAAAATGGTTAAAGAAAATTATTAGAGCTAAAATCAAATACTCTGGGAGTTCAAAGGAAGAGATCACCTCTGATTTTCTGCCATGCAGAGGCTATATGAATCAGGGAAATGTTTATAAGGAAATGAGAGACAGACTTCAAAAGATGATAGATTTTTAAACATAACACTGATGGTGGGTATTTTGGGTCATATACTAGAGAACTAAGGCCTTCACATCACAGAGAGATGGACTATATGCACCTCCCAAAAGTCAGTGTCAAGGAGACTGCTTTTGGCAAGATTACTCTGGTCTGTTATGTGTAACTTAAGAGTATATACAACTGTGAATATATACAGGCATTAATAAAAAAACTCCAGAATTATGAGTAAATGACTGCAGCTTGCTTGATCTTTAGGAATTGCTTTTTTAAAGTATTATCTGAAACTAAAAATGTCTTTATCAATGAATTCAAGGTTTAGAAATAAAATCTTTGTGCCTGTATTATAACCTTCATAGTAAATCTTTCTGTAGACGAAAGGCATTTTCAAATTAAAAAATATATACATATATTGTGAGTTTCCCTGGTGGCTCGGACACTGAAGAATTTGCCTGTAACGCAGGAGTCAGACACGACTGAGCAACTAACACTTAACATGTGTATATTGTAATTCTGAAGAAGCCATAAAATAAGAGAATTAAATGGCTGATATAGATGATGTGTTCATGGTCAGTGCACAAGATTTATTCTCCCCGGCTTGGGGACCCACATCAAGGCTTCATGCGCTCAATCATGTCCAGCTCTTTGCGACCCTTTGTACTGTAGCCCACCAGGTCCGCTGACTGTGGGATTTTTCAGGTGAGTATACCAAAGTGGGTTGCCGTTTCCTCCTCCAGGGATCTTCCTGTACCAGGAATCGAACCCATGTCTCTTGTGGGCTCCTGCATTGTGGGCAGATTACATACCTGCTGAGCCATAAAACACTTCAATAGTATATATGCTGCAGTGGCAATAGTGTTAGATGTGAACTCAAGTATCCTCAAATTTGTATTCATTGGTAACATGTTAAATTTTATTCCCTTCATAATTGTTTTCTATTTCTTTTAAAAAACTTTTAAAACATGATATTTGTTCTCAGAATTAAAAAAAAGTAAAATATGTAATGGAATATCACTTTTAGAACAATCTTCTGCAGTCTTCTTTGACTGAAAGTACTTGGCAGGGCAGTGTTACTCCCTTGAAGAATACTAAAGGGTTTCACAATAATGCTATAATTCCCATGTTGTTTGTTCATTTGTCACATTATTTTGCCATCCCTTGGTTCTCTCATATTGTGACCTAAAATGTGACCTCCCCATCCCCACATGGAGCTTCATGTAGATTTTTCCTTCCAGGCAAAACTCATCCTAATCACAACTGATACTTAAGAATGTTTACCTATTAAATCTTGTCAATACATTTTCTTTCATCTCTGTCTATACCATCTCACAATGTTAAAAGCATGACTGTATCTGGGTTCAGTTCAGTTCAGTTCAGTCACTCAGTCGTGTCTGACCCTTTGCGATCCCATGGACTGTAGTGCACCAGGCCTCCCTGTCCATCACCAACTCCCAGAGTTTATTCAAACTCATGTCCTTTGAATCAATGATACCATCCAGCCATCACATCCTCTGTCGTCCCCTTCTCCTCCTGCCTTCAATCTTTCCCAGCATTAGAGTGTTTTCAAATGAGTCAGTTCTTTGCATCAGGTGGCCAAAGTATTGGAATTTCAGCCTCAGCATCAGTCCTTCCAATGAATATTCAGGACTGATTTCCTTTAGGATGGACTGGTTTGATCTCCTTGCAGTCCAAGAGACTCTCAAGAGTCTTCTACATCACCACAGTTCAAAAGCATCAATTCTTGAGCACTCAGCTTTCTTTACAGTCCAACTCTCACATCCATATATGACCACTGGAAGAACCATAGCTTTGGCTAGAAGGACCTTTGTCGGCAAAGTAATATCTCTGCTTTTTAATATGCTGTCTAGGTTGGTCGTAACTTTTTTTCCAAGGAGTAAGTGTCTTTTAATTTCATGGCTGCAGTCACCATCTGCAGTGATTTTGGAGCCCAGAAAAATAAAGTCTGTCACTGTTTCCACTGTTTCCCCATCTATTTCCCATGAAGTGATGGGACCAGATGCCATGATCTTAGTTTTCTGAATGTTGAGCTTTAAGCCAACTTTTTTCACTCTCCTCTTTCACTTTCATCAAGGGACTCTTTAGTTCTTCTTCACTTTCTGCCATAAGGGTGGTGTCATCTGCATATCTAAGGTTATTGATATTTCTCCCAGCAATCTTGATTCAAGCTTGTGCTTCATCCAGCCCAGTGTTTCTCCTGATTTACTCTCCATGTAAGTTAAATTAGCAGGGTGACAGTATACAGCCTTGATGTACTCCTTTTCCAATTTTGAACCAGTCTGTTGTTCCATGTCCAGTTCTAACTGTTGCTTCCTGACCTGCATACAGATTTCTCAGGTCAGGTGGTCTGGTATTTCATGGTCTGGTATCTGAATTAATGGATGTCAAGATACACCTCATAAGGCATGTTCGTTCACTCATTCATATCTGATTCTTTATGACCCTTTGGTCTGTAGCCCACCAGGTTCCTCTGTCCATGGAATTTCCCAGGCAAGAATGCTGGAGAGGGGAGGGTTGCCATTTCCTACTCAAGGGGATCCTCCCGACTCAGGGATTGAGTCTCCTGCATTGGCAGGTGGATTCTTTCCCAGGGAGCCTCCCAGTTGGCTACAGTATACTCATAAGGCAGTGATCTTCAGGTATCAGCAATGACTTGTGAAAAGTTCCATTGTGTGCCAAATATCGTCTTCTAAATTAATAAATGTAACTATGAGAAAACATGGAACTTTAACAGACAAAAATAAATGTTATCTTAAATTTAGAACCTTAAATATCAATGAGGTCTGTGCTTTGCTTAGTCACATCTGACTCTTTGCGATCCCATGGACTGTCACCCGCCTGGCTCCTCTGTTCATGGGGATTCTCTGAGGCAAGAACACTGGAGCGCATTGCCATGCCCTCCTCCAGGGGATCTTCCCAACCCAGGGAT
The DNA here is from genome assembly GCA_917880005.1 of Nanger dama. Lineage (NCBI taxonomy): Eukaryota > Metazoa > Chordata > Mammalia > Artiodactyla > Bovidae > Nanger > Nanger dama. The sequence goes on from CAKJTW010000035.1 coordinate 23,510,988, forward strand.
GGAACCCAGGTCTCCTGCATTGCAGGAGGATTCTTACCATGTGAGCCACCAGGGGAGCCCAGGAGAACTGGAGTGGGTAGCCTATCCCTTCTCCAGGGGATCTTCCCGACCCTGGAATCACAATGAGGTCTACCGGTATTGTATATTAAATATGCTTTAAAAGCTATTCCTTGCTGCTTTCTGTCGAACAGGAGCTTACAGTAGATTTTTACCCAGAGTTTCTCCTTTAGAGTTTGTCCTCGTGGAGAGAACCCGCCTCTCTGACCAGTGCTCTGCAGGCCCTGACCCTTCTATGGACCTCCTGCCGATAGAGACTTCTGACTTTTGCTCCTCTGCTGCTGTTTCCTGTGTCTGCTCGCCCAGACCTCTCACAACCAAGGCTGTTCCTCCCTAACTGTACCTCCCAAAACATACTCTCCCTCTGTGTCTCAGGATTTGAGTCAGGAAGTGGTGGTGGGTCGGCCTGTGACAAGGAGTGGTGTCTGAAAGGTCAAGAGGGGGTTCTGGCAGCGAAGAAGCCTACTGTGCCAGGTTTCTTGAGCGAAAGAGTGCCAACTCCCCCTCCTCCTTTCAGCAACTGAACAATGTCCAGAAACTGCAGTTCTTCCTTCCAGTGACTTTTCCAAGCATTTGTAAGAGTTAGTCACACTCCAAGTGGATAGTTTCAGACACCTGGGATGAGCTAGGTTTTGCTTAATATAAATAGACCACAGAACAAAGGGCAGAATACAGCAGTTTCTTTCTCTCAGTCTTGAATGTGGTCTCTGTGTATGAAACATTTTTATATGTGAAGAGGCAGGTAGTGGTTTCTTAGTTATTTCAGATCCCAGGTTTGTTTTAAAAAACATCTCGAATTGTGTGCTTTATTACCAGTAACTGTACTACCTAGAACCATATTTTATCTCTTTTTATCTGTCTGAAAGATGATAATTTGTAGGTTCCAGTGGGTCTTAAGATGGAATATTCAGACATATGATAGCTTCAGAATGAATCCTTAATGCCAGCTAGAATAGGAAAGTTAAAGGTTCCTGAGTTAGTAAATACATGCCAGTATCTGGTAGCATATGCATGTAAATTTGCTTCTTAATGCTATACACGTTGATTTTCTATGAATTTTTAGAAACTGTAGCCAAAGGGTGTGTTTTGTATTCTTAAGAAATGCAGTGAATTAACTTTGCTACGTTTCAGACAATTCCAGTGCCTTGTTTTAGTTTTAGGTGCTGAATGCGTTGCATGAAAGGAGAATGTTTCTATTTTGCCACCACCATTATGTTATCTTTTCCAGTGCAATTACAACCTAATTCAGGGCTCTTTGTGTTACACTAATAGCTTCTGATTCGCCGCTGTCACCTAGTACCTCTTCATGCACTTTTAATACCATCTGCAGTGCCCCGAGCACTTACCTCGGGTGAGCATTTTCTCTAAGTAGAGACTCATCTTTGGCAAATCATTAATGGAACATCAAAAGATCCCATCTGTTAGAGTTACATATGGCTAAGATCAGAATTATCAAATATCTCATTTTTTTCTTTATTCTTTTCTCTTCGTTTTTTTCCTTTCTTATCCACACAATAAATGTAGTTGTCAGCAGGATAAGTTCATGCGCCGGATAAGGTCACAATTTCATTTAGTGACAACTTCCAACAGTACAAAGTTACAAGGTTCGATTTATTAAAGAGTCAGAAGGGATAAGATCACGGCATGGCCAGCCTGATTTATCAGGGTTTGACTGGAGTACTTGAATAGGGAATGTCGTATTTCAAGTTTATGTTCAAAACTGTAGTTTAGTGTGTGTTATGACTGTATGACTCAAAAATTGAGAAGGAAAATTAGAAAAGGTATCCCTATAAGGCGATTTGTAGCTGTTAACCAAGAACCATCATTTCCTGTGCCAAACTATGCTTTGAGATGGATCAACAGAGTATAGTATAAATGGCACTATTTGTCTTAAAATGCAGATGAAACATGCTGTTATTAATGCCGGAGGAAACACGCAGAGTGGCGAGACTGCAGTTTGGCTGTGAAGATAATCAGCAGTAAAATGATCGCCTAACCCTCTCATGTATCTGGCAGGCAGCTGTCAAATGGTTAAACCATAAAATAGCAAGAGCTCTGCCATACTTCTGCCACCTTGGCTGACTTTGAAAATGTTTTGAGATTTTTAGAATCTTTGAGCGCTTTTTGAACTCAGCATGACTTCGGGGCTGTCCATGTTTGATACCATGATGTATAATGTTTTCCAACCATGAAGAAAATATAAATATGGGTTCTGACGCTATAGCCTGGTGCTGTAGTAAGGCATGATAAACATTATGAGCTAATTCATGTGGTCTGCTTTAAAATTTGGTTATATATTTAAAACCAAGTTCAAATCAATCCAAAGTTTATTTTCAGCAAATGAAATAGGATCTTCTGTCATCTCATTTACTGGCAGCCATCTTCTTCTTTGAAATCTGATCCTGGAGTTAAGGGATGTCCCGTAAATACCATATACATTTATGCCATCAACTTAATGCTGAATTCAGTTGAAGCATGATTGCTGATAATTATGCTAAAATGCCCACATCTTGTCTGTCCCCTTTTGGTATGCCACAGTTTTTATATACTTTGCTCTTTAATGAGGCATCAAAAGGACTCTATGAAAAAGAAACAAAGCATTGACTTGATAGCACCTCCAATAAAAAAGATTTGAGGGTATCTCTCTTGATTTTAGGTTTTCTTTCCACAGTAAACTTCTTTTATTTGGACAAAAAAAAAGTGGGTTGATATCTTAAAAGCTGCAGTATGTTTGGTAGTGATTTCTGACTTAGGGCTTTTTTTTAAAGTGAAGCTATCATAAGTCTTTGAGTAATCACAGACTTTAAAAAGTATGCATTATCAAGAAGATAAGAGAAACAGCCCTCAGCACTAACAATATTATCTTTTACCAAAATTGATTAGTCCATCCTATGTGTCTCAAATATTTTGTGTGAACTTACCCAGCATGTTAAAAATAATTTTTAAAGTGGGCTTGTTTTTGAAGAGTAGCTGCAAAAATATGAACTGGGCAGAAAAAAAGAATCTTTATTTTTCGTCCTGTTCCATGTTTCACACACGAGGTAATGTAGTTAGTGTAATAAACTGCTGAACAAATGAAATGTATGATTGTTGTAATACAAAGAGCAGACATATATTAAGACAACTTTTTTTTTGTCTTTAAAATCAACTTTTAACTGTAGTACAGTTAGATCTGTGAGCTTATGAAAATTCTCATCCAATCAATGATGTGCAGTTTGTATTCTGCAATTATTGCATCACAAACTATATTAATTACCATAGAATAAACAGAAATAAAAAATACATCTGGAGTTCAAGATGCATATAATCCTGTTGAGGTGAAGAGTTATCCAAGGGAAACCACTAGAGAATAATTAAATGCAAAACTGTGTGGACCGTATGTTATGGGAGAATTAGGAGAGGAGAACTCAGTTTATTGTAGAGTTCAGAATTGTTTGGTGAAAGAGAATAACTTTAACCTTGCAACATTAGTAGGATTTATCAGGGCAACCAGGACGATGCTGTGTCTGCCAGGTAGCCACAACAATTCTCAGGAAGGTGTGGGAGTTAAGCTAGAGGAGGAGGAAGGTGTGATAAGGAAGAGTTACTTGACTGGAGAGAAGAAATTCTGGAGAGCAAATAGGCAGTCGAGCAGACTCTTTGGAGCAACGCTGTGGTGGTATTAGGATTCAGGCATAGAAGTTCAAGTCAGATGGTCTGAAGGAAGCAGTGAGGAACTTGCTTGTGAAGGGACTTAATGAATAACATGATGAAAGTGGAATCTTGGCAACGATTTGGAGCCCAGATCAGAGCTGTAGAGTGAATTGAGGCTGGTTGGTCCTCTACATCTGAGTTGATAGAAAACAAACAAGCAAACAAACAAAACTGGGAAATGCTGATAAGAAATGTGAATCCAGGAGATATTTAAAAGAAAGGTGAAAATCAAGGTATGGAGAGTGTTTTGGATAGAGGTGTTAAAGAAGGAATGTGACCACAGACACTGAATGGCTAGATGTGATGATGGAACTCTGTGGACATGCGCTTAGAAGTGCTTCATTTTCTTTGTGGTGAAATAGTAAATGTTTATTAGGTACTTTGCACATGTTATCTGAGTGAATCCTCATAGCAACCATATGAGAAAGATATTGTAATTACTTTTTGGTTTGAAGAAACTGAAGTTCAGAGGGTTAGGGACTTGGTCAGGATCATATAACTTGTTCCACTTTTCTCCAATTTGATTTTGAACCTACTCTGATCCATGTGCTGGCCTCCTATTCTAAAACACTCCTTTCATCCCAGACACCCATGGTCTCCATCTCATCAAAAGGAATTTTCCCAGTCCTTTTCTTACTTACATACATTTTCGGGTTACTTGATTGATCCTTTCTCCTTTAAATTCTCAATCAATCCATTGGATGCTATGGTACCATGTCCAGTTTCTTCCCTTTTTCTGTTTTCTTACACTTCTCTTAAATATTCTGTGCCTGCTCCTCTATCTCTCTGCCTTTTGAAAATGCTTGGAACTCTATCCTCAATCTTATTGTTTTATCATGTTACACTCTCTTCTAGATCAACAATTCTATGAATTTTATTACCATATACAAGCTGGTCTTAACGAATAAATGCCAACATTTTTCACTCTAGTCAAGACCTTGCTTCCAAGTCACAGGCTTGGCCACCTAAACCACCTTAAATCACTTCTTGCCTTCCTTACAAAGCCACTTTGGCCCCAATACTTCCAAGCTATTATTCCTCATCTTAACCTTAAATCTTTTTTTTTTTTTCCCCTGTGTGCCTTATCTCAATAGGTATATGGCCATTGACCCATTTGCCCCTGCCAGATACCCAGAATATCATTGCTGGATTTTTCCTTTCCTAATTCCTAAAATCTAAAAGTAATTCTATGGCTTCAACTTCCCAAACCTTATGGATTACATTTCCTCAAATTTATCCAGGCTCTAAGTTTGTTTTGCTTGTTGCTTTATGCCTGAGTGTAACTAATAAATATTAGTAGAATAAATGAATGAATAAGCTAATGAATGGATGCAAAAAAAAATGAGTCAGCAAATACAGTGAAAAGGGAACTTTGTTTTCTCTCATCTTAGCAAGTCAAACATTCCTTTTATGATAAGCTAGTTCTAAGACCTGAGTCTTTGACCCACCATCTCGGTGTTCTTTCTGCCTCTCATAATATATTACATCTGGAGAAAGAAAATCATAGTGTCATGGACACCATATTAAGTAGTAAGTGACAAACCCCTTTAACAATGACAAACCAAAGACTCATAAAACATAGAATTTATTCATGACCATCAATTGGCTATTTGATAGAGGAACTAAAATGTAATCTTATTGTGAAGTGAAGTGAAGTGAAGTCGCTCAGTCGTGTCCAACTCTTTGCGACCCCGTGGCTCCTCCGTCCATGGGATTCTCCAGGCAAGAATACTGGAGTGGGTTGCCATTTCCTTCTCCAGGGGATCTTCCCAACCCAGGGATCGAACCCAGGTCTCCCACATTGCAGGCAGATACTTTAACCATAGTACATGGTATTTCCTCTATTTCATGATTCTTATTAGACTTTGAAAAAATTAAGAATATTGTACTCAAAAGCATCATGTATGCTAAATGAAATAAAGCTTCCATCATATTTCTGTTGCTGTCGTTAAACTATGTAGGCATGGTAGTGTGTAAATGCTAATTATTTTGCAATGTGCTTGCAGTTTTCTGAAAGTAAGTATTAGTTGCTCAGTCATGCCCGACTCTTTGCAACCCCATGGACTACAGCCCACCAGCCTCCTGTGTCCATGAGATTTTCCAGGCAAGGATACTGGAGTGGGCTGCCATTTCCTTCTCCAGGGGATCTTCCCAACCCAGGGGGTCAAACTCAGGTCTTCTGTACTGCAGGCAGATTCTTTACCAACTGAGCTACAAGGGAAGACCAGTTTTCTGAAAAGCTGCTCTGAATAAATGAATATTTTTATTTAACTGTTTCAGCAGCAGAAAGAATTTCACAAACTTCAAAATAACATCTAACATCTTGATAGACTAGAAAGGAGACTGAGATTTGCCTGAGATCTGCCAGTTTGTCTAACAAACTTGAAGAGATTGACTTGAGAGCTTAACAGTTGCTGGACTTTCTGTTATAGCCATCTTTAAGAGCTCATAAACCTATTGTTGTCCTGCTTAACATTTTAATGCATAGTCAAAGACACCTCGGAAACTTTGGAGATATTTGGGTATCACTTCATGGTTTGCCCTAAGTTTGTAGTTCTTAATCCATTAAAAGACAGACCTGCTTGTAAATCCACAGGTATAGATAAGAAGTCACTGTTTGACTGACTCTGAACCCTTTTAAATGAAAAATGTCAGTGAAAGAAAGAGAGGATGAATTACATTTTTAAAGGGTTTTCAAAGGTTTTCATGATTCCTCCAGTATCACTTGAAATGTGACATGACTTTTTTTTTGTATGTAAAAACAACAAATTATTTAGGCATTATTTTTATGCAGAAAAGTATTTTGTCTTTAAAGGGTAAATTGTAAGGAAATTGTTTAAAATGTATGATTGAAAAATAAGAACTATCAGAAATTAAACAGGTTCCTTTCAAATAGAAAAAGTTATCCCCCAAATTTAAATAACTGCATTATCAATATGAAACTGCAGGCATATGATTAGGGATATCTCCCACTGAGACCTTTTTGATGTCATAAGAGATTGTTGGCTATGCTCTTATCTTTGAGGATTTCCTATACAAGTCTCTGATTTCAACTCATTAATCAAAAGGTTTGTATGAGGTTGAAATATATTTTCAGGGGAAAATCTCAGAAATGGGTTTGTTATTCCAGATGCAGAAAACAAATTATTATTGTTCCATATTTCCTGAACTACAAGTAGGCTTCGGAGTTCAATACTTTGAAGTATTAATATGTTATTTAAAGCAAGTTTTTATTTATAGAGCAATATTTAAGAAGCTCAGACTTACTGAATCTTTTTGGATCCATTTGCCTCATTACCGATACATAAGAATGAAAAACAAGAGAAGTGTATGTCTGTCTTCATTTAATAAGTTTAATGAATACTTCCATTTTTACTGTAATTGACAAATGAGAAAGGATGGAAGCATGAGAAGAAGGAAGGATGGTAGTTTAGTTCTTGAATTTAAATTTTTACAGTGAACATGGAATTCTTATTTCCAGTACATCTTCATTATTCAGATACAGATACATTTATGTTCATAATGGGCAAAATTTAACCATTACACAATATTTTAGTGGATTGTTGTTTATATATGTTATCTGGTTTGGGGGCTGAGCAATAAAAGCATGGAAAAGGATGTCTGTCTTCTAACTATTAAAAGAAGTTGATACAAAGTAGATAAATAAGATATTGAATTCAGGTTGATGGTATTGCTTTCATTTAAAAAAATTATTGAAATATAATCGATTTACAGTGTTGTGTTAGTGTCAGATATACAGCAAAATGATTCAGTTATATATATGTGTGTGTGTATTCGTTTTTAGAGTCTTTTCCATTATAGGTTACTACAAGATACTGAGTACAGTTCCCTCTGCTATACAGTAGTACATCCTTGTTGATTATCTGTTTTATATCTAATAGTGTTCCTTTTTCTTTCTGATTGGAGGATAATTACTTTAAAATGTTGTTGTTTCTGCCATAAAACAAAGTGAATCAGCTACAAGTATACCTAGATGAAGGTTTCCCAGGTGGCACTAGTGGTAAAGAACCCGCCTGCTAATGCAGGAGACTTAAGAACTGCAGGTTTGATCCCTGGGTCGGGAAGATCCCCTGGAGGAGGGCATGGCAACCCACTCCAGTATTCCTGCCTGGAGAATCCCATCGACAGAGGAGCCTGAGGGCTATAGTCCATGGGGTCTGAAAGGCCTGAAGTGACTTAGCATGCACACACATACATGTAACCCTCCTTGTAGAACCTCCACCCTCCCCCAGTTTCGCCCCTCTGGGCCATCACAGAGCATCAGACTGAGCTGCTTGTGTTAGATAGCCACTTCCCACTAGCTATCTTTTTAGCATGGTCGTGTATCCATTTCCTTGCTACTCTCTCGGTTTGTCCCACCCTCTCCTCCCCACGCTGTGTCCTCGAGGAGATTCTCTACATCCGCATCTCTCTTCCTGCCCTGCAAATAGGTTTGTCAGTACCATATTTTTAGATTCCATATATACATGTTCATAGTGTGATTTTAATCCCCAACTCCTAATTTATCCCCCTCTTTCTTCCTTCCCCTTTAGTAACCAAAATTCTGTTTTCTTTGTCTATGAGTCTATTTCTGTTTTCTACATAAGCTTATTTGTATCATTTCTAAGATTCCACATATAAGCAATATTATATATTTGTCTGACATTTCACTTAGTATGATACTCTCTAGGTCCATTCATTTTACTGCAGATAATGCTATGTCATTCTTTTTATGGCTGAGTAATATTCCATTGTATGCATGCACCGCATCTTCTGTACTCATTTGTCTGTCTGTGGATACTTAGGTTGCTTCCGCATCTCGGATGCTGTAAACAGTACTGCTGGCGCTCGTGGTAAAGATACCGACTGCCAGTGCGGAAGATGTGAGAGGCGCAGGTTCAGTCCCTGGGCTGGGAGGATGCCCTGGAGAAGGAAACGGCAACCCACTCTAGTATTCTTGCCTGGGAAACCCCATGGACAGAAAAGCCCATAGGGTTACAAGAAGTCAGAAATGACTGAAGCGACTTAGCACAGTGAACACTAGGGTGCATGTATCTTTTTAAATTATAGTTTGTGGGGGAGAAGGAACCCTCCTACACTACCCATGGTTGGAGAAGGAAATAGCAACCCACTCCAGTATTCTTGCCTGGAAACCCCATGGACAGAGGAGCCTGGCGGGCTACAGCCCATAGCGTTGTAAAGAGTCGGACATGACTGAGAACACACAGCAGCACACACTTCTAGTGGGAATGCGAATTGGTGCAGCAACTATAGAAAACAGTTAAGGATATCCCGTAGAGAACCAAAAATAAAGTTACTATATGATTCAGCGATTCCACTCCTGGGCATATATTTGGAGAAAATTATCGTTTGAAAACTCGATTTCTATGGTGTTGCTTTTAAAAAGCATCAAGATTAAAGCTGTATATTTAAATTTAGCTATTAACTGGATGAGAAACTAAGGTCAAATTAAAGCAAATATTTCCTATCACCTACCATGACTTATATATCATTTGCAAAGTGTAATTACTGAATTCATTCTGATTTTCTAAAACACTTTATTTTGTATTAAGGTAAACAAATTAAGCCAGTTGACAACGTTGTGATAGTTTCAGGTTAACAGCGAAAGGATTCAGCCATCCATATATGTGTATCCATTCTCCCTCAAATCCCCGTCCGTCTAGGCTGCCACATAACACTGGACAGAGCTCCGTGTGCTTTACAGTAGCTCCTTGTTGGTCATCCATTTTATTTTTTTTAGTTTTTTTAATTTTTTAATTTTTATTTTTACTTTATTTTACTTTACAATACTGTATTGGTTTTGCCATACATTGACATGAATCCATCACAGGTGTACATGAGTTCCCAATCCTGAACCCCCCTCCCACCTCCCACCCCATATCATTTCTCTGGATTGTCCGCGTGCACCAGCCCCAAGCATCCTGTATCCTGTATCAAACATAGACTGGCGCTTCGTTTCTTACATGATAGTATACATGTTTCAATGCCATTCTCCACATCATCATCCATTTTAAATATAGAAGTGTGTAACGTGTTAACCCCAAACTCTCACATCCTTCTCCCCCGCACCCCCTTGGAACTGCAAGTTCATTCTCTAAGTCTGTGAATCTCTTTCTGTTTTGTATTAAGTTGATTTGTATAATATCTTTTTAGATCCCAGTGTCATACTGAGTGAAGCAAGTGAATATATTCTGTTTTATTTAGACCTTTCCTCAGCTATCTATTCTATATGGGTTAACATTCATATTTCTTCCTATTCCATTTCTTCCATTTTCAGACCTGGTCTTGAACAGGTTGAGATAAAATTCCGTTTTAAAAATAACAAATTACATTATTATGATTAACATTTTGAAATATTAAAAAGTTTAGTGTGATATAGTATAGAAATAATCTCAGAACATGAATGTCATAGGTTTGATTACTTAAAGAGAAGCTCTCCAGTTCCAGATTGATATTTCTTTTTTATTTTTCCCAAACAGTGTGTAGGTCTAATGGCCATTCTTTGACATTTTGAAGGCTTCATTTATACATTTTTTATTAATCCATTCATTTATTTCTTAAGTGAGCTTTTGATTGATTCCTACTGTATGCCATTGAATACTGTCTTTATTTCCTATTTCTATATAAAGAAATAAAGGAGAATATCAACCTAAACTGCCTGTTTTTGAAGGGTTTTTGTCCAAACTTGTAGCATAAAGTCTTGCCTAAAGTACCAAATATAAAAGCATAATGACTTTGATTGAACATTTTTTTTTAAATTTGGGAAAACATACACCTCCACTGTTTGCACATGTAGTTGTCCTACCCACTGAAACTAGCAGTGATTTCAGGAAATCGCCAAGCACTTCAAAAAAAACTCTCCATGTTGTTCACAAAAGTCTTGTATCACTGTAGTAGAGTTATGGCCTAAGGTATATATCTTTTTAGGAAGCCCAGGTGGCACAGTGGGAAAGAATCTGCCTGACAATGCAGGAGACACAAGAGATGCAGGTTCAATCCCTGACTTGGGAAGATCCCCTGGAGTAGGAAATGGCAACCCACTCCCATATTCTTGGGCTTACCTGGTGACTCAGCTGGTAAAGAATCTGCCTGCAATACAGGAGACCTTGGTTCGATCCCTGGGTTGGGAGCATCCCCTGAGAAAGGAAAGGCTACCCACTCCAGTATTCTGGCCTGGAGAATTCCATGGACTGTATATAGTCCATGGGGTCACAAAGAGTTGGACACAACCGAGCGACTTTCACTTCACTTCACTTAATATATATCTGTAATTGCAATGTTTTACTTACGTTGGTGATCAAATGTAGGAATTTTAACTCTGAGCTATTGTCCTAATATTCCCTGTCTGACTTCACATTGTATCAGTGCTTTTTGAAGATGTGTTATCATTTCTGGTTCTTAGGATTTACTGAAAAGAATTGACTACAGTAGACGTGTGTGCAAGCATGCTCAGTCACTTCAGTTGTGTCTGACCCTTTGCAGCGCTATGGACTGTAGCCCACCAGGCCCCTCTGTCCATGCAAGGAGCAATATTCTCCAGGCGAGAATATTGGAGTGGGCTGCCATGCCCTCCTCCAGGGGATCTTGCTAATATGGGGGTGGAAATCGAGGTCTGCCTGCGTCTCCTGCATTGCAGGTGGATTCTTTACCCACTGAGCCACCTGGGAAGCCCTACAGTAGACGATAAGTGTGCAAAAACTCAAGAAAGAAATTGGACTAAATGTGAATACAGTTAAAAGGACACGTTTTATTATCCGCTCAGGATACCAAGATCAGTTAAGATGAACATAATCAATTCTCGTTATATGAATCCTGAGAATATTGTGCATGTAGGCCAAACACGCAGAAAGAGTCATCTGTTGGTAAAACATAAGTGAAAGTACTTAAATGCTCCTGTGCTCATTGTCTGCAGGAGAGCTGGAGGTGTTTCAGAAAGATGGAGAGCGAAAAATTCAGAGTCGGCAGCAACTTCCAGTGGGAACCACCTGGGGACCATTCGCTGGGAAGATGGACTTGAATAATAATTCCTTGGTATGTGGATGTTCTGAGATGGTTGACTCTTACTACTTTGTCATGGCACAGAAATTATCTCTGCTTGCTTCCTGGTGAAAACACTAAAAGTAACAGTTTGCTTTTTTCTTATTCATGGACCATAAAACTGGAATATTTTCCAAGTGGTTTGTCTCTGACAGTATTATATGCAGAATTTAGAAGGAAACAGGTTAATCACACTGAATGGTTATTTAGTAAGGTAATTTATAAGGTTCTTTATCTTCATAGCCAGACTAATATTGTTCATATTTAATATATATACAAATGCTTTTCTTCTTAAGATGACACAAATTGTCATACATTACAGGTTTACATGATGAACAAGAAATAAACAACCTTGATATTGGTTGGCAATTCTATTTGTACTTTTAAGAGTGAGGATAAGTGATCAGCATCATAATTTTTCTTGTTAACTTTTTTGTAAATATTCTGAGCTTAGAAAGTCTACCTCTGGGAAAAAGTATATGAACGATTGATTAGCTATCTTAAAAGTTATGGAAAGATGGAGTATTTGATTACATTTAAACTTCATTTCTTAATTCAATATGTTAGTTTCCTATTGCAGCTCCAGAAAGTTAACCCAAACTTTGTGGCTTAAAACAACCCTAAGTTTGTAGTCTTGTAGTCTGAAATGAATCATCATCTGAAATGAATCTAGTCTGAAATGAATCTCTCGGGGCTAAAACCCAAGTGTCTGCAGGGCTTTTTTGCTGGAGCTTCTAGAAGGTAGCGACGGAAGTTTTCTTTGCTTTTCCATCTTCTAAAGGCTGTCCACAACCCATGGCTCACGGCTCCCCTCCATTTTCACAACCCTGACTGAGTCTTTTACATATCTACATTCTGACTCAGACTTTTTGTATCCCCTTTGCATATTCGGGAACGCGTGTGATTACATTGGGCCCACCTGAGTAATCCAGGATACTCTAGCAACTTCAACTCCGTCTGCTTTAGTTTCCTTTTGCCTTATAACCAGAGAAGGCAATGGCTCCCCACTCCAGTACTCTTGATGGAAAGTCCCATGGATGGAGGGCCTGGTGGGCTGCAGTCTATAGGGTTGATAAGAGTTGGGCATGACTGAGCAACTTCACTTTCACTTTTCACTTTCATATATTGGAGAAGGAAATGGCAACCCACTGCAGTGTTCTTGCCTGGAGAATCCCAGGGACGGGGGGAGCTTGGTGGGCTGCCGTCTATGGGGTCGTACAGAGTTGGAAACAACTGAAGCAACTTAGCAGCAGCACCAGCAGTAAGGTAACTTGCACAAAGTCCAGGAATCAGGACACCAGGACCTCTCCTATTATGTGTGATAATACAAGTGACAAAACTTGGGAATAAAAATATTTTATATTATTTAGGAGATCCAGAAATTATATATATATGAAATGGAAGTCCCTTTCTCTAAATGCCATTTATGCAAGAAGAGTTTCATGCCTGCTAAATGACTCTATCTGCATTGAGGTGGTGGGAGTGGGGGCGTAAGAACTCCCAGAGGGGTTTTAACAAGTGTACTTGACTCAGCAACGTTGCTTTCCTTTTTCAGTTGATTACATGAAAGAAATCACTTCTTCGGGTTATTACATGAAAGAAACTAATATGTGCACATCTCTGCTTATTTCGTTCCATGTGAATGAGAAAGAGGTTATTGATTTAACTAAAAGTAATGACTGGAATAAATAAGAAACATTTGTGTCACCCAACTTTTAAACGGCATAACAGATTCAAGAAGTGTGCTTTTTACTTTCTAAATCCTTGTGTTTATCCGTAAAAGGATAAAGTAGGAGACTTCACATGTATTTAAGAACCAAACAAGTTGGCAGACCAGGCTAAATATTTAATAATCTGAGCAGTGTACTGTGTGGTGGTCCAGTGTGCCTGCAGCAGAAGAGGTTTGAGAAGCGGCCCCGCAGACACTGCTGACCTTCATGGCTGAGTTGTATAGTGGACTGTTCCATTGACTCCTCTGATAGGGTGACACCAGCTTAATCAAGCAAAGGCAAGGGGAAGACTGTCTCAACATCAAAGGTTGAATTAAATCCTTTGCAAAACCCATTTTATCTGGGTGTTTCTATTGGTACTCTAGCATTGCTTTCAAAATGTTTTAGGCAATAAGATATTTATCTTATTTATCACTGTGTATCAGACACCAGCACAAACTTGTCATTTGCCTGCTATTTCTTCAAAAGTGTAATGTCGCTTAGGTGTCAGCTATTGTTAATGTAAGAAACACATGTTTTCCTTTTTATTATATCAGCATAATATCTCTATGAAACTGTTATTTTAAATTAATCTTTATATCATGATATATATGTAGAATGATGCTTTTTATACATCTTTAGCATATGCTAAATTATGATGTATGGAAAGTAAACCTATCTGTGGAAGTTTAATTTTTCAATGAAATAATTTCCTGTTTTTTAGACATGATATAATTTTTTTTTCATATTTCTGTATCACTCTAAAGCTATCTTATGCCATACTTAATATCATTTAAATAATTTGGTTATAAATATGACATTGTGGTATTTTGGGTACTATTTGAAGTGAATGGATACTGTTTTAGGTATCAAAACCCAGTTGTGGTGAATAATTATTTAATAGAAAATATTCTTAATAACTTAGTTTTCTTCTTTTGTCTTAGAATTTAAACATTTGATTCTTGTTATCTCCCTAAACTATAGAATTTTCCTCTATTTTAAAATGTAGCTGCTTTGCTAAAATATACTTACTTTTTTGATAATAATATTTTCTTCTTAGAATTTACTTTTGATTTTATGTCATTAAATACTACTAGTAGTACTCTTGGCACTATTGTTACTTCTATAGAATAATTGTCTAAGTTACACTGTGTATTTATTCTTTTCTAGATACTATATGGAGGATTAGAAATGTATTAGCTCCTTTACTCATCAAAACAAACTTGTGAATTTTGTCCTATTTAAAATCTTATTTATAGATAAGAAAATTAAGGCTCAGGCTTTTTTATTCCAGAATCTGTGTTTTTAAATACCAGATCACACTCCTTCCCAATAGCATCTGTAACATGATCTGAGTATGATAAAATTATTAAGAATTTCTTTACATGAATTCTAAATTTATTAAAAGCTTTGGGAGAAATATGCAATGATTACAAGTAGGTTCTTTTTTCTTACTTTGGGCAAAATAGTTGTTATAATACTTCATAACTATCATGGCTGAAGAATTAGGCATTAATTCAAAGAGTTCTACAATTTTATTACATCTTTATAATTTTGACAGTCATTTAATATAGGTTTTATATCATGAAGATAAATTTCCTTCATAATATAATATGTAATCTATTAATCCTACCTTACCCTACCTTACCCAACCTGAAATCAAATTAGGAATTAGCGCACTCTTTTAAATTGCTTATTCACCAACCAGTGTTATGTTACTCTGTTCAGGCTCATGGTGTTGTCTCAAGAGACCCAGTAAACTAATTAATCCAACACAGTAATTAATTGAGTCACCATGCCAGATGTCAAATCCTTTTATATCTTTCAAGTTCCCATCTTGAAGTGCATTAACAATATGCCACCTTCTGCAGGAAGCCTTTGCAGATCAGGCATTTGGATATATATATACACAGAACATTACCAGAAATATAGGCTGTATGGAAACATCAAAAGAATTGATTTGACAAAATGCTCTTCTGGGAATCATATAACACAATGAACATAGAAATAAATAAAATTTTGTTCACACCTCATTATCTTGTTGGATAGTTTATGCTTAATTGAAGAATATAGTTAATATTTTCATTAGACCAGCCAGGGTCAAAATGCTTTACAGGTTTTATATCTCATTTAATTCTTACATGAGAGTATGAGAAGATAATATCCTTTTTATCCCTCCTTTGTTTCACAGGAGAAAATTGCTGCTTTGGGAAGCTGAATGACTAGACCAAGGTCAACTCAATCTGAGTTGAGACCCCCATGCTGCAATTTAACGCTGTCTATAGAAATTTTATCTATAAGGACAATATTAGTCAGGGTTTTGTAAAGATTAAATGAAGTAGCAAACATGAATTATTAAGAAATACTGAATATTATTACTACTCAGTCACCTGTACAAATGGGTCCATTAAAACCTTTCAAGTTTAAAACTGAAAAGACACACCAAATTAAATAAGTCAAATTATAGACTTTTGGCATTTGGGGATTTTACATGCCTAAATTTGACTATTGGAGAAGGAAATGGCAACCCACTCCAGTACTCTTGCCTGGAGAATCCCATGGAGAGAGGAGCCTGGTAGGCTACAGTCCATGGGGTCGCAAAGAGTCGGACACGACTGAGTGACTTCACTTTCACTTTCAAATTTGACTATTTTTCAAGGACACTGTTTTAGTCCAGGGTGTCCAGCAATACAGAATAGGGTGTGTGATGTGTGTGTGTTTATATATTTTATAAGGAATTGTCTCACACGATCATGGAGTTGGCTTGATGAAATCTACAGTGTGAGTCAGCAGACTGGAGACCCAGCAGAGTTGATGGTATAGGTGAGGTTTGTTATTTGGGGAGGCCGTTTTTTTTGTCATATTCAGACTTTCTTCTGATTGGGTGAGGCCCACCCACATTATGGAGGGCAATCTGTTTTATTCAGAGTACCCTGATTCAAATGTCAGTCTCAACAAAAACACCATCCAAGTTGATACACAAAATTAATCATCACAGTTTCCAAAGGTCTGTGGTATATTGTAAATTTCAGTTTTTTCAGGTATAGTCTTCCACTCCTGTATGAATTGTTAACCAGTAGGGAGCCTAGCTTTCTTTGCAACATCCTACTTTGTGTCAAGAAATAATTTACATTAAGTACTATCATAGTGACCCAAATTTCATGTTTTGGGAAGTCTTACAGTTTTATTCATTGAAAATAGCAAAGGACTATTGACAAGGAAGGAATTTTAAAAATCAGTTTAAATTGTGATCAATATCTGTTTTGGAGGTGTTTTAGAATTTCTGTATTTATATGTTGTGCCTTTGAAGTTCTCTCATTTTCTCCTGAAGACATAGATCTTTGTAATATGCTAAATCTCTGCTCTGCTAGCCCATGGTAAGTGCTTATAATTATTAGACAGCACCAATTATTTGGAAGGTTGGTGTCTACAATGTTAGTGACATTTGCTCTCGTTCTCTCTTTTGAGTGAATCAGCTTTCAGTAGGTAACTAGTCTTATTCAGCCAATTGCCTGTTGGAATCATGCAACACGCATACTTAAATAGAACGTAAATAGAAAGTTCCAGGTTACCTACTACATAACAGTAAACTTATCACAATCTGTTAAATTCAGCAAATGAAATTTGACATAGAAATTTCATTTTATTGATGTCATTCAATCAGAAAGGAGCCTTGTTTTATTTTACCATGTACTTGTGATACTGAATTTTACAAACAGAAAGTATACATATAAAGGTAAAATTTTATTGATTTAATAATAAAATAAAGTGCACATTAAATTCCATCTTAATTTTAAGGTAGTTGTTATCATAGAAATGTGGTTGAGGAAAGAATTAAAGGTCCCTGATCTACATCATAGGGAAATATTAGAATTATTAGATAGCTCCATTGTGCCCTTCAAGCTCTAAATCTTCCAGGAGCAGTCTCTGAGCCCATTCATTGCAAGTCTTCAAGCTTCATGTTTTGCACACCTAACAGCGACTGTATCTCTACCCATAGGTCTCTACCTATAGTGTCAAAGGCTGCCTGGTGGAACCATCTCTGACTTTCTATTTGAGGACATTTTTTCCAGCCTCAGGAGCAAACTTATTGGAAACCAGTCAAGCTGTGACATACTGGAGAATTAATGTTTCCAAAAGTAATCCTTAACCAAAGAGGGACAGAAGTGGGTGGATAACTACCCCCCTGCTTCCTTGCCTCTCCATTAGGATATGAAAAGTGTTTTACAAGATCTCTTAGAGTTTGCTGGTGAAACTGAGCTCCAGCCAGTTTTATAACACATCTTTTATGGGCTTCCTTTTCCTTCCTGCTTACTTCTCCACACCTCTACTGAACTGCTCTGAGGTCACCTCCAAATAAACTACTTGCGCTTGAATCAGTCTGAAGGTAACCTTCTGGGAAAGCCATGCCAAGACAGCTCCTAAGATAAAATAATGAAATAAATTGGAACGTAATATCCAAATTATTGCTGAGATTCTAGACAATTTAGAGTTTTAAAAATCATAATTATTCTAGATCACCATCTCTGGCAAAGAATAGATATTCAACAAATGCTCTTTAAAATAAAAATATGATCTAATTGAATTTCCTCACCATGAGCAATCTGACCGACCCAGCCACACCCTCCCAGCTTCACCCTCTCAGTGATATAATTTATAATGTTGCTGAGGCATGACTTTTGTTGGGTCTTATATTTCTTTCCATTGATGTTGACATTGTGAATAATATCCTCCTTTTAATATTCATTCTAATCTGGGCTCAGGACTCCCATACTTTTCTACTTCTCATATCGCTCTGGGTCTTGGCTCTTTTAAATTTAACTGTGTTTCCCAAAACACTATGGTCTTTCTTCTCTTCTCCCTCTGTTCCCAGTGCCTCAGGGAGCTTATCCACTCGCAAAGCTTCAGCTACTAATTTACAAATGACATTTAAATTAAAAATCTCTAACCTTGGCTTTTTACCCTTTCTCTAATAGCATGTTTCAACTGTTTTACAAGGCTTTCCCACTGACTTCCTCCAACTCAACAGTCGTAAGGAGAGTTTATTATTGTTTCCACCTACTGTCTCTGTGCCCTTTTCCCTGCCTTCCAAATTTTGGTCACTTTAAAAGCTAAATCTCTGCCTCTCCTTTGCTGCCTCTGCAGGCAGTCCATTCTATGAGTTATTCCATGGCACCCTCCTTCCATTTCTACCTCTCCCCTCTCACATCTCATAGGTCCACTTACATACATAGTCATATGTGTACGTGCACACACATGTAGGCACAAACACACACACACATCTTTCCTTTATTGCCTATAACGAACAGCTTTGTTTTTGTCAGCCATTCAGAGCCAAACATCTTCCAAGACTCTGCTTTTCACATCCAGGAAGCAAGTACCATAACTCCTGCCTTCTCCACGTCTATTCCCTTCTTTCTGTTCCTACAGCCACTGCTGTTGGTGAAGCCTCCATCATTTCTTCCTTGATTATCACAGTATTCTTCTAACTATTCTTTCTGCCTTCCTTCCTGTCTTCTTTTTCTTTACCCAAATCATGGTGTGTCCTTATAGCAAAACTTGTTACTTGTGTGCCTGAAATCATTCAAGGGCGCAAGAGAAGCCAAACTCTGGAGAAAGGGCTTTCATGATATCACCTGCCCAGCTCTTACCTCGTTTCCACTCTCCGTGTAGCTTTCAGTCAACCTCAGCTACCTACGGTGTGAATATACTCCTTTTCTCATGTCTCTGTGCATTTGGCTGTGCTATTTTAACATCCACAAAGCCCTGTGCTCCCCCCTTCCTGCTACGCTATGGACTGTAGCCTGCCAGGTGCCTCTGTCCATGGGATTCTTCAGGCAAGAATAATGGAGTGGATTGCCATGCCCTCCTCCAGGGGATCTTCCCAACCTAGGGATCAAACCTCCACCTCTTATGTCTCCTGCATTGCAGATTCTTTTGCCACTAGTGCCACCAACTATGTGCTACTTATTGTTTATCTTTGTATCCTTATCTTGAACAATGTCTGGTTTATAGCAAGGGCTCAGTAAATAACCTTTAGAAAGTGAGTCAATTAATTCTTTCCTTTAACTTTTCTCCAGTGTCAGCAACTGATGCACATCTTGCTTTATTCAAGACCTTGGTATTCTCCTTGAGTCTTTATGCCCATTTTTCCTGTTTCCTCTTAGATCTTTCTTCATCTGCCCAACTTAGCAATACAGTACCGCAGTTAATGCCATCTTGTGCCTGTTTTATTTGTTTATAATTTTTTCTTAATCTCACTTGAATGTAAGATGCAGTAGAGGAAGATAACTATATCTATTTTGTCAGGTTTTACCTAACAGAAAGATATGTCTATGACAGCTTCTTGATAAATATTGACTAATTTCAGTGTAAGATCTGCACACCTTTGAAGTAGTTAAAGAGGACAAGGTGGTGAGCCCATTGAGACAATTATGATTTGTTTGTAACAGAATCCACTTTCAATCCTTCACTATGACCTGGGTGAAGGCCAAGAAGGTATTCTGCTCTACCATGCTTTCTGTGAAGTCTCATCCAGCCTTGCACTTTCCAGTGACAAACCATCTGGGAAATTCCATCTGTCTCTGCTTGGAAACTGAGGTGGCAGTCGCCCACTGTGAGCAATTTTCTATTAACTTCTTGGATAAGATCAGTCAGATTTATACTGAACTGATGGGAACTGTAAGAGCAGAGTTGTTCCAAGAGAAGACAAATGTACTGATTCCTCTAATTGGGCTTAAGCCAGTTTCATTCACGGATGCCCTTAGGTTCTAGTAGTGCAAGGACTTATAACCTTTTAATTGTACCCTGTTCCTCTGAGGAAACGTTGGTGAAATTCATTATTGATGGAGATTGTAGATTTGTCCCTTAGGGAGGCCAAGATCCTGGCTTCTCTTATACTCTGTCTGCCATGTGGAGAGTTAATGGAAACTGAGTGGACAGCGGAAGCTGTTCCAAGAAGACATGAGGCAAGACACTTAGTACAGCAGAGCCTTGGAAAATGGTGTGTTGGTTTGGTTTCTAGAATCAGAGGAGGACTTTTTGTTCATTTTTTGTTTGTTTGTGGAAGAGGAGAGTGCTCAGGGAGAAGAGAGATTGGCATGAAGTCCCAAGTTAGTGAAAGCATCCTGTAGAATCTGAGTCAGAAAGAAAGAAACCAAACACCAAGGAATTACTCAACAATTCAAATCTGTCGAAACAAATGAGTGAGGTCAATTATATATGGATCTGAAGGGATTTATTGTATTATAATGTAGACAGTGATATTGGCTATGGATGGAATTCTTTTTGTAATGTTGAAATGATATTTGGCCTTTCCTAATAATTTGTATCTGCCTCCTAAAATTACACCTTTTATGTGTAGCTAGTCTGTCTGCTAATCTCAATCTACCTTTAATTTGCTTTTTCTTCTGATGGTGAAATCTTTCTAGGTTCTTTATGTTTGCACTTGGATTTGAAAGGTAGGAACACAAAGACACAATTTCTTGCCCTAGGTAGACAGGTTTATTTATGGGTCTAATCTACTGATCTGTGCCTAAAATCTAAACATATTTTGCCTTTGGGTTATGCTACATGGCTAAGCTCTTTACTTATACTTAGGCCAAGTTTGAATAAACAGAAAGCGTCTTTTTCTTTTGTTTGTTTAAGATTATTTATTATTCCCTTTTCTAGAATTCCAAGGAGAATTTTATTGAAAATGGTCTTCTCATGGAGTTATTACAATGACTCTGTGATGTGCTATTAATATAATCAATGTCTGGAAGGAGTAACTACTTCATGGCATTTAATATGATTAAAGTTGCTCTACTAAGAAAACAGTGTATATAAAGTTGAACAGACTAATGAGTAACACAACCTTTTCCACAAGCATAGATATGAAAGATTCTGTTTGGCTATTGGTTTAGGCATCCAGATTCTCTTTATGGAGTTGTTCCTGTTTGTAAATCTTTTCTCAAGCTTAAGGTCCCGTAGGGGATAGAATCCCTGTTCCCTTAGGAAAGTCTATCACATTCTTGGGTGGTGAGGTAATGATTTGCAAACTATAGCTCTGCTGTTTCCATAACACAAATTATGGAATATAAAGTTGGAAAAAATGTTTTTGGCTGGAGGAGAAGGTAAAATGAGAACACACTTGTGAGGAGCAGTTTACAAAGTTGACCCAAAATTTTATTGATTATTTGCTGATATATCTGGCTTGCCTTTTAACGTCTTTCTCTTTGACTTTTTTCAAGTCTTGCCATTCTACAGCTCTTTATAAAACTTGTTTGGCGTGAGCATTTCCTGTTATTTACATAGTTATATATTGTTCCAGAGTTGCAAAAATTTAGCAAATGATGTGTACTGGGCATAATTAGTACAGTCAGTAACTTGGAGATAACTGTTAAAGAAATGGACATAAGTGCTGTTTTGTAGTCCTTTGTTTGTTCTTACAAATCAATATTACATAGGCGTGACCCTTTAAATTGGACATATTGGACTCATAAAATATCTGACTGTATTTTATAACTAAATATCAATAGATATTCCCAGGACACCATTAATTAAATATCATATCTTAACATTAGCTCTCAGTTGGCGTTGCCAGTCTTTAGTCTCCTTAGAGGCTTTCCTGATGTAGGCAGGTTTGGGAGTCTGACCCTGTCCAAGTGATTCCTACCAGGCTTGTGTTGATGTATGACGTCCATAGGCAATAATTCTTACATTTATTTATGAAGGAAAAATAAAATAATATTTCTAGAATGTTTTTGTAAACTTACAAACTTATTTGAGAAATTCTCTTTTGGAAATGAACATCTCTTTTCCTTATACATTTAAGTATTGAACTTAAAGTCATTCTGTATTAGTCATTTGTTTTTATATCACTTTTTAAAATAAAATCCTTTGCCTTAGTTCAACAAAACTATGGCTTCTTGATGCTAGTAATTTGTATATGATTTGTGCTATTTTATATGGTTTATATCTCTTTCTATTTTAAAGGTCAGGAGCTCAGAATGAAGCGTAGGGTTATGTGCCTTAGTCTTGTGGTTTTCTCATACTCTTTTCTCAGGGTCAGAATTATGAGCACTGCTTATCTATGTGTCTTTGGTACAGTGTTTCATACAAGGCTGGATTCAAAAAGTGACAGCCAGGGCTATGGTGTCATCTGAAGTCTCAACCAAAGGAAGACCTGCCTGAAAGGTCACTGCATGGCTGTTAACTCAGCACCTTGCCTCCTTGGCTTCTCCGAGGAAAAGCTCATAGCATGGCAACTGGCTCCTCTCTGAGCAAGCAAATGAGAGAGCAAGACAAGGAGCCCAGGACAGAAATCATAGTCTTTTCATAAACTAGTCTTGGAAGCAGGCGTCCCATCACTTTTGCTGAATTCTTTTATTAAAATTGAGTCAGCAGGTCTAGCCCACTCTGAAGAGAAAGGCATTGTACATGGGCTTAAAACCAAAGGGTATGCTCATTGGGGGCCATCTCAGAGGCTGTTTACTGCTAAGATAATGTACATAAAGTTACCTCGCCTCTGAATAAGGAAGGAGTTTCAAATAATAGTAGCACTGGGAGACATCACAAAATAAAATCCAATTGATTTAAATAGAAAAGACTAAATCATATATTATAAAACATCATAACCAATAATCAAGGTTTAACTGTAAGTAAAAGATACACGTAAAAATGAAATACATTTTATTCTTGTTTTTGAAGGTAGATAAGCTGCTCCGTATAGAAAGTCATGAATAAATTCTTGATTAATTTGTTTAGAAATTGATTGTTAATATGAAGACAGAGAAAGATGAGTGAAAATATATGGAACAGTTATGTAAAATCTAATGGGAAATAGGAGCCAGAGGCAGGCTGTTTGCTGAGTATTTCTCCTTCAGTAATTTTGAGAAACATACACTAACACGTTGTAAAGATCAGAAATGGGGAGAAAGCATGGGAAAGAGCCCATGATGTGGTCAGAGTCATCTGATTCCAGTCCCAACTGTTATTACCCAAAGTGCTGTCTTGGGTAATCACATCTGCTCTCAGTTTCCTCATTTATAAAATGGGGTTATAATACCAGCCCTTCATCTTACAGTTGTAAAATTATATAAAATTATATGCATTTAGTCACTTTGAAAAATATACAGATTGTTATACAATCTAGATTACTTTTTATTATGCCTGTGAATAGAAAGTAGATTACTCATTCCTTTAATTTGCCAAACTGTGCTTCCAGCCTCTTCTGTTCTGTTGTCCCCTCTCTGAACATATTTTAAAAAGCACTCTTGGCTGTCATTGTACATATACACCCTCATACACATGTGCACACATGTATTTATATACACACAAACATACACATACATATTGATTAGCTAGCATCAGCATTCTGAGAACTCATAGCCTAGAGAAGTATAAGGTATGTACTTAGAGTATTTATCGTCTAAGGAGACGATCACCACAGAAACAAGAGAAAAAACATGTTTTTAGGAAGAGAAAGAAAGGTTAAGTGGTCAAACTGCTTTTTGAATTATCCTGGCTCCTTTGTGTTTTCTTTTTGTAAGGAGTATTTCTTCAGAAAGCTTTTCTCAGGTGTGTGATTGGGGATTTCAGACAATTGGAAAAGTAATTTACCCTGTCTGAGTCACTTTTGAGTTTGGTTTGTATTTTAAAATGCTAACTCAATTTTTTGTTACTTTTGGCATTTTAGAGCTTGGTACAGAATGGAGTGAATAAGGCACAGCACAAGGCAGACAGCGATGCACCGTAAAATAAGAAAGAATGGGGACAAAATCTGGAAGAGCAAAGGCAGTTCATAGGCCTTAGGTTTTAGCTTTTATTGAGAAGTCAAGCAAATACCATTTGTTTCTCATGGCGTTGCAGAGTCAGACGTGACTGAGCGACTAGGCAGGGCACGGCACCCTGTGTGCAAGCATTATCTCATGGAGAGGGGCAGCACAAGTCCCTTGGGTTCTGATGCTAATCTTGGATGTATCATTATTACCACCTTGCATCTTAGAGTCATTGCAGGCATGTGTCAAATGTTATTCTGTGGAAGGTGCCCAGTGACAGCCTCATGTGCATCTGAGATAAGCGTCAGGGTCCAAAGTAAAAGTGAACATCCGCTCAGTCCTGTTTGACTCTCTGTGACCCCGTGGCCTATACAGTCCAAGGAATTCTCCAGGCCAGAATACTGGAGAGGGTATCCCTTTCCCTTCTTTAGGGCATCTTCCCAACCCAGGGATTGAACCCAGCTCTCCTGCATTGCAGGCAGATTCTTTACCAGCTGAGCCACCAGGAAGCCCAAGAATACTGGAGTGGGTAGCCTATCCCTTCTCCAGTTGGTCTTCCCAACCCAGGAATTGAACCGGGGTCTCCTGCATTGCAGGTGGATTCTTTACAAATGAGCTACCAAGTACACGTCAAATAAAGTATGAACTCTGGGGACGGGGGGTTTTGGGGAGCTGGGCAGAGAGATAACATTTGCCTTCAACGCAGTAGTTTAGAGGTGGTGAAAAGAAGTTATCCTTTACCTGAATATTTCCAGCGGGGAATATAGGCAGTTTTAATAACTGCGGCCTTCATTCCAACTTTGTGAAAATGACTCTTCAGAGCAAGTGGACATTGGTGGGAGCATTCCGATCATTGCTGATTCTCCAGGAGAAGGTTGAGGGAAGAAGAGTGCGTGACGAAAGTCAAGCCCTGGTCCGCTCCATTACTTCATTAATCAAGTGGAGGCTTTCTGACAAATGCTTCTCTTCCGTTGCAGCCATCTCTTTTTTGGTGTTAATCTGAGCCCTGTGGCAGTGTTTTGTGAAAGGAAACAATGGACAGTTGTAGCATCCCCCCACCCCCAGCTGCTGTCGCCCCTGTCAGAAGGCTCCAAGGATGATGCGAGTCTGTATCATCCTGATAAGGAAAAGAGGATTCAGATGGCTTTGGAGAGAATTTGTGAGAGTAGAGAGTGCCGTTTTGGACTAGACAAGCTATGGACTACAGCAGAGGCCCTTAACGGGATCCTAAGGGTTCAGTGCCAAACCTTCTGCAGCTTCTTGAAGATTTGCTAGTGAAATATTTCGATGGTGAAATTCTGAAACTGTCAGAGGGACTGAGGTTCAAGATACTGTTTTAAGTTTTTGTTCCCGTAATCTGTGATTAGCCTATCCAGGTAAAACACACGCATACACACACACACACAGAAAAAGGAAAGGAAAAAACACGAAAAACTTAAGAAACCCCCAGAGTGTATATGGAGGGCACTTATCTGCTGACGATGCGTTTCCATGCTATTGTCATCGTGAGCTCTGCACAAGTGCTCAGTGCGTTTTATATATTGTAGGTTCCTATTTTATGGCTGGATGAAATATGAAACTACCTTTTATAATGCTGATTCTATTTTGGCAGCCTTTGGATTCACATATGGTTCAGTTAAGCTGTTTTGGAGCCTAATGTACCTTTGTTATTTATTGGGATTTTTGAGAGGGGATAAATGTGCTATTTTCGCTCTGAATTTAAAAAAAAAATTAAATGTTTCCTAAAAATTCATATAGCTAAGAGAATTCTGGTGAGCTTTAGAAACTGAGCTGATAGTCCTAGCTAAAATAAAGTCGTTCTTACATATAAAGGGGAAAAAAATAAAGACTGAAGTGCCAGTAAAATAGAAGCAGTATTTTATAGCATACCACAATAAAATGAAAACAGAGAGCAATTAGTGAATGGGGGCTGGAAAAGTTGTCATCCTGTAACTAGCTATAATCTTTAAGTATCTTAAACTAACAGATACTACTAGGATTTTCTTTCACTCACTCCACTGTTATTCTGGCAGGTTATAAACAAACATACAGGCATAAAGAGTCCAAAACAAAGTGGTTGTCAAAGGGATGAGTGATAGGCAGTGACCTCAATACCCAGGATGGTAGTATGCTCAGTTAGGCAGGCTTAGTTGCTTAGAGGTGAAGTGTATTCCCTCTACTGAGCCCTGGCTGATAGACACACTCCCATTCAACTTTAATCTCTTTGTTTTGTTATTTAACTCAGGCTGTTAAATTCTGTTTAAAATAATGTTTGTATGTAAGTATGAGGATACATAAACTAGAAGGAAAGTGACATATTTACCAATGTCATTTCAAATTTTTCTTCCTAAAAAAAGAAATCCCAGAAGGATAGGTATATTTGGAGTGGCTCAGATGGTGAAGAATCTGCCTGCAATGCAGGAGACCCAGATTCGAACCTTGGGTTGGGAAGATCCCCTGGAGAAGAGAATGGCAACCTGCTCCAGATTCTTGCTTGGAGAATTCCATGGACAGAAGAATTTAGTGATCTATATGGTCAATGGGATCGCAAAGAGTCAGACGTGACTGAGGGACTTTCACTTTTCTCAGTCTTACTTTGCATTCATAAAGAGGCTTCAGATTTTCCTTATAAGACCATCTATTTGTATTTGAAGTTAATCATAAAATACACTTGCTGGAATGGGCACAATAGAAACTTTTGGGCTTGGTGACTTAAAGGGCTGGATACAAGAGTGGAGACAGACCCATTTTAACTTATCACTCTAATTAATCCTCCACCAAATTGTGTGTCTGCCAAGTGGTGTGTTATTTTTATCTCTTTTTACAGTTATTTTATCTTTTTACATGAGAGGGTCAGTTCAGTTCAGTTCAGTCACTTAGTCGTGTCCAACTCTTTGTGACCCCATGAATCACAGCACGCCAGGACTCCCTATCCATCACCAACTCCTGGAGTTCACCCAAACTCATGTGCATTAAGTCGGTGATGCCATCCAGCCATGTCATCCTCTGTTGTCCCCTCTCCTCCTGCCCCCAATCCCTCCTAGCATCAGGGTCTTTTCAAATGAGTCAACTCTTCGCATGAGATGGTCAAAGTATTGGAGTTTCAGCCTCAGCATCAGTCCTTCCAATGAACACCCAGGACTGGTCTCCTTTAGGATGGACTGGTTGGTTCTCCTTGTAGTCCAAGGGACTCGCAAGTGGGGTAATTATTTTTATTATTTCATAACTAACTTAACAGTCTTCCCTTGCTGTTAACTACTAGCAACTGAATGCCTAAAATCTCTTTCTCTGATGTTAGATGTATTGTGCAGGGCATCTTGAAGAAAGCTTGACTCAAGTATGTGCTGCAAGTCAAGAACTCTGACTTTTTTTGTACTTTGAGGGTACAAAAACTAAATTTTCACCAAGCATAATTACTCCTTATATGAATAAATATAACTGAATTCTATCTGCACCCTTTATGTACCCTTATATATATTACTTTAAGCAAACCTAACACCCCAAAATCATATTCACACACAGCCATGCACACACATAAGTTTATACACACACATGACACAATGGTTGATTTTTAAGTCAACGAATAAAACTGGTATTTTCATTTTTATTTTGTTTAACTCAAGTGATGTGTTTATTTCCTAAATAAAATAGTATCATTAAATAAAGCACACCTCTATTTTGAACAAGTTACAAAAACTTAGTGCTTTATTCTGTCATAGATGGACAACATTGTAAATATTGATAATGTTTCTCATTTTTCCTCGTAAATTCATTATTTTATCTTATGGCAAAGCACATAATTGACAAATTATCATAATAATATTTTTAAGTATTCCAGTAGGTAACTTAGAATAAATATAGAACATTTCGATGTATAAATTTGGATGATGAAAATGATGTTTTAATTCTTGGTTACCTGGAGCCTCATAGAGATGTTAATGTTTGTTAGTGGCAAATATAGTAAGAAAAGAGAAAGAAAATGTGAGAAATGAAAAATATACAAAAATAAAATGCAAAGTACCCTTTTATATTGTTTGATTTTCTGTGAGTTTTCATTTCCCCTTACTTTCTGTTCTCTATGCATTTGAATTATTGAGAACTGTCCATAACAATCATTGTGAAGTGAAGTCGCTCAGTCGTGTCCGACTCTTTGCGACCCCATGGACTGTAGCCCATCAGGCTCCTCCCTCCTTGGGATTCTTCAGGCAAGAGTACTGGAGTGGGTTGCCATTTCCTTCTCCAGGGGATCTTCCCAACCCAGGGATCGAACCCGGGTCTCCTGCATTCCAGGCAGATGCTTTAACCTCTGAGCCACCAGGGAAGCCCATAACAATAATTAAGATGATATAATAAATATTTTGTGATTATTCATGATTCAGACAGTTTAATTGATTTAGAGATACTGAATAGTATGTTCAGTTTTCAACATTTATCTTTAAACTCAAGAAATGAGTGGTATTTTGTTATGAAGTATTGCTATATTTGCTGCAAATTTTATATACCACTCACATTGTAGAAAGAAAAGGGTACTCAATCTTCTGTTGTTTTTATACCACTATAGCCACTGAGGTTTTGAAAAGAGAAGCAAGTCATCTCCTTTTAGCTTGTTTGACAGCATTCAAAGGAATGCACAGCCTCCTATTTGAGTTGCATCTTCTCAATAGTTTTCCAACTGTTTTTCCTTAGTTCATATGTAGTTAGTTATCATAAAGTTGAAAAAAGGGAAATCAGTAGGAATAAGAAGTACAGTCCATTTTAGGTGGTCAGTTACAGCAATCAAGCTTTCACTTACCTTATTCTGCTGTATTGTTTTACCATAGTTTCTCCTGAAAGGCATTGTAGGACAAGTTGAATATTTTTTAATGTCAAATAATACAAAGTATTCATAATGTATATAGAATTTAATTTCTCAGTAATTTGCTTCTGTTTTGCAGATGTGACTCAAATCTATCTAATCTATATTGACTAGTTGTGAAATAACAGAATTAAAATTAAAAAAAAATTAACCTTAACATGGTAAAAGTCTTGGATTCCATCAGCGTTATACCTGGATATTAATTTTAATGCTCTGTTGATAACATGGAAGTGCTTTCATCATTGAGGTATGTAGGAGTAAAGCAGATTTCCCAGTGAAGTGACTGGATGTTCGCTAGAGTGGTTCAAGTTAGCACTTGAGTTTCTTTATTATACTTTAAGAAGAATGCTATCTACTGAATGTAACTGAATATGCTAGAAAACTTATTTTAAAAAGAGGTAACTTCATAACTCCACAGGCATTAATTACATTTTTATAGTTTCCATTGATATGGCATTAAAAATCTGATGGTATACCAGGATGAACTTTATTATTATTCTATGTACTCTTATTTATGAGATAGTAGGTAAGTCTTTATAATATTTCTGTTAACTATCATTTAATGAGATATGATTTCTGAAATAGCTAAAGAAGTATTTTTTTAATGGCAGTGTAATTAAAAGTGCTACAGATTTTTTTAAAGATGTTTTAGTACCTGTATTTCTGTCCAGTTCTTGCAATAAACCTCATTGCATTTGTGATACAGCAGAATTTCTGGATCAGCTTCTATCCATTGTTTTGCAAAAAGATCATCTTGGTTTTAAGCATTTAGCATCCAATATGGCTGTTCTTAATTTGTCATTGAGATTAGAATGTATATTTGGGTTAGAAAGTAAAAACTAGCCATAAGCTTTAAAAAAAAATAATTTAGTTAATTGAGTCAGTCCAAAAAGAAGTTATTTAACTGAGTCAGTCCAGATCTCCAAATTTCTCCCTCTAATTCTATGCTCCCTCTTTACAGAAAGTAGCTCTGATTTGTAAGGATTATTGTCTTTGGTTCCTGTGTCAGGGAGTTAAGAGGTGAGAGCAGCTGGATTGCATTTTCAGGATGCCACATGTGCTCTCTTTGATCTGAGGTACAGTGTGCCTCAGGGAGTAAGTTCAATCTTGATTTCTTTAGTCAATCATCCACTATCAGGTACCACTGCCCTGATTAGCAGGCTGAAGAAAAAGAGCATATCGTGGGTATGTATGTTACAAAGATGAAAAATAGTGATGAGCCTGTTGGCAACAGAGTCAGCCCCTAGTTTCTCTATGTGACATTTGCTTTCTCTTTGCATAGATCCTCGTAGTGTGTGAAGGAACAAAAATCAGTGTTTCCATATATCTTTCCACAAACTAATGATTTTTTTTTTTCAGATAGTTTCCTTTCTTTGTCTGATTTATTGTTGCAGAGTGGAAACTGGGAAGAGAATTAGCAGGGTGTGTCATGGTGGTTTCTAAGAGAAACTCAAATATAGCTAGCCTGACATTCAAACTCAAATATATAACTCAAATATAGCCTGACATTCCTGCCATTCTGTGAACCAAGCCAATGGCTAACTCTTGTGAAGTGTTGCGAGTCTGGAAAACTAGCACCATACCTGTGCTGTTTCTGTCCCTTTATCTGCTACATAGACATAAAATGGAGAAGGCAATGGCACCCCACCCGGTACTCTTGCCTGGAAAATCCCATGGATGGAGAAGCCTGGTAGGCTGCAGTCCATGGGGTCACTGAGGGTTGGACACGACTGAGTGACTTCACTTTGACTTTTCACTTTCGTGCATTGGAGAAGGAAATGGCAACCCACTCCAGTGTTCTTGCCTGAAGAATCCCAGGGACGGGGGAGCCTGGTGGGCTTCCATCTATGGGGTCGCACTGAGTCGGACACGACTGAAGCGACTTAGCAGCAGCAGACATAAAATAGTTCTCTAGACCCCAAATGCCTCAGTTGCTTGTTGTTTCTGTTTAGTTGCCAAACAAGAGTCATGTCCCACTGTTCTGTGACCCCATGGACTGCAGCTTGCATCCTGCCAGTTTCCTCTGTCCATGGGATTTTCCAGGTAAGAATATTGGAACAGGTTGCCATTTCCTTCTCCAGGGCATCTTCCAGACCCAGGGATTGAACCCTATGTCTCCTGTGTTACAGGCAGATTCTTTACCACTGAGTCACCAGGGAAACCCAGTGAATGCCTCAGAATCCATCCATTAATCGGTGATGTCTTTCCCAAAAAATGAGAGCCCAGAGGTTGTCTGAATAGCTTCTCATATGTTCTTTTTCCTTTGGTCAAAGTAAAAGAATATCTCCTAAGGGTATATACTGATAACAATTGCAGCTTTTGGTCTCTTTTGATACATTTTGAGATTTGCCCATATGTATTTTCTATTATGGTACTGAGATAGAAATGGAGGTTCTAAAAAGATTAAACAGTGGATAAACTTTTTATCTTAAATCTTTGACAAATCTCACAGTTCTATTTCAAAATTAAAATCATTTACTGAAAAATATTTTTGTTTGTGAGTACTTTTTATAGAAAGATGCAAAGTACAGATATAGTTGTTTCATAAATACTTATGGTATGCTCATGTCCTACTGAAGTTATTTACTGTTGTATTTGACCTTGATGATGGGACCAGTTTGATAAGGTTAAGGTCAATGACTACATTATTTTTAGACAAGATACCAAGTGTAGAATGTTCTGTTTTGTTTTACCATGTTAACAACTAGTAGCTTTTAGAGTTCTCTATGTACTGCTGATTTCAGCGATGCATTCATCCTCAGTGATTATCCAAAAGATTTCAGCACCTGTAATTAATCACCCATTCGAAAAGAGAAACACTAAGATATAGTTTGACTTTCCCTTCCCCTCCCCAGAGAAGCCTGGACAGAGTGTGAATAATAACATTGCTTTTGTAATAATCATAATCATGCTCTCAAGATATATGAAAAAACAACCGAGAAAAATCCTTTGGATCACATTTACTAATTTAATCCCCTTATATCATTTGTTTAACTTTATATGTTGCATCACAGTGATTAGAAAAGGACTTTCTATCTCTCTTTTATAAAGGAAGAGGGAGTAATGACCCATTCAGTAGTAAATAAGTGTTAGTTACTTAGTCGTGTCCAACTCTTTGTGACCCCCAGGGACTGAAGCCCATCAGACTACTCTGTTTGTGGAATTCTCCAGACAAGAATACTGGAGTAACCATTCCCTTTTCCAGGGCATCTTCCCAACCCAGGGATTGAACCTGGGTCTCCTGCATTTCAGGCAGATTCTTTACTTGTCTGAGCCTCCAGGGAAGCCCATTCAATAGTAAGTTTCTAGCAAAACTGTTTGTGTTTTGTTAATTGTTTAGACTAATGATCACTGATATCTTTTTTCCATGCAAATATTTATTTAGCTCAATGTAAGAAGCATAACAGTTTCCAGGAAGCAGCGATGGATTTATATAATAGACCTAAGATAAAATCTCCCATTATGTCTATTAAACTGTCATTAATGAGTAGTTAAAAAGTCATCCTGACTTTTTATAGATTGCATGAACTTCCCTGCTTCAATGAAAAGTTAAATATTGAAGTGATAATTGTGAGCTTTTGTGTACTAGGGCATAGGGGCCAATGGATAAATGAATCAATGTAGTACAAGAATCTTAAATTTAAAGCTTGAAAAGTTCTTTTGAGCTATTTTTGTATTAACGTGCCTTACCTAGTTTCATGTGAATATACTAGAGCTGGACCAAAGACTTAAGGAATATAAACAAACCTTTTCAGTTTCTTGTGATGGAGCTTAATCTATCAGATTGATGTCTGGTAGACTGCAAATAGCTAATGCATTTAACCTCATTCAGTAGCTAGAACTAACCTGTTTACAAATACCCTAATTAGATCAAAGCATAGAAATAACCAAAATGGCTATAATGAGCAGAAAGACAAATGAATGCACCTGTATCAATAATAAAGGGACATTTTCCCCCTTGCATGTTCATTTTACTAAGATCATTCTACACTTCCCTGTTCACTTAAAATCTAGTTATTTTAAACTTTGAAAAATGACTTCAGGAACACCTGGTGCCTTAAATTCTCAGCAACCTTGGTTTATCTCACCCAAATTTGTTTAGACCCCAGTAAGGGCTGCTCTTTCCTTTGCCAGGATCTATTAATGATAATTACTTAGAATACCATCCCCATTCTGTGATACCATCACATCATTGTGAAGAAGATTGCGATCTTATCCCAGCCTATTCTGTTTAACTGTGACACTCCTTCTATTATAGTGGGGCCTTGATAAGATCATGCCTGTTCGGATCAGACATTAGTTGGAATCAATATTTGAAAATGTGCCTGTTTTTGCTTAATAGTAAAGTTAGTGTGAGTGTTGAAGTGAGATCATTTGTTGGATGAAATTGTACAACTTCATCTTGTCAAGATTTCTTTCTAGGATTTTATGCTCAAAAGTACAGAATGAGGTCTTGGGGAAACTATAATTTTATTGACCAACCTACCTGGATCTACTATGATATGAATACATGACAGTTTCAAACTGATATAGGTCAGAAAAATGGACTGGAAAGAATGAAAGACTGAGTTCATAACTCTTCATCAATGACACCCAAATAACTCACTGGTTCTTGCCCAAGGACCATTTTGCCCCCTAAGGAACATTTGACAATGCCTGGAGACAGGTTTGGTTGTGGAAACTCGGAGGCCAAGGATGCAGGAAAGAGGGGTGTGGAGGAAAAGAAAAGCCATGCTGCTGCCCTCTGGTGTGTGGGAGGCTAGAGTTATACTAGTTTCCCACAGTGAAGAAAGAGCTGGCCCCAGAGTTTGATACTGCTAATGTTGGGAAACCCTGATGTAAGGTCCATACCATGAATATTCCAAACAGAAATGTTTGGCAGGAATGGATTTCAGTTTTTAGTGTGGTTATTTATCTCCCTGAGAGGAACAGATGCTGTAGCTGGCCATGTTCTTCTTTTCTCTGCTTAGTGATATCTGATAGATTTAGGGGGCTTTTTTATTTGTTTGACCACATCACACAGTCTGCAGGATCTTACTTTCCCTGACCAGGACTTGAACCTGCATCCTCAGCCAGTGGAAGCATAGAGTTCTAACCACTGGACCACCAGGGAATTCCCTGGCAACATCTGATAGATTTGTAACCAAGGAATTCTTTTAGGGATAGCTATCCAGAAATATGGGTAGTTTCCTTCAAATCTGTGCTAAATGGAACTTCTGGTAGAGAAGGTAAAATGAGAAATCAGTCATATAACATCTGTAGTCTTAATAAAGCTAAGCTCTTGTATCCTTATTGGGCTGTATTGCATGTTTGGAACTTACTCATATTTTTTTAATTAATAGAATCTGGAGTGAGACATCATCCATATTTATCACTTCCCTAAACTCTTCCAACTTCATAAGATTTTTTTATTATTTGGTTATGTATTTTCTTATATGTATTATTTGGTTACACACTCATGTATGAAGAACAACATTGAGTATTACATTTTTCATAGTATTCAGGATGGTTTTACACAATAGATGTTGGAAAATTTTGACAATAAAGTTGTTATAAAATAATATTTTAGCCTTTGAATGCTTGCAGAAAAAAGTAGGCAACACATTTACAGGATGTTTCTGAAAAAATAACAATTAGAGGATATCTGTCTTGGATTCACACATTTTATGATTACTGAGGTCTATGCAACTGAGTTTTGAGACTAAGGTCTTTCATCTGCCAGGGCAGTAAAGAGAATTTTTTTCCTCCTTTTTGTATTGTTGAGAATCCTGAAAGCTTTTTTCCTTTCGTGTATACTCGGAAGCAGCAGAAAGGGAGCTAGAGGAGCCAATGGCAGTGAAAATGCGGAAGATTAGCACACTTCTTTTGATGAAAGGTGACTTCCCAGAGGGCTGGAGAATAAACACATGGGCGGAAGTGCTGGTTTGGAGAAAAGGCGCTGAAGTAAATGAGAGGAGTTTTCCACTGAAGTCGAGTTGAGGGCTCAGAACTCTGAACCTGCACAGCATGTCCAACTCATTGCTCATTCTCCATCTATTTTAACAGAGCATCATGGAATAGCCCTTTTGGCCAACTGCTATGGTCATAAAACCTTATAAGAAAAGATCATTTGCAATACCTAAAATGTTTATAAGAAGTTGACTGGCTAAACAATTTTCTGCTTTATTTATAAAATCCCTCATAAAGTGTTTTTTAATCATACCTCCCTTTTTGTTGTTGCAGTTTAGTGTTACAGTTTGTTTTTTAAGGCCTGAATTATATTTTAGCCTTTTCAGCAACTTAATGATTTTGCTGATGAAAAATCACTATTTTTAAATATTGAGAAATTCTAAATTATAATACTATTTAGTAGGGCAGTACTCTGAACTAATTCTAGGGATTACTTGAAATGTTTTTAAGGTTAATTTTGGAGCTACAGAGTTGTTATTTCTCTTTAAAATGTTTTCACTTTATTTTTATAAATTTTCTAAAAATTATTCCTGTACATCCTCAACAGAATATATTTTATCATATATATTCTAACAACAACAACAAAATATTTTAGGGAAAGTAAGTTACTTCTGTCTAAATTCTGGCTCTGAATACACCAAGAAAACGGCTAGCAGGGAGTTTAGTGCTGTGCAAAGATTCGTTTTTCTTCGGGTGTTAAAAGCACCAAGTAGCCTGGTTTTGATAGAGTTAAGTAAACTAAAGACAGCCCCACTGCTCCCAGTCCTCTATCTCCTAGTACTTTTCAGTCCAACAATCATTTCTTCTTGTAGAGTAAGATAAGTTTTCATGTGTTTGTATTTGATGGATTAACAACAGAAAATTAAGGAATTTTACAAAAATTCCAACTTGGCAAATAGTAGCAACTCTTATCATGTGGAGGCCTGATAATACCCTCCGATAAAGCCCGGGAGACTAGTCTGGACAATGTCCTGAAAAGTACTAGGTATCTGACAGTGGCCTGTATCTCACCACTAGAGTTGGGATGATCAGTTAAATGCAAAACCACGCTGGCTATCAGAACTGTTATTTGAAACTCTACGTCCCTGTCTTTAAAGGTGGAACATTGATTCTGATAAGAAGCACGCATATGGCTATACAAACTGGGGTGTTGGGGCTGTGCTCTTTCTCCTTACTGATTTTGACTTAAAGCAAATGACCCTTTTGAGGAAGGGGAAGTATGATGGAATAAATAATACCACTTGTGACTGGGTCAGGGAAGCATTGGGAACTAATCTAGGCAAGACAGTGTTTCACACCATAATCCTTACAAATTATCAGGTATTTAATAGTTGTCACCATGTCATCTCACCTACACAGAGAAAAATAATTAAATACCTTAATGTACCTTTTCTGGGAGCTGGGGGATTTCCATGCTAGACATGTGGTGAAAACACAGTGTTTCTTGAAGGAAGCACCAAACAGCTATGTGAAAAATAGTATAAAACCTTTACAGTCTCTGTTTTACCTTTTTTTCCATTTCTACTGATATCAGCACCCAGCACTCTCTAGTTTCCTAAGGATCTAGATCCCCAAATCCCTTTAACCTTGAAGTATTATTGGTTTTAAGTACATACCTGCCTGCATGAGTGTGTGCTAAGTTGCTTTAGTTATGTCTGGCTCTTTGCAACTCTGTGGACAGTAGCCTACCAGCATCCTCTGTCCATGGGATTTCCCAGGCAAGAATACTGGAGTGAGTTGCCATGCCCTCCTGCAGGGGATCTTCCCAACCCAGGAATCAAACCCGCATCTCTTATGTCTCCTGCATTGGCAGGTGGGTTCCTTACCATTAGGCATAACTGTCTGGTCTGAATTAAATCATATATGTGCTCTGAGTAGGAGTTGTTGCATACGTAGTAACTATTGATATATATTATTTCATTCATCTATTCATTAATTTAACAAGCATTTATTATTGAAGAGATGCCAGTTGTGGTTGTCAACGCTGAATGTATTTCAGTGTATTTGAAATAAACGTCATATCTTGTTATCCCAGAGATTACATTTTAGTGGGAATTACAAATAAATGGAGAACTACTGTATAATAGTTAATTAGCAATAATATTATGAGTGCTAAAGGAGGAAATAAAGTATGCTAGAAAAATACCTAACATATATTTGGGGATAAAAATAGAAATTATATACAGGTAGGCCTGTAGAATGAATAAGAATAAATTCGATTAAGAGTATTTGTGAGTTGGGAGGGTTTCTGGTATGTTTGTGTGTCTGTGTCTCTGTGTGTTGGAGGTGACAGAAGATTTAGAGCATTAATTAATGTGGAAATGCCTTGGGGCAAAAAGAAAACATGGTAAACCTCAAAAACTGTTGGGTTTTCCAATAGGATTAAATGATTTTTAAGTCAGTTTAAAAACATTTCAGTGAGATACTAAAGCATCAGCCCAGTTCACTTCAGAGTGTAGTGTATGGTAGATTATTTCGATGCAATGTTAAATTTTGTTTTGAATAACCTATGGTACTTCTAATATTGTCAAAAGAGATTAGAACTGAAATAATTCTCCCTCACCTTCTATCGTCTGTCATTTCCCATATTTTAGAGAAGTTTATACAACAAGTTGTTGTGTAAAATTATTAGAGGCCTCTCTGGAAGTTGCTGGATATCTTTGTTATAAGTGATCCAATATCAAAACATATTTGAAATTTTCTGACTTTAATAAATAAAGCATTTGGCTTTCATGACGCAAATTTTTATTTTCCATTTGAGCAGACTTAGGAAATAAGCAAAATATCCCTGCCCTTAGGGAGTTTACAGTCTAATTAGTGCCTTAACTAGAACAGATGAAATTATTTTGAGGATTGTGTACAGAGGTGAAAATTTAACAGTCCTAGAGATGAATGGCACACATATGGGACAAAAGTGAAGATGACACCACATGGCACTAAAATGAAAGAGCTTCAGCTATAAGCAAAGAGCTGCCCTTTAAACTTAGAGCTATGGCCCTTTAATGTGTTAAATTTGACATAAGAATGGTCAAAATGCCTTTCACTTGAGAATGCATGCCCAAGAGTTTTTTTCTGTGATAAAACTAAGGGGAAAATGCCATGCAGGGACTGTACTGATTCCACATTTCCTTGGCAAAGTGCTCCAGGTACAACATTATCCAAAAAGAAATTGCCGACAAGTCTGTTTTTATGTTTCCATATGCAACATTGCTGTATAGCAGAAATGACATTGCAGCTATTCCACAATGTTAAAATTATAAGCCAGAAAGTATAGATTAGTAATGCGGATTTTAAAAGGAATTCTTTCCTTTCCATACCAAGGGAGTATTCTTGGATAATCATGAATTTTGCCACAACCAGAAACTGAGTTTTCCAACCTTGGCACCACTGGCCTTTTGGGCCAGATGGTCCTTGGAGTGGGGGGCTGTCTTGTGCATTGTAAGATGCTGAGCAGCACCCTGGCCTCTATCTACTAGATACCAGTAGCATGCCCCCAGTTGTGATAATCACAAATGTCTCTAGACATTGCCAAATGTCCTCTGGGTGGGGGAGGAGTGGGAGGGGGCAAGATTGCCCCCAGTTGAGAACCAGCGGAAATATTTTAAAAAGTTACTAGTGTGGTATATGAAAACACTAAGGAAAATTTATATCCTTTTTTTTGTTAACCTCTTACTGTTGATCTTTTTTACTTGTTTGTTTTACTGACGACTAGACTCTTAAAATCCCTTGGACACAGGAGCCTGTAAGGCTGCAGTCCATGAGTCGCTGAGGATCAGACACAGTTGAGCGACTTCACTTTCACTTTTCACTTTCATGCATTGGGGAAGGAAATGGCAACCAACTCCAGTGTTCTTTCCTGGAGAATCCCAGGGATGGGAGCCTGGTGGGCTGCCATCTATGGGGTCGCACAGAGTCGGACACAACTGAAGTGACTTAGCAGTAGCAGACTCTTATATCTGGTGATAATGTATGCATTTGCAGGAAACCGAAATACTGGTTGAATTTGAAAAATACACTTACTTTCTCACCTATAAAACCAAGAGAAGAATTGCATTAAAATGCACTAGGTAATATCTGAGCTAAGGATGAATCTCCCTACATGCATCGGACAGAGACACAAATTCTCTTAAGATATCTAACTCAGATTTTGGTGTGGCAAAATCTGTGATTACCCAAGATTACTCTGTGTGTGGAAAGGAAAGGATTCCTATGGTAAATGTAGGGGAATAGAGCAAGTGGAAGATACAAAGCATTTTTCTTTTTCAGTAATCTTTCTCACAATAATTTTGAAAGCACATTTTATAAGAAAATTTCATGTTGAAATAAAAGAGTGCTTTGATTTCCTTTCTTCCTTCTCCCAGACAGAAAGGGAGTCATTCCACAGGACTGTTCAGGTTGCCCCTTTGAAGCCTGGTGTAACTTCAGTTTAGGGCTCCTGGAGAAGCTCTGGATGTTGGGTCGGACTTCAATCTCTGTGCAAGTGATGACGCTGGAATCAAACTTTCAATCTTTTCTAAAGTTCTTTTTATTGGCAACTTGAATGGCCTACTTTATTCTTTTGCAGTAGGGCCCTCCATTAGGCATTTGTTTTGTTGACATGTGAATGCTCTTTTGTCAAAGATTAACCACACTGCCTCCACACAGGCAGGATGCCATTTAAGATAGTTCTTTACTAAATTCTTACAGTAAGGATGTATGTCAGGACAGTCCAGGGGCAAGTTTAGGTGACAGCTGATGATGGGTGGGCTTGGGGGCTCTCTCCTCATTGACCTATTGAGAGCATGGTCACAAGTCAGGAGACATGCCTCATCCTTACACACAGGGTTGTATGAGATTTAAAAATCTCATTATATTTTAAAACCTTTAGTAGCTCTAAATGTGTTACAAAGCAGTTAGCCTGGAGAGTCACCTGAAAGGTGAAAGCTCAAGGAAGTGGTAAGAGCAGCCCTTGTAGGTCTTAGAATCCAGACTCCATGACCTGATCTCTACTCCTGTTATTCAGTTATCCCTGATAATTTACAGTCGGTATTTATGGTTTGAGTGGCTGTCAGAAACAGTGTATTAAAAATGACAGTCCCAAATTTTGCCACATTATCCAGACTTAAAAACACATATAGAAATAATGTTCTTAAGCCTCAACAAAGAGACTTACCTTTGTAATACCTACCAGCCATATGGCAGTATTTTATATATAATTAGAAAAGGTAACTTTTGCAAACAATTTCATCTACGTTTCCAACAAAGCTCATAAAACCTAAGGTTTAAAAAAGCTAGGGATTTGCTTAATATAGAAATTTGAACTTAGGCAGATTGTTGGAGATGTTAGTGGTATATTTAGGTTAATGTGCAGAGTACATTTTGTTGTCTAAATCACCTATATGTGACCTTGTCATCTTTCCTACTAGCTTAGTTTTGTGTTTTTCTTTCACAGTGATAGTATTTACTTTTATTCTTTTTCTACTCTGCCATTCATATTCTTCCCATTCTTGGCACTTTATAGAACTCAGCTTTGACTCATTTTGTTCACAGCCTGCTATCTTCTCCCTTATTTTTCTCATTAGCTTCTAAGTGGCTCTCTTCTACCCACTTTTAACTATTTTCCCTTAGTTTTCCTTGAGCTGGCCTCATGCCCCAACAAGTATTTTTGCTGTATGCTCCACTCCTAGCACTGTTAGTGAGGGGCTATTTTTTGTCTCGAGTGAGTTACGTTTAATTCTGCTTCCACTGATATCATAATGATGTGTCTAGGCTAAGAAACCCCCTCAAATGAGTTCCAAGTATATCAGGTTAGTGTCCATCTTCTTTTGCAGATAGAAAGTCCGTGCAAGAGAATAATCATAAAGTGTGTAAATGTCATGGAGCAGACAACCTGTATTTATATTATACTTTTATTACTTACTTTTCAATGCCTGTATGTCAAGTCACACATATATTAAAATGTTTGTGTATTCCATTCTTAAGATTGGAATTGGTATTGGTTTACTGTATTGTATTTGCTGTATTGTTTTACTTTAAATGGTTGAGGGGGTGGGTCAAAGGTATTTTTGAGTTAGAGATTTAATTTGAAGAAGAGATGTTTGTATCTGAAACATCAAGTCCTCTATAATGAACATGGACAGCTTTTATGATAGGTTGGAACATTACCTTGAAGAAATTCATTTAATAATATAAGAAAAAGTATATGCATACGCATACACATACACATGTGCACATAGGAAGAGTCAATGGAAGTGTAGCTAGCATTTACCAACACCTACTCAATCACTGTACAAAAGACATGAGGTGCACTTTAGGAATAAGCATATCAGACTTGAAAGACTGTAGTTGTATCATAGTTTTAGTAGCTTGGGATCTATCCAGGAAAATAAAAATAGGAGGGATTAGAGGGATAATGCAAGGTTATTATAAGTATTTATCAGTTGTGGGTAGATAAGTTAGTGGGGTAACAACCACCCCTGTTCTCCTAAAATAGCTCAGTTTTCAGACTTAACTCCCCACTAAAGCTTGGAGCCTTAGCTGAATGTTCTCAGATAAAGAAAAAAGGAAATATAGGTTATGAATCAGTGGGCTGATTCTGATGTTTTTCTTCTCTGTGGAGGCCACAAACTAGGTTGTAAACAATAAACTTTATGTATTCATGAAATTAAAATTTTGAAACTTCTTAGAACCTTGTGGCATTCTCCTTGAATAATTATTTGGGAAAAAAAAAGTGACAACAAAAACCAAGTGACACCTAATGTTAATCAAAGATTTTGCTTTATAATCTTATAAATTACTTAAGCATTTTTTCCTGTTAGTTTTTTAAGTCACATAATATGTTTATTAAACAAAGAGTTTAATATAGTTCTTGAAATAGGACACTTCTTCATTATTACAACTGTAGAGCTTAAAAAGATAGTTCTGTAAATATAGCTTTTAATTAACACAATGAAAATGTTAATGCTGAGTCTTTAATACAGTTTTAAATTTGTGTGCAAGAAAAATCAAATAAATGGTAAATTTTCACATTATAAAAATTGTACTTAAAGACATTTTATTTTTTTATAGTATTTGATAAACCTCAGAAATTGGATTATCTTAATGAATCTGAAAATATGCAGGAAAATGAGTCATATTCACGTTGCTGAGTTAGAAATGCAATATATAAAGCTATATCAAAAATACCCAGGAATATTATCATTTATTAGGTTGCCATAGTAAAAATGTAATATTTTTAAAGTCCTCCAATGCCTTTATCAGCATGACATCAATACTCTCTCAATTAACAAAATTAATAAGGAGAAGGAAATGGTGAATTTGTATCCTGAGTCACCAGAAATATAATACAGTGTCAGCCATTAAAAGGTGAAAATAGAAAAATAAACACCAGATAGAGCAGAATTATTTTGTTTAACTGTGTAAAAGAATAAACTGATAAACATTTTTAGTCTGTTCTCAAAACACAAGCAGCTTAGCTTTAAAATTTCATCAGATCACTATTAGGCTTACAAGGCATTACAAAAACTCTCTGAAAAACAGAGTTAAATTCCATTGCAAAGCACTGTCATGAGCACAGGAAACCTGCAACAAGCCTTTAGTATCATTTGGATAAGAAATAAGAGAGACTCAAAGCAAAAATATCAAAAGGTCAAGAGGATTCTTTACTCTCAGTAATTGCCTCAGAGGCTTTTTTTCTTTTCCTTTTTTTCCTCTTGATACATTGTTTTTAAAGGGTTGTCTGACATGTGAAAATATAAAAATGCAATCATTATAAGAATTCAGAAATCATCTAGGAAGGTGAAAAGACTCTCCTGTTTCTCATTTGGCTATTGAAGAGTGGCCAGATCAGCAGACCATGCTTGAAACCCCAAAATCTTTCACATTTGGGTACAATTTTATTTGACTTGAAATGCATTTTCCCAGTTTAAAAATGTTAACTATCTCATAGTACAATTGAAACTTGCCTTGTGTCAAAAACAGGAAATTCTGAGGAGAAATAGACTGTGGATACATGTCAGATGTTTCTGTTTTTTTTTTTCCTCCTCACTTCCTTTTTAGACACACAAAACCCATATGCACACACATATATTAATATATATAATATATGCAGATATTGATGGAATTCTGTGAGTTGAAAGAGGAGGAAGATGTCTTGAAGGATCCATATCTCTCCCAGCAGATTTGTGCTATTATCACTGAAATGTGGCCTTCAGTCTTGAAACAGTTAAAAGAGTTCTACGGCCACAAAAGAAGAGATGTCTTCAGAATTATCTCCCGCCTCACATTTGCTCTTAGGCAAGCAGTTTAAAAAAGCCCAGTGATTGAGCCAGTGATCCAATTTGAAATGCAGAAATGATTAGAGCTGCTTGCCTCATTTCATATCGAAATTCTCTGATTTATGACAGGGCTGCAGCCAAGATCTATCTCCAAAGGGAATTAGTGTGCAAGTTTGCATATTTTTGTTATTTAGGTTTCTGATAGCAGCTGCTAGCTAGAAATACAGAACTGGGAGGTGGTGGGGCAAGGATTTTCCGCCACTGGAGCTGAAGAAAGATAAGAGCTTTCTGTTTAGGACATTGAGACCCCTTGACCAGCGTATATCTGTGCTAGATGGGCTGCTTCTATGTGTACATGTAAGAACTTACTAAGAGTGTCGATGTGAGACTATATGTATACATAAATTATGAGGTTCAGGGAGCCTGGGAATGTATTGGAATGGTTAATTTTAGTAATGGAGAAAAGAATTACCAAAATTCTGTCTCCATGTTTTAACTAGTGGAATTTTAATGAGGCATAATACTTCAATCATGCGACTGACCTGTGGGGCAGAGTATAGAACATATAATGAAACAGAAATAGAATTCTGAAAAAAAAAATTATTACCTTATCTGGAATTTACATGGAGTGTTAACAGGAAATTATGCAGCAGTTATAAATGAAAAATATGGGATTTAATGTACTTATTAATAAAGATTTGTTACATACATGATACCAGTATCCCAAATCTGCTGTCCGCAGCCATCCCCAATTTCTACTGTTGCTGTCCTTAGATACCTCATTTAGAGTCATCTTATTACCATGAAGCTAATGCCAGCTTCTCTTCAGTAAGTATTCATTTCAAAAAAAAAAAAAAGGAAAATATCTTTTGCACAAGTCAAAGGGTGCAGACTTTGTATCAGTTACGTTAAAAGATTAAACAGGCACACACACACAGGCATTTGCAGGTGACTTTGTTAGGCTGGGCCAGTGCTTTCCTTGTATTTGTAGATCGTAATCATTGTTGGCAAAAAATCATGGTTCCTCAAGTAAAAAATTCCCTTGAAAGAAAGATGTGTGACTGTCAGTCTACATTAGCACTGCAAGGAGCGAAGAAATCATTGTGGGAAAGTTTATTACCTTCGCTGCTCTCAGGCTCCGTATGGAGCCATTGTGG
Organism: Nanger dama; assembly: GCA_917880005.1. NCBI lineage: Eukaryota > Metazoa > Chordata > Mammalia > Artiodactyla > Bovidae > Nanger > Nanger dama. The sequence continues at coordinate 23,555,481 of CAKJTW010000035.1, forward strand.
CCTCGAGTCTCAGCACTGCTCCTCAGCTGACCTCGCTGCTATGCAGCTGGCCTTCTAGGTATTAAAACCGCTCTCGTATTTCACAGAGTATTCTCCAAGGGCACCCAGGGTTATTGTAGTAAAAACTTTAAATTTTGATTACCTCATTTATTGACAAAGAACGCAGTAAGATCTTTAAAGACATCTTTAAACCAAAATGCCTGAGTTATTCCTTTTAAATCAGCCCATCTCTTCTGTTATGGGGCTCTTTGACTTCCACTTATCTTGCCTAATTTCAGGACAGTAACCATTCGTTCAGTTTCTGTCTCTTGCATTTAGGAAGGAAATTGTGTTAATAGCTCAAACAATTAATTTCTAGAAGATTCTTCACTCAAGAAGTGTTTGGCAATACACTTTTTAAACAAAGAACTAAATTTTCTTTAATATTGTAACATTTTTAATGACTTAAAAAAATTTTAAGACTATATTGAAGATTTATCACTCGGTTCTAAATTTCAAATGCTTGCAGTTCTAACCTATAGCCATTTTATTCACAACCTAAATATTAATAGTATTTTTTTTAGTGTCAAGGGCTGAGATTAATATTTTGTTGTTTGAGATGTTCTCAACTCTGTGATGCTGATCTAGTCCTTCCATTTTACAAATAAAAAGCTAAGTTCAGCTTCATTCAGTTACTCCTTTAAAAGCACTCAGTTGTATCAGTGCAAACCATGTATTTGAACTCAATCTGACTTAAAAGTTCTTAGCCAATTAAATTATTTTAATGCATATGTATAGTCTCATTCTAATAATGGCCCTCCTCAGCATTCGCCTTAATCATGATTCACTCATGAAGTCGTTCTTTGATTCAACAAACACTTTTTGAATCCCTATCATGAATTGGGCACTGTAAAGGGACTAAGGAGAGACGAATGAATTAGGCTTAGTCTCTCCCCTCAAGAAGTTCAGTCTGACGAGAGCAACAGATATGTAAACATATAACTGTAGTATCATGAGTTGATTGCCAGTGAAAGCACATGCAAGAAATTATTTCTTTAAAAATTAAAGAGCAATAAGCCATAGAAACAGCCTCTGGCTAATTGCGGCATAAACAACATTTATGGAGAAGATATGGGGGATGGTTCACAGAAAAGAACGAGGTCAAAGAAATAGGTTTAGAAAAGGACAAGAATCAAGGCTACTTAAGGCTGGGAGGTGTCCCATAGTGGAAACCATTGTGCAGTCTTATCAAGGCACTTCCATAGGCAAGAATGAGCTCCGGCAAATTTTGGCCTTTGTGTTTCTTTGTTGAGGATTTAGGTTCAGGAAGGGAGTGCTCCATCAGCCTAGATTGGGTCACATCTCTGCCACTTGGCTAGGGAAGGAAGGGCCCCTAGATGAATATTCCAGTGTGTGTATCCAACAGAGGAATCACCCAGAAACACATAGGAAGCTACTATCAAAGGAGCTGGACCAGATGCTAGCCAGCCATAAAACAGAAATTATCCCCCAAGGGTAGGTCTGAGGATGAAACATTTAACTGTCTCAAGTGCCCAAGGAAAGCTTCTCAGAAGCTATTTTCAGAAAAGTTTTGAAGGATGAATTTACTCAGCAAATAAATTTGAAATGTAAATTCCAGGGAGAAGCAAAAGCATATATGAAAGCATAAAGGCAAGCAAGTGTTTGCAGCAAAATGTAAGCAATTGGGATGAAGTAAGGCTAATAATGAGGGTAAAAAGAAAGATTGGTATCAAGGTAACAGGAAACTTACCATGCCAGCTCCCAAAACTCGATGCTATTTTCTATTCAGTGGTGATGGGCTAGAGAATATTAAATATGGTGAACAATTTTTGCCATCATTTTAAAAATCAACCTCATGGCTAAGAGCATCTCTCTTATTGGCTTTAACCATTGAGTGATCACATGACTTTTTTTTGCATGCATGCTCGGTCGCTTCAGTTGTGTCTGACTCTTTGCGACCCTAAGGCTCCTCTGTCCATGGGATTCTCCAGACAAGAATACTGGAGTGGGTTGCCATGCCCTCCTACAGGGGATTTTCCAGCCCTGGGATTGAACCTAGGTCTCCTGTGTCTTCTGCACCACAGGCAGATTCTTTACGGCTAAACTACCAGGAGGAAGCCCCCAACTTTTCTTATGTCTTTTAAATCTGTATGTTGCTGCTGCTGCTGCTACTGCTGCCAAGTAACTTCAGTTGTGTCCGACTCTGTGCGACCTCATAGATGGCAGCCCACCAGGCTCCCCCATCACTGGGATTCTCCAGGCAAGAACACTGGAGTGGGTTGCCATTTCCTTCTCCAATGCATGAAAGTGAAAAGTGAAAGTGAAGTCCCTCAGTCGTGTCCGACTCCTTGCGACCCCATGGGCTGCAGCCCACCAGGCTCCTCCGTCCATGGGATTTTCCAGGCAAGAGTACTGGAGTGGGGTGCCATTGCCTTCTATATGTTACTCATGATTAAATCCCAAAGGAGAATTGTATAGCATTCACTAATATCTTATAACTGGTTTCCAAACTTATCCAGAATATATATGTATTTTTAAAGAATCTAAACTGAGAGGGAAGCAAGGAAAGCAAAATTAACTGATATCTTACTTTTGTCTGAAAGAAAAACACAAAAACAAATGAAAAGTTGTGTAATAAAATTGGCCAAAATGGATGAAGCATTTTTAGTATTGAGCAGACACCAGTTCTGTGTATTCTTTAAACACTTATGGCAGAGAGTGGTATCCATATCAGAACAGAAGTGTAAGTTGTAAATTGTATGAGTGAAAGCATGTTTGGATCCCTGTTGGTTACATGCTTAGTCTAGTTAAGTTAAAAGGAATAAAAATGAATGAAGAGAAATCATGAAGAGAGAAAATAAAGTATGTTAAAAAATCAGACAGAGAGCAAAGGTTTTTCTTTCATTACCCTTTTCTTCCAGTCTCTGCATTTTTCTAAGATAGAGGGAAAGAGAAAAGGAGAAAAAGAAAAGACCATTTATATTAAAGGTTATGCTGTGCTGTGCTAAGTCGATTCAGTCATGTCCGACTCTTTGCAACCCTATGGATTGTAGCCCTAGACTCCCCTGTCCAAGGGGTTCTCTAGGCAAAAATACTTCAGTGGGTTGCCGTGCCCTCCTGCAGAGGATCTTCCTGACCCATGGGTGGAACCCAAGTCTCTTATGTCTCCTGCATTGGCAGGCGGGTTCTTCCCACTAACACCACCTGGAAAGCCAATAATGAAGGTTACATTTGCCTTATTAGCACTATCCCCAATGCAGAGAAATTTACATGCTCCCTAACCATGCTGATAAGCCTATTGAGAAAAGTATATTCTACTTTTCCTGTAAAGCCTTTTCAAATTTAGTGTCAATCCTAAAACTTCTAGAAGTTTCTTAGTTAATTTTGCATCCAAAGCTTCTCTTGTATAGCAGGGGTTAGAAAAGAGCTCATGGTAGTTAAATCATTTCTTTCCTATAAGAGTTTGCTCTTTAATCATCATATAAAGTAACTCAGGACAGAGGAGATCTCTGTGTATTAGACCTTGATCTTCTTTTTTGTGCATGTGATTATGAAATCCCCAGGGTCCTTGGCCCTCTCTCCCCAGTTGCTTTATCTCTAAAACTTCAACTAAGCAAGGTAGCATCTATGGTGATTTTCAGCACATGGTGTCAGGAAATGGACAGACATACTTCCCCCACCGTTTGCTTGTTTCTTTGCTCCAAAAGTTTAGTTAATAATATTGTTCTTTAAAAACTAGAATGCAGATTATACACTGAAATATTTCTGTTTTCAAGGCTTATATACTTGGACTTCCATTTCCCAAGACAGCTCTTTTGTATAACTGCATCCTAACCTTTCAGTATATATGAAAGGTGTGTATATTACACACACACACGACACACACACACACACACATATAAAAGATATATATACATAAAGATATATATACATATATGCCTTTCAGTATATATGAAAGCTGTGTCTAAATATTTGTGATAAAGGGGCATTATTAATAGACTCTGAATTTTTGGTTTAAGTTGAATGTTAGGGTCCTGTTATGCCTTGGCTCTGTTTAGCATCTCTGAAAATCAGAAAAAAACCTTTTGTTTGGCAGAAATTGACACATAAGTTTTAAAAAACTTATTTTTTCTATGTTTATTTCTAATCATTTTGAAATTTCCTGTAATTTGGGTAAAAATAGTGACAGACATTGAAATATTTCTATTTAGTTAAAACTGGATATGGAGATGATATGTTTAAAATATTTATCATTTAGAAGATGTGTGTGTGTGTGTGTTAATGAGAAAGAGAATAGAGTTCAATTTCTCACCTGTGTGATTTTCTCATAAACATACTATGTATATACTCATTAGCACTAGATAAAAGGACAGCCATGTATGAAGTAATAACCGTAATAGAAGAAAAAGATTTTTTTTTTTACATTTAAGCCATTTCCAACTTTTCTTGTTTTTTATCCTATTCAATGTAGATAAATATTCTAATAAGGATATAGATGGATATCAACCTATCTTAATTTAAAAATATAGGGATAGCATAATAATATATTTGAGTTATCCTTATCCTAAGCTAGGAAGAAAATCTCAGTGTACTACAACATCTTTTAAATGGTCTCCTATTTAATTTTTCCCGTGAATAATGCCTTTCATTTGGGAATGGTAGTGAATCGAATTTCTCCTAGCACTGGTGCACTATCACTGCATTATAGAAAACTATTAATGAGGATAAATATTAAATTTGAATAGATATTGCAGGTGTGAGACATCAGATGAGAATTCAAAAACGATTAAATTCTACAGAGGATCATTATTTAAGTTCTTTCCAGCCCTGTTGTTCTGCTGCATAAAACTTACTTTAGTACCTCTCTGGACTGTTGTAACATCTGTTGTTCTTGGGGGAAAGAGAAAAGAGGTCTTTCTCCTCCCTTCTTTTGGTCAGAAATGGCTGTGTTATTCTGCAGTGTTGGCCCAGAATGCCTTGCAGGGAGTAAGCTGTGTTCTTCTCGTGTTCTGACTAATTAATTCCCACGAGATCTGCTCCTTACAACCAGACTCGTTCGCTCCGAGTCCAGCAGTGGGAAGGACTGCCTTTGGGAAGGTCACTTGAGAAAGCTGTACTACACACACATGAGCATCATGTAAATAAAAAGAAGGTGAATGACAAGATAGTTAACATCCAGGAAAGTTTTATAAGAGAGAGAATTGATCTGAAATGATTGCTGTTATTTCTATAAAGGGCTTTTTATCTGTCACAATGAGCAAACTTTCAACGTAGAATACACACATGCCAGGTTATAATCGCAGTCTTTGAGCTTTGCACCATCAAGTCGCTTAAATGTGATTACATTTTACTGAATGAGTAGAAGACTTTTTAAATTAACTTTTGGGGAAAAGATCAATTCTTCCCTTCTTTTCCCTTCAAAAATAAAATGATTCCATATATGTTCACAAAAGTATCTTACCTCACCTTCCAGCTTCTCATATTTAATAAACTCCAGTTTTATTTCCAGGACACTGATTTTCTACATCTTCCTCCTTTTTCTACATCTGCCTTATAAAAGAATTGGTTTTAATTTCTTGGGACTGACCAAGAAAGATAATGAAGTCCTTTCAAAAACTCTTTATGTGTGAAACCCTGGAGGAAAACCCTAGAGCCTTCTTACTTCTAGCAACCAATTACTATATGCAAAAAAACTTTCCCCAATTATGAAGTCCACTAATGCATCCAGCACAGACTCAATTTCACGAACCCTGTTGCAGAGGCAGCATTCACATAATTAACAGGAAGACACTGCATGTGGCCAGACCTTCTGCTAATTGATTAAATGAGTCTGTTCCTAAATCAGATTCTAATCACACCAGCAGAGTGCTATGGAGCATTACATTTCCAACAGAATTTGCAAGAATCTGAAACGTGCACCTACAAAAATACCCAGTATGTGCCATGGAGGGCTGCTTCAAAATGAAACCAACGACAAAATAAAAAAATACAAAAGGCCATATTGCTCTGTTGAAATGCCACTCTCCCCAGTGAGCTTTCTTTGGTATTCCCACTTCTATTTGATTGTCGTCCTCCTGTGACATATGTGCAAACCTAAATGATACAAAACCTACCATACTTTGGTTCTGGCTTCATGATTATTTTACTTAGCAAGGGCTGGAGAGTTTGCCTGCCGTTTTCTTAGTAAAACACAAGACCTCCTGCTTGTCAGTTTTTCTTTTCTTTCTTTCTTTTTTTTTCTTAGGCTGTAGTGTTCCCTAAGGGTTGTGAGAGAAGTTCATCCCATTGAACTGGTCAGCAAGATATCATTAGCTTGTTGTGTTCATGAAATCCAGGGGTTAGAGCACCAAGCGTCACAAGCCAGTTTCTTTACCTCCTTGAGCTGATCAGAGGATCAGAGTATCAAGAAAGGATTAGCACTGACTTGGGATTTGTGTGATTGGTTAATTTATTGCGGCAATGGCAGGCCTTTCATCTATGGCAACATTTAATCAGCACGGCCATGGAGGCTATTACCAGTTCGCTCCTTTCTCAAGTCAGCCAGGGCTGCACCATCAGCCCTATCACAGCTCCCTGAAATTTCCAAATTATCTGGAACAGGCTTTAGCCTCACAGTAATAAAAATTAGAAGAGATTCCTGATAGCACTGGTGGAAAAGGCTTTCACTTGCACAGGGCAAATTATAAATAGTATGAACGTGCACTTAAAAAAAAAAAAATTCTCCACCTCTTAAGAGATGTGCAGGACTTATCACCCCTGCTCTGATCCAAATCCTCATGGTTGAAAATTTATATTAGATTTTATCAGACAGGCCTAAGTCTAGAAAAATCAATGAAGGTTATCTTTTATGTTGCAGGAACTTGTGGAAATATTGATTTTCATTTTATAGTGAATTTGGAGCATGAGTTGGTAATCACTGCTGAGCCGACCACAATGTTTGCCTACTGTATCTTTTACTGAGTTTTGCTCAAGTATTTAAGATACTATATTCCTGTTGATTTTCGTCTACAATGTGAAGACAGATGTTCCTAAAACACAAAGTTGTACTTGATAATAGTACACCCAAAAGCTTTGTATTTACAATGATGAGTTTAGTGTTTTGAGACTACAGCCTGTCTATTAATGGTGAACTGAGGAATGGAAACACTCTGAAATGTTTGTAAGATGATTTCCTTTCTGTCTACTTCAAGTTTATAAACCACGAGAGAGCTTTTTTAAAAGTAAAGAAAAACTGCACACGTATGGGAAAAATGAATTGAAACATTGACGTTCTGCTTAAAAAAAAAAGGAGGGAAGAATTTAAATTTTTTCAACTTGACTAGTATGTCTTGGTAAATGACAAATACTTGTCAGAATGTCCCCAATGTAGTATTTTTCGATGTTTTATTCTCTTGAATTCATTAATTTATTTTTATTTATTCTTCCTTCTTTTATTTAACTTAAAATGCTTTGTAGTTGATATAAGCTAGACAGCTTTAGGGGATGATTGCTCATTTTTTTCTTGAATGTGTAAATCATCTTTATACCTCATTTGTTAACTCTTTTTCTAGAACTGGAGTATGATACGTTGTGTTACTGCAGTTTATTTATAAAGTGTATCGTGAACTCCGGGAGATGGTGATGAACAGGGAGGCCTGGCGTGCTACAATTCATGGGGTCACAAAGAGTCGGACACGACTGAGCGACTGAACTGAACTGAAGGTTTTATAGCAAGAATCTTAATTTAAAAGGAGAAACTTGTTTATAGGTAATAATGCTAGGACAGGCTCAGAAATCCTTTTCCAGTGACTAAATCTTTCAGACTTTAGCATGATTCTTACAGTGTTTTGTCAGATTTTCTGAGAACATAATGCCTTTTAATTTTTACTATGGATATTTTTAAATGATAATAAATTTAGATATATTCTTTTGTCTTATGCTAAGTACAGATCATCATTCAATGTACAGCTTTAATTTTCTCCTCTCTGCCCAGCAGAGTTCAATGACAAACTCCCCTGGGTTCCACGGGTGAGCCATCTTCGCTCTCTCACTCGCAGCTATTTTCCTGAACTTACGCTTGGCAGCCAGCAACGTATCATTTCTCTCAATCACCACCTAATGCCATGCTCCCATACTGAACGGCTCCAGGGAATAGCCAGCAGTCTTTTTATTCCTCTGAACGTACCCAAAAGATGTCTCAGCCAAGGAATTAACAAGATAGCGTATGAAAATGCCGAGCCCAGTAGCTGGCACATGGTAGGACCCGCAGATGGCGGCGAGTAGTTCCATGATTGCTTGGGAAAGTCTATAAGGGCACTCCAGAGAATCCATCACCTGTTCCCTGGGCTTGTTACCTAATTAACTGGATTTGGACATGTCTATTCATGGCCAACCTTAGGTATAATGATGACAAAATTGTTACTTTTTAAACTCCCTCCCTCTGCCTCATCCTCTTTATTCTTCATTCCCAATGCCTATGCCCTCCCCTTTCCTTACTCTTCAATTCTAAATTACAGTAAATGTATCTGAAAGTAAAGATAACTCACACCTGGATGTAGCCATGTCCCCACTCCCTGTCTTCTGTCCTTGTGTTTCTTCTTTTTTTTTTTAAATTTTTATTTTTTATTTATTTATTTAAATTACAATACTGTATTTGTTTTGCCATACATTGACATGAATCAGCCACAGGTGAACACAATCTCCCAATGCTGAAGCCCCCTCCCACCTCCCACCCCACATCATCTACCTGAATCATCCTGTGCACCAGCCCCATGCATCCTGCATCCTGCATTGAACATAGACTGGTGCTTCGTTTCTTACAAGATAGTATACATGTTTCAATGCCATTCTCCCAAACCATCCCACCCTTTCCCTCTCCCTCAGAGTCCAAAAGTAAAATGCTGGGACTAGATGGTTCTGAAAGGCACAGGGAACTCTGAGGCTTTGTAGAAAGTCCCACTGTGGATGACAGTGCCTGGACTTTAGACCAGGGCCGCTCTTATTTCTCATGCACATTAGTGAAAGTAAAGAAGAATGTATTAAGGGCCTTGGGTGCAAAGAATGAAAATATGATTGAATCAACTTATAGAAAAGGGGAAATTTATTATCAGAGCTGTAGGATGTCTTCTGGAAACCTAGAGGAGGTGTTCACAGGGCCTCAAGATTCATTTGTAACAAAGATTCACTGTTCATCAAGACACCTTGACATTTGTAAGGCTTGTCATTTCTCCTACTCAGCTCCATTCCCCCTTCCTCTTCCTTCCAACTGCTCCTGGACTCTTTGGGTTTTATCTTCAAAAACCCTAGGGAAGAGACTTATTGTCTTAGCACAGGTGACCATCTCTCGACAAGCACTAGAAAGTAGAAGAGAAGTAGTTTCCAAAAAAGTAGCGATTGAAGGCAATTTCATAGCACCCACTGCAGTTGGAGAAAAATACAGACTGCCTTCAGAATCCGAAGGCCTCTGGTGCAGAAAAATTGTTTATTCTGTGAATGCAAATTATAAGAACGTAGGTTTGGTCGATATGAGATATGCTGCCTTTTAAAATAGTGAATTTGTCTCTTTGTCTAATTATTAGAAATATTCAACTGGATAGACAGTGCATTATACTATGCATTGCCACTGCTTATATTTCCTATCAGACATAGTCTAAAGAGAAGCTTGTGCTAACCTGAACCTGGTCCAGATGCATTTTAAGATGCCAAAATTCAGTTTTATTTATCTAGTCTATATTCTTATAATACTTTTATATCTATTGTGTATTCTTAATAGTGAATTGGTACATTAAGTGGCTCATGTGAATGATATATATGTGCGTGTGTGTTTATATATTTCAAGATAATTTTATGTCTGTATATATATATATATATAATGTATTTGTTTGCCTCTGTCAGATTTTACTTTCGTCTGTTAATTTTGGCCACAGACTTGCTATTTGTATGAATATTAGATGTAGCATACCTTAGGCTACATTTTGATAAAAAAATTATTTGACTGGTAGGTGACATATTGGAAGCACACAAGTTTAGAAATGTCCACAGCTTTCTCATTACCATCGTTGTTGTTTGCCTGAAGGTCACAGACTAGGAACTTTGAAAATGAAGTTCCATTTTATATTATATCCTCCCCAGCGAAGGAATTTATTCTGAGAAGATTACTGATAAACCATTTTCAGTACACTTTATTTTAGTCTAAGCAACAAACTAAACTTTGTTTGGTTGACTTACAAATGTACTGAGATGCACAGAGAATGACTGTGATTCATTTCATGATTCTTGCATTGTAGAGTAGCATTCATCCTCTCCATATGGCAGCTCTTTGCTGCCAAAATTTTTATGGTGTTAGGCAATAGCAAAGGGATTTCATACCAAAAGGTGCTTCAGCTTTGGTTACCTCACATAAAATAAGACTTGGCACAGAGCATTTTACAGTAATGGCATGCAAATCTAGAATTATACAGATTCTTGCTTATAGCATACAGGATGCTCAAATGGTTTGTCACTGAGTTATTAAGACATATGAGACTATAAATTTTATAATCTAACAATTGATTTAGTCTGAGAATGAAACTTGTATCAAGGTTATCAATGCTCAATGGAAAATGGTTCTACAAAATTAACAATACAGGGAAAGCATGGTAAAGACAAGCATCTTTGTAAATGTATGTTTCTCTCCACAAAACATGACTGTTCATTGTTGGTGGTTTTCTTTCTCTGATAGATGAGTATGATTAGTCTTACCCAAATTTTCACTCACTATGATTCTGTATTAGCTCTCATCTCTATATTTAAATATCAATGCACTCTGAATATCTGGAAATCACAATCTTTTGAATCAGAAAGTGCTGGTATGAGTCCTAACACTCATAAGTGACCTGAAGTCGCTCAGTTTTGTCCGACAGTTTGGGACCCCATAGACTCTACAGTCCATGGAATTCTCCATACCAGAATACTGGAGTGGGTAGCCTTTCCCTTTTCCAGGGATCTTCCCAACCCAAGGATCAAACCAAGGTCTCCCACATTGCTCACAGGTTCTTTACCAGCTGAGCCACAAGGGAAGCCCTAACACTCGTAAGTACTGTGGTTATTTGTAAAGACAAATGACCTCTCTTAGCTTCATCTGTTTGAAAAAAATAAAAGTGAGTAACAGTCCAGTTCATATCTGCTTTATCAGGGGGCTTAAATGAGGCTCGTTTGCTTAGTCCATCATTTCTCCTACCTGAAACACTTTGTCACTTGATTTCCCTAACAGGATGCCCTATTCATTTTCCCTACCTTACTAGATATACTTCCTCAGTTTCTTTGGCCCACGAGTTCAACTTCCAAATATTGGTAAATACCAGGAGATGATCTTGACAGTCTACTCTTTTCTTTAGATGACTTTATACTCCATGACTTTAACTGCCATAAATTAACTGATTGCCAAATTTAAATCTCAGCCCGCTATCTCTCCTCTGAGCTCCAAACTCATATTTTTAATTGCCTACTTGATGTCTCTCCTTGCCAATAAAGACGTGGAGATCAGAACTCCAAACCATAAACCGTATCATTGCTTTTCTCTAGTCTTCCCTGTCTTGACCAATGTCATCACTATTCACTCAGCTGTTCAGACCCCGCACCTTGGAGCTGTTCTTGATTCTTCCAAATTCCTCATTGACTTTATATCCAGATTCACCCATAAAATCTAATCACTTCCTCCAACTCCATAGTTATCAACCTCATCCAGGCCACCATCTCCTATTGCTAGATCTCACTAGCAGTCTCCTAACTCATTTCCTTCTAGTCATTCATGTCCCCTAAAGAACTCTTCTTCACTTGGCAGCCAGAATGGTATTTTAGCATGTAAATCACAGCATGATATTCTCCAGGCCATACATTCTTGAAGTGAAAATGGAACCTTTTGGCATTGCCTGCACATCCCTTAGCTCAGCCGTCCCCAACCTTTATGGCCCCAGGGACTAGTTTCATGGAAGACAATTTTTCCATGGACTGGGGTGGGGAGAAGGGATAGTTTCAGGATGATTTTCATAAGGAGTATGAAACCTAGATCCCTTGAATGTACAGGTCACAGTAGGGTTTGTGCTCCTACAAGAATCTAATCCCACTGCTGATCTGAAAGGAGGCAGAGCTCAGGCAGTAGCGCTAGTGATGGGAAGCAGCAGTGCAAACAGAAGGAGCTTTGCTGGCTCTCCTGCCACTCACCTTCTTTGCGCAGCCTGGTTCCTAACAGGCCATAGGTCAGTACTGGTCTGTGACTTGGGGGCCGGGGACCCCTGCTTTTCATGGTCTGGCCTTTTCCTAGCCCTTTTTCTTCTGCTGTCTGCCTTGGTGACCTGACCATAATCACACTGATCTACTGGGTGTTATAGAATATATCAAATTCCCACCACCCTGATGCCTCTGCAGTTCCCTCTTCCTGGAACATTCCACTTCCAAATCTTCACCTAACTCAGTCCTTGACTTCATTAAGGGACATGAAGACACCCTCTCTGAGGCAGAGCACTTCTAGACTATTTAAAAACCAGAACAAAGCAAACAAAGGTTTGTCATTGTCTCTGTATTGTTGCTCTACCTAAAATTACTTATTTACCTTTGATGTGTTTATTTTTTTCTAACAAAAATAAACAAGATCGTGAGTTCCATGAAAACAGATATCTTTGATATTTCACTACTTCATCAGGACCTAGAAGATACCCAGTAAATATTTGATGAATGCATGAATGAATGAAATAACATTTTTAAAATATTTTAACATGTAGTCAGCATTCAATAAATGTTCATTTTCATTCCCTTTTGTATTTTGTGTAAATTACTTAGAAATAACTCATGCGTAGAGCTGGAGTTTGCATGGTTATTTTGCTTAACATATTAACAATAGTTGCAATCTGTTTGGCTTTTTAAGATATTAATGCCACCACAAAACAGCTGAGATGGTGAAAATGTTTGATCCAGGTTCAAATCCTGATCCATAACTCTTTCAGCTGTTAACAGTAGATGAGTCAATACACTTTTGAACTTGATTTCACTGCCAAAGAAATGTATATTTCTCAATACCTCAAGGTATTTTCCATAAAGAGAAAATAATACACTTGTTTAACTTATGTAATGTACAAAATAGAATAGATACTTAGTAAATATGGCTTGTATATGAAGATAGTAATTCCTTCCAAGTTAATGTTCCTAGCAAATTAAATTAGCAAGTGATCTATTGTTTCATCTATATAATTAATATAATTGATAAATAATCCCAGATAGAAGACTGACAGTTGTGTATTCCTAAATGCTGCTCTTGTAATGTAAGCAACTATTCTTTGAAAACCCATTGTAATTAATTTCTGTGTTGATTTGGAGAAAGTGTAATTTTAGTAGATTTTAAGGCTTCTTGAATATTTCATGCAAAATCATTTTTTAATCTAATAAGAATAAAGATATGTCATATTAGCCTGAATGCTTTCTCATTCTTATATGAGAAAACGGGGTAGGAAAATTATATTGATTTGTAGAGACTTGTCCAATGCAACATTACATATATCTTTGTCTAATGCCCTCCATTTTGAACATACATAAATGAAACTGGTATAGCTCAATTATGTTTCAGATATATTTCTTGGCTGCCTAGAAGTTTCTGATTCATGGTTATATTTTGTATAAGAGCACTTCTTGGGTCCTTTTGTATCTCAGATTGCTCTAAATCAGATTGTTTGAGTCTGCAGCAAAGTATGACTTTTTTTTTTTTCAAATTACATTGTTTGTTAAGTGATTTGGCCCTTTAATTTTAAACATTAACCATTTTTCTGAGTATTGACACAGAGAAATTTCATTTTCTCTTTCTCCCATTAAGTTTTTTATTTTTTCCTCTCACACATTTGGTATTTTGTATTCTAAATACGTAAACCAAAGACAACCAAAAAGAAAAAAAATTGGTTGACATTTTTGCATGTGTATATGTGTGTATGAAGACAGAGATAAAACATATCCATCTTGGCTTTTCATTTCTGCTTTTAAATATTACCTCTCCATATCCCAAAAGAGGGCATATTTTGTTACGTTAATTTCCATGAAATGAGTTTTCCAGTCTTTGTTAATATGTTTTATTCATTATTTTTCATTTATATATTTGTGTGTGTATGTGTGTGTGTATGTGTGTGTGTGTGTGTGTGTGTGTGTGTGTGTGTGTGTGTGTGTGTAGTTACTGTTTAGTCACTAAGTTGTTTTCTGCTCTTTGCAACCCCATGGACTGCAGCACACCAGGCCTCCTCGTCCCTCACCATCTCTCAGAGTTTGCCCAAGTTCATGTCCATTGAGTCAGTGATGCGATCCAGGTGTCTCATTCTCTGCCACCATATTCTCCTTTTGCTTTCAATCTTTCCCAGCATTGAGGCCTTTTTCAATGAGTCAGCTCTTGCCATTAGGTGGCGCAAAGTATTGAAGCTTCAGCTTCAGCATCAGTCCTTCCAGTAAATATTCAGAGTTGATTTCCTTCTAGGATTAACTGGTTTGATCTCCTTGCAGTCCAAAGGATTCTCAAGGTCTTCTTCAACACTGCAACTCAAAAGCATCAATTCTTCAGCATTCAGCCTTCTTTATGGTCCAGCTCTCACACCTGCATGTAACTACTGGAAAGACCATACCCTTGACTATATGGACCTTTGTCGGCAAAGTGATGCCTTTGCTTTTTAATACACTGTCTAGGTTTGTCATAGCTATATGTATTGTATATGTTTTGATTTTTCAGATCTTATTTTCATTTGAGTTGGTATAGTATGTTGATGAAGAGCTCAGCATGACAGTCAGAATGCCTAGTCTTCAGTCTGGACTCTATCACTTGGTGAACTTGTGGCTCTGGGCCACTTAACTTTACCTGTATCTATGCCCCATTTAACTGATCTTGTGACTGGAGCTCTTAATATGACATATATACATATTTTGTGAATGATTATGTGAAGCACAAAGCATGAAGGCTGGCATAGAGGAAGCACTCAATAAACACTAATTATTACTCTCATTATGTTAACAATGGGCTTCCCTCGTGGCTCTGCAGTGAAGAATCTGCCTTCAGTGCCAAGGCCAGAGACCCCAGTTTGATCCCTAGGTCAGGAATATCCCCTGAAGAAGGGAATGGCAACCTATTCCAGTATTCTTGCTTGGAGAATCCCAAGAACAGAGGAGCTTGGTGGGCTATAGTCCATGGGGTCACAAAGAGATAGAGCTGAGTGACTAACACTTATGTTAACAATAAACTATAACAGACTGTATTCTCTGTCTCCTCTTGGAAAGTTACATGTCATCTTTCAGTACTATCCACATTTGGGCTTGGTATTACCAAATTACAGAATAAGATAGGATAGCTTAAAGAAACTTCCACCAATCCTTATCTTCCAAGGAGACTGAAGCTTTGAGAAACAGCTTAGTTGATCACATACCCAATTAGAGGAAGCACTATTTCTGATCCCCTGCTCACACTTCTGCTGTTTGTTTGGTTTGTTTTTGATGAAAAGGAAAAAGTAAGTCTTGTCTTTCTCTAACTGGCATTTATCTACCTTCAAATTATCCTCTCTTAGACTCTCCCTGTATTGAGTACATTCTTTTCATAAGACTGTGCTCAATTCCTAATAAATCTAACAGAATTTCCTCCTTTAATTTTAAGATTTCTGCATAGGTCTGTCATATCTTCTCATACTATTTGGCCCTCTCTCTTCCTCAGACATCCCTTAGAATTTTTTTTTTCTGTAAATTTATGGGATTAGCTCACAAATGTGATTTTAGAATGGGAAAGGGACTGAGTTCCTTTCTTCCTTACAATTTTCCCTCCTGTTGGTTGAGACCTGATAGTTCATGATGAAATTACTCTTTAAACTGAAGACTTGATTGATTGAAGAAATGCAAATACCTCTGAGTGAGAGCTAATTTAGAATCTAATAAATCCTAGCTCATGTGAATGAAGGATCTGAGAAACTGGGAAGGGAACAGAGGAGGACTCTGATACCTCGGAAGAGCAACTCCACTCTCACTCTCAAATATTAATATCTCACGTCCCCCAGTTAATGAGTTGTTTAAACCCCCAAAATGCTATGAGAGGAAGTGGGCCTCAGCTCATTCTTTCAACAAATTCAGGAGCTACCACTCCAAAGAGTTAAATGTGTTTGTTCATAGTCATCTGTTTATGGTAGCAGATGGCCTATCTTATCACCTCACTAAGGGGATAACCTTTCAACAGGAAATTCCTGTCTGGAAGTCCACTCTACTGATCAAAACCTCTCCCAGTAGAGGAAGCCTCCTTTATATACCTGAATTGGTAGCCTGTCCTAGTGCTTTCTATCTCAACCTCTACGTATGTTTCTTAACATCTTTTAGTCATGTTTACTTAATATCTATTAATAATTTGGTCATGTGATGCAAAGAACTGACTCATTGGAAAAGACCCTGATGCTAAGATTGAAAACAGAAGGAGAAGGGAATGACAGATGAGATGGTTGGATGCCATCACTGACTCAATGGATGTGATTTTGAGCAAGCTCCAGGAGTTGGTGATGGACAGGGAAGCCTGACATGGTACAGTCCATGAGGTTGCAAAGAGTCAGAAATGACTAAGTGACTGAACTGAACTGAATATCTATTAAATATATAGTTAATTAAATACCCTTCAAATATCACTATTGGTTATTGCTACACATGATTCAGTTAAGTTCAGTCACTCAATCATGTTGAATTCTTTGTGACCCCATTAACTGCGACCCAACCACCTCCCAGAGTTTACCCAAACTCATGTCCATTGAGTCCATGATGCCATCCAACCATCTCATCTTCCTTCTCCCTTCAATCTTTCCCAGCATCAGGGTCTTTTCCAGTGAGTCCTTTCTTCACATCAGGTAGCCAAAGTATTGGAGTTTCAGCTTCAGCATCAGTCCTTCAAATGAGTATTCAGGACTGATTTCCTTTAGGATTTACTGGTTTGATCTCTTTGCAGTCCAGGGGACTCTCAGGAGTCTTTTCCAACACCACAGTTCAAAAGCATTAATTTTTCAATGGTCAGCTTTCTTTATGGTCCAACTCTCACATCCATACATGACTACTGGGAAAACCATAGCTTTCGCTAGACAGACTTTGTTGGCAAAGTAATGTCTCTGCTTCTTAATAGGCTGTCAAAGTTGGTCATAGCTTTCCTTCCAAGGAGTAAGCCTCTTTTAATTTCCTAGCTGCAGTCACCATCTACAGTGATTTTTGGAGTTCCTCAAAATAAAGTCTCTCAGTGTTTCCATTGTTTCCCCATCTTTTTGCCATGAAGTGATGGGAACGGATGCCATGATCTTAGTTTTTTGAATGTTGAGTTCTAAGCCAGCTTCTTCACTCTTCTCTTTCACTTTCATCAAGAGGCTCTTTAGTTCTTTGCTTTCTGCCTTAAGTGTGGTGTCATCTGCATATCTGAGGTTTTTGATGTTTCTCCCAGCAATCTTAATTCTAGCTTGTGCTTCATCCAACCCAGCATTTTGCATGATGTACTCTGCATATAATTTAAGCAGGGTAACAATATGCAGCCTTGACATACATGATCTTTTATATTTCTGATGGTGTTGACTTCAGTTATTATTTCCCATGTGGAAGATGCACTGCATACTCCAGGTGAATACCCAACCAAAAAGTATAATTTGTTAATCATTTTTGAGTTCTTCATATGCAGTTGTTCAGTTGCTAAGTCATGTTTGATTCTTTGTGACTCCATGGGCTGTAGCATACCAGGCTTCCCTTCCCTTTCCTCTGGAGTTTACTCAAACTCATGTCCAATGAGTCAATGATGCCATTCACCCATCTAATTCATATGTAGTATCATATGCAAAAGTTAAACATATTTAGAAGTTAGAAATGCTAGATATATAGGAAAGTTTTTTAATTTGTACCTTTAATAGAAATAGGGAAATATTATGGAAAGTTGGGTCTTACAGAAGTTTTATCTCATTTTAGACATGTTGAATTTGATATAATAGTATAAAAAAGACATAACAAATATCTCATGTCTAAAAAGAAATATGCTTAAAGAAAAACAAAATCTAAGCTGAAGATATGAGATTTGAAAGAAATTTACTGGAGGTGTTGTTAATTTACAAAACTCAGTGTGAAGAACTAAAACTATAGAAAGCTGAAATGACTTATGAGCATTATCTATTTTAATTAGTCATAAGTTTTTTTTAATTTACTTATTTTAATTGGAAGTGAATTACTTTACAATATTGTAGTGGGTTTTACCATACATTGACATGAATCAGCCACGGGTGTACATGTGTTCCCATTTGAGCTCCCCCGACCTCCCTCCCCATCCCTTCCCTCAGGGTCATCCCCGTGCACCAGCTCTGAGCACCCTGTCTCATGCATTGGACGTGGACTGGCGATCTGTTTCACGTATGATAATATACATGTTTCAGTGCTATTCTCTCAAATCATCCCACCCTCACCTTCTCCCAGAGTCCAAAAGACTGTGCTATACATCTGTGTCTCTTTTGCTGTCTCGCATAGAGGGTCATCATTACCATCTTTCTAAATTCCATATATATGCATTAATATACTGTATTGGTGTATTTCGTTCTTCCTCTGTATAATAGGCTCCAGTTTCATCCACCTCATTAGAACGGATTCAAATGTATTCTTTTTATAAAGTATTGATGAAGTCTAGTGTAGAGGACATTGATACTGATGTTGAAATATCAAAAGTCATAAGACTAGTGGGAAAAAGGGAGTAGAGGCACATGGGGAAAAAATCTAGACAAATGAATAGAAGCAGATGCAATGGGACACAATGAAAAAAGAGGTAATTACAAGCAATGTATCAACAAGTACAAAATGGTACAGCGCAATGATATTCCCAGGGGACAGAGAAGGGTGAGCCGAGGGAAGGAGGTTAATTGGGAAGTGCTTCCTCAGGGCAGTGACAGCTGAACAAGGTCTGAAGGAAGTGATGGGTATGAATTGGTTGAGAGGAGCAGGCAGGAAATTCAGGATTCAGCGAATGGCTCCATCAGACGATGAAGGGAGAAATCAAGCGGGACGTAGGGAAGGAGCAATGGGCCATTTTGCCTCCAGTTGAAAGACTAGGTAAAAACTTAACAAGACATCCTTCTGGAGAGGTTTGGAGGGGCAACATTGTCAAGGCAGTGCGGAATGAGAGTTTACAAGGACCTTGAATGCTCATCATGTACTTTGAAAGATCCAGACATTAAAATATGATTTTGTCATGGGACTTGGTTTTCTAAATCTAACTCTTCATGAATTTCTAGTGCACAGCCTCCCATTGTCAAAATTACATGGAAGTATGTGTTCTTATTCCCTTCTCCCTCACTACTGAACTCCTTTTTGTTGACCTGTACAGGGAGAATAGAGTGCCTGATGGATATTTGTTCTTGGCTAAAATTCTGCATAATTCTTTGAAATATTATTCTTCCTAGCAAATGTTAATAGTTGCTAATGTCATTCAAAAATAGTTGAGGAAAATATGTTTGTGAAACATACAGCGTTTACTGTCAAATCATTTCCTGAGTGAAAGGAAAATACAGTAGTACTCTGCTGTTTATTGAATGGGAATCCTTTAATGTTGTCAAGGATTTCATCAAACTGATGCCTTAAGTACGTGGAAAACCATGTGCCCTCTGTTGTAATGCCTGCTTTCTAGTGGTGAGGGCGCCACCCCACTCAGCTGTCCAAATGGGACAACCACCCGTCACAGTCCTCTCAGATAGGATAACCAGAGCAGAACTACTCTGGAGCAAGGCGATTATGAATTTCTTGAGGGGGAAAAGGAGAGATAAGTGCAGGGAAGTCAGCCTAACATGGTCCATGGGTAGTTCCAGGCAGCAAAAGGGTTAATCAGATTTTCATTTTAGATAGTCTCCTTAGTAACAATCAGAGAGCCCAGGCTGTATCTTTTCCATTTGTAGAGAATGTTTAGATTTACAGAGTAGCTTAGCTTATTATATACCTGCCTTGATTGCTGGATAGGGCTTGTGATTAAAAACAGAATAAGATTCATTTTTATAATATTGTTAAGAAGAGCAAAGCATTAAAAATGATGTCACTGGTGGGCTAGGATTATGGGAAAATACTGATATTGGAACTCCAGTGTCAACAGGGCTCCTTGAAAAGTTGAAAAAATGAAGGTCACTATATTATGCTTAAATTGTTAGTGAAAATGGGTCTCTGTTCCCTACATTTAAGAGCGACTCTGAATCCAGGAAACAACAACCGGCTAACAACACGATAAGAAATTGGACATCAGCCTGATTGTTATGCCAAGTTGCATTAAGCTCTTGGAGATGCATTTGTTCATATCATGGATTAAGTGCTGTGTGGCCCTTACATCAGGAATTGAAAAAAAAAAAATCTTGCTTGGAAAGTGCTTATTTTCAGACTATCTGAAAGAGTCGACGAGTGACACTGAAAATGTCGAGGTCCTTAATTTGCCCATTGGCCGAATAGCAGGAAAACAAACTTGACATTGGGCTTTGCACATGGCCTCAAACCTCACCTGAAGAGACAGATTTCCTGGGGGGCAGAGAAAAGCATTCAGTCTGTCTCTCAAGACCAGGTCTGTCTGGAGCAGCTGCTGCCAATTAGTGACAAGCGCTGTGTAGTGAGGCGATGATACAGAGAGCTCCCAGAGTTCAGCAGTTTCAGAAATTACTCTCTGAAACAAGAACAGAATTCTTAGGAGCGCAGTTCATCCCAGTGCCATGGCAGTAACTTGGTAACCAGTGAGCCTGCTCAAAACATCTCAGAAGTCACTATGTCAGGCTTCGGTGGCCACCGAATTTATACATTATTTACAGAGCACTTCTGACTTACTTTTGCTGATTATACTCACTTAAAAATGCCCCAAGTTTCACCTTTGCCATTCTGCAAGTATCAAATATTTAACCAAGAGAGCTGCAGGAGAAATTGTAAAATAAAATGAACAAACCACAACTTGGACTGTATCTACTCCAGTTTGGAAAACGGGAGAAAAATGTTTTGAAAAACAGGCTTAGCTTGATAATTATATTGGTGGCATTGGTATCAGTTAACTCAGACTGCTTTCTTTCTGCTGGCTGCTCCACGGGATTAGGGGAAGGGTGGGTTTGTTGCATGCTGAAATGGAAAAGAATGGTCATCTTGGTGAGTTGGGTAATTTGTGAGATAGGACACCTGTACCTCAAGGGTAGACCTGTTCCAGGGGAGCTGATGCAGCTCAGAAAATTCCAAGGATTAGGGAGAATGATTTCACAATCTGAGAGACAGGAATAGAGAAGGGAGAAGGCAGAAGACAAATCCTATTAAAATTTTTCCTGGGGCCAGAGAAAGATAAGGAATATCTTCCCTCCCTTTCTGTCCTTCCTCTAACAAATGACCCTTATTCCTGGACACAGGAATTTATACCTAATATATAGCTAGATTAAGAGCTAAGTAACTTTCTTGTAATCTAACCTTGAAACTTTACCATTTGCAGTATTGGGTCTATGCCAGTTCTTTGCTCAGTTTGAATAAGATACAGATTCTTTTTGAAGAAAAAACAATTCAGTAGGTTCAAGGTTTTCCAGGGATTTACACACTGCCATTTGAAAAACAAAATGTTAAATAAATTAAAGTATTCTATTTACTGTCGTTTTGAATGTAATATTTTTACTACAAAGACATGCTTTGCCATTATGTAAGATGAAAGTGTATCTGTTGTCATGTTTGTTGTGTTAGGATCAAAACGAAAACATCAAATTGAAAAAAATGCCCCAAAATAATAAAGACCCCAAGGGGACTACAGCCTCTGGTTTGAGAAACACTGATGAAGATGAAAAATGCATTTTGAGTTCTAAATGGTGCATTTGCTAATGAACTCTTATAGTCCATTTATAACTTGGATTCTCTGTATTTAATCATTTCACACTATTTTTTTCCTGTTTTGATTAAGGAATGTCTTTAGCGCAGTCATCTAACATTTCCAACATTAGTAATGTCATTAAACCAATACTGAAAAATAAAATAAGATCGTTGACAGAGAAACAAACTATAAATATTTGGTTGGAGTGTGGAAGAATTTTTCAAATGTCTAAAAATATATTTAGACTTGGATTTTTATTAGAAAGTCTGTGAACTTTACTGTCTCCTATGCTCATTCTCCCTCTCTCTCCAGAATCACTACATATTTAAATTATCTCTGTGTCTGTAACATTTAGCATGTGAACCAAGACATAGTCAAAAAGACAGATGTTCCAGTAAACTGGAAAAAAAAAAAAAAGATAATGTTCATTCCCCTGGGATAAATAGTGGAAAGTTCAAACAATCATTTTCCTAACATTCTTCCAAATTCATGGGTGAAACTTTGATTATCACTCATTTATGTGACAGAATTGTCTTCCATCACCATCTCAAAACTCCTTGCTCAGAATCCAAGTCACTTTTGCAATTATTCCTCTTTTCCTAATTCTCAAACCAAGTCTCTCATTGTTTTGGGAATACCTAAGACACTCCCTTGACCTGATTCTTGATCCTTTTCCTCTCCACAATCCAAAATTTAACACTTGCAGTCATTTTTAAAATAATGGTTCTTCTGTCATCTCTACTATGCTTAGGATTGCCATCATCCATTGTAGGTCATCAGTATGTACTGTATGGTTTAACTAATTAAGTTGACTTCAGCAGAAAAAACCATATATATATACTGGGAATTAACATGCAGACAAAATAGCAGGTTATGTGATTTAATATGAGATTTTCAACTGATTGTTCACTTGTCAACACAGGCAAATGATGACCAAGGTCAGTAATGATGTTCAGTTCAGTTCAGTCGCTCAGTCGTGTCCGACTCTTTGCGACCCCATGAATCGCAGCACGCCCAGGCCTCCCTGTCCATCACTAACTCCTGGAGTTCACTCAGATTCACGTCCATTGAGTCAGTGATGCCATCCAGCCATCTCATCCTCTGTCGACCCTTTCTCCTGCCCCCAACCCCTCCTAGCATCAGAGTCTTTTCCAATGAGTCAACTCTTCACATGAGGTGGCCAAAGTACTGGAGTTTCAGCTTTAGCATCATTCCTTCCAAAGAAATCCCAGGGCTGATCTCCTTCAGAATGGACTGGTTGGATCTCCTTGTAGTCCAAGGGACTCTCAAGAGTCTTCTCCAACACCACAGTTCAAAAGCATCAATTCTTCGGCACTCAGCCTTCTTCACAGTACAACTCTCACATCCATACGTGACCACTGGAAAAACCATAGCCTTGACTAGACGGGCCTTAGTCAGCAAAGTAATGTCTCTGCTTTTGAATGTGCTATCTAGGTTGGTCATAACTTTTCTTCCAAGGAGTAAGCATCTTCTAATTTGATGTTACCATGCTACAAAATTTTCTGTTCAGACCAAGTAAAGTCTAGTTGAGTGGGAAAGAGAGATAAGGGTGGGGTGAGGGGGAAGTGGCCAGGGAAGGGATGGAAAGGGAAGAGGAAAAGATGAGGGAGGAGTAGGGAAACAAGACTCTGGAGAAGATGGTTATAAACAATATGAATAGTTACTATTGGAATACATATCAAAACAATTTGGATCAAAAGCTTATGGACTTAAGGACATAAGCATTTTAGATGAAGAAAGCAATAGCATGGTATTCAGAAAAATCAATGAAAAGACAGCTTTGATAAGCATATTGAATGGTTTCTCTGAATTTTGATGGGAAGGAAGGGCAAGGAAAAGTATATAAAAGATGACAGGAGGTCCAGGTGGTTTTTGACTTCATTTTTTCCCCATGTCATTGAAGAGGAGTAAACACTCTCCAGTGCATCCTTAGCCTCTCACTCTGTGCATGAACCAGGTCCTTGTACGACCCATTAGCTTCCAGGTTTATCGACACCCTTGTTAAGATAGGGGTATTCAGTTTAAGGCTCTCTTAAGAGGAATGAGGAGACCTTGGCCAAGTTCCAGAGAAAAGCAGTAAAAATAGTACCATGAGAAAAGATTAGTGTTCCAGAATATCAAATAATTTCTCCTGAAAAATAGAAAGCTAATGCATGCCATAACTGCCTTTTGAAGTTGAACGAATATTACCCTTAAAGTAAAGCTCCATCTTCATTTTGGAAAGCTGAAAGGAAAAGGTTTTTACATCAAAACTGGACAAATTCAGATTCGACCCTGTTGTGGTTAGGTTTGGGGAATCTAGCAAGCTTTGGGGGAAAAAAAAATTTCCTGCTTGTGGTTAATTCTCTCCACTGCTTCTTTCAATTCTTCTGTTGTGTGTTAGCAAGTCACAGTTGAGGCTTCCCTCGTTGCTCAGATGGTAAAGAATCTGCTTGCAATTCAGGAGACCTGGGTTCTATTCCTGGGTCAGGAAAAACCCCTGGAGAAGGAATGGAATAGCTACCGACTGCAGTATTCTTTCCTAGAAAATTCCATGGACAGCCTAGGGAGCTGCAGTCCAAGGGATCACAGAGCCACATGACTGAGCAACCAACACTTTCACTTTATGGGGCTTCCTTGGTGGCTCAGACAGTAAAGAATTTTGCCTGCTGCAGTGCAGGAGACCCAGGTCTGATCCCCAGGTCGGGAATATCTCCTGGAGAAAGGAATGGCTACCTACTCCAGTATTCTTGCCTGGAGAATCCCATGGACAGAGAAGCCTGGCAGGAATGAGTTGCAAAGAGCTGGATACGACTGAAACAACTAACACTTTCACTTTTCAGTCACAGTTCATTATATTTTCCAAACAATTTGAGGGACATGCATTATTTTATTAGATGATAGCAGAAATTCAAAATGTTACCTTATTGTTATTTCTGTCTCTAAGCTTGGGCATTTTAAATATGAGCATTCCTGAGTGTTTGCTTCATATGTTTATAATATTCCATTGCATTTTTTTGACTAAACTTGTTCATGTGGAATTTCCTAAAAGGGACTTTTGAAGAAATACTGGTTCACCAGTAATTTCCTCAAGTTTGCAAATTTCATGCTACAAAGTTCCAGTAAGTCACCCCTCTTTAAAATCTGAGTCATGTTTTGTCTTCTGTAACAGTATACCTAAAATAGCTGAGAAATTCTGATGTCTTTTCTTTGTTTACCAATTTTAATATCATTATGCATACTCAAATGAATAATTATAATTATGCATTCATGATGTTACTTGTGTTGGCTTAACTCAGAAATAGTGTGAAGCAGCTAATCTCGAAGCTACAGGCTGTTTCCCATCACTTAGATTCTGATCAGAGCTGTTTGCTGAGTCTTATTGGAAAGCGGACCCTATATGCAGTTGTCCCACTGGACCCTTGGTTTTTATCACTAGTTTCATTCCCTGCCCTTCTCCACTATGCCAACCCACCCACCCCCGCCCCCAACAAATCTTTGCTTTAAAGTTGGGAAAACTACATGACAGTTTGGTTTGGTTTTGTATGTTTAGTCTATTCGCAGTAATTAAATGGGAAAGATTTTACAAATTCTGCAGTTTATTTGTAATCCACACTTAGTATTATATATAATAAGTAAGGACATAATATCATCTCTCATGTTTGAGATTTTACCACCAACTGACCTTATCATTGAGTTTACTTTAGTGTAGTTTAAACTGGTCTAGTGAAAAACTACCAAACTTTCTTCTGCCTGTGGCAGAATAAATAAATAGCATGATTCTAGTCAAAAGAAAACTGGTGTGTGTATTTTAGGTGCATGCGCTCAGTCAGTCATGTCCAACTCTTTGCAACCCATGGACTGTAGCCAGCCAGACTCCTCTGTCCGTTAAATTTTAAAGGCAAGAATACTGGGGCTGGTTGCCTTTTCCTACTCTAGGGGGTCTTCCCAGCCCAGGGGCTGAACCCATGTCTATTGCGTCTCCTGCACTGTCAGGCAGCTTCTTTACCACCGTGCCACCTGAGATCCCTGCGAGCCCCCTGTGTATCTTGAAAGTTGTGCCTTTATCAACAATGATTACAAAGTATTCACTGAATGGCTATAATAGGAAGGATACTTTTTCCAGGACTGTAAAGGATAGTAACAAACCTAATTTGGTAAAAAAAAAAAAAAAGAAAAGAAAAAGAAAAAAAGAAAAAAACTCTTACAGTCTTGGTCTTCAGAAACTGGAACTTAATCCATGTATCATAACAGGAAAGTATATACTCAAGCTGTTGTGTTATCTGGGGGCACAGTCTCAAAAGGAAGATAGAGCAGTAAATTAAGGCATTTTGCTCTGCATAAGTCAAAGGGCAGTGTGAACTCCATTTGAGTTTATACTTTAGCTTTAATTCTGCAGAGTTGAATTAGGGAAAATCCACTTTAGTGTGAATTAGTGACATTCTTCTTTGCTTCTCAAAGTAATGGGAGAGTAACCTCATCAAAGTGTACACATGAAAGTATGTGTTTTTGTTGAAGGGATTCTATCTTCCTTCCTAGGGGAAGCATCATCTCTTTGATGTATTTATAGCCACCATGCTTGTTTAAATATCTAAATATTAAAGACGATCATAAATGTATTTTTAACATCAAACAAGGAGAGGATAGATTTTTAAAGGCTGAGTAACACTGGATGGATCTCTTTCATGTTTTCTTCTACTCAGAGTATATGAAATTCTAGAGCCAGAGGTGCCCTACAAGTTCAGATGTCCTGATCTTTCTCTTAACAAGTGAAGAAAAGGGCTCATGTAGGTGATGCATTTTGACTAAGGTAATCCCTGTTGCTCAACTGCTGAAGAATCTGCCTGCAATGCAGGAGACTCCAGTTCGATTCCTGGGTCAGGAAGATCCCCTGGAGAAGGGATGGTCTGTCCACTCCAGTGTTGTTGGGCTTCCCTGGTGGCTCAGATGGTAGAGAATCCACCTGCAATGTGGGGAGACCTTTGTTTTATCCCCTGAGTTGGGAAGATGCCCTGGAGAAGGGAATGGCTACCCATTCCAGTATTCTTGCCTGGAGAATCCCATGGACGGAGGAACATGACAGGCTACAGCCCATGGGTTCACAAAGAGCTGGACACAACTGAGAGACTTTCTCTTTATTTCACGTCGATCCAAGCACTTAGTGACAAATTTAAATCAAAACCTAAGTTTAGTGAATTCTTAGGTCATTTTTAAAAATTTATAAAACTAGCATGAAATAGAAACTACCAAGGAAAAGGTGAGGGTCTTTGTAATCATATGGGATTTTGCTTTGTGTTTGGTTGGTTTGGTTTGATTGTAAGTGACAAATGAGATAGCATATTAAAAATCAGATTAGCACTTAAAATTATGGTATTTGAATTTAAGACTTCATTCCAGCATATGGACTAACTCAGGATTCCCAGTTTAGAGCCCAAGGCAGAGGAACGGCGTAATCAGGAACTCAATGTCCAGAATTTTTCAAACCATTTCCCAAATGCCCTATAAGCACAGTTTTAGATCTCATAAGCTGTAGTAAATACTATAGGTAGGAAATTTAGAGCAATTTAAACAGAATATTTTGTAACCAGTAAGTAAAATTTTTCATCTTGTCAGGTAAGATTTTATTCCACTGACATTGAGTTGCATTAAAATCTTTTCATTGTGCCAGAAGTAGTATAGTTATTTCCCCATTAGTCAATCTATTAAGTGGATAAAATATAAAAAGATTCATCAAAGTAGTAAAATCTCTTACATATGTATATCCCTGCTACACTGATCATTCTGTTGATGTGTGGATAGACTAAGCTTAATAGACCCAGGACTTCTCACAGATGTTAAACTACTTCTTAAATTTTCACCATTTTCTCAAAGCAATCTTCATAATAATTAGAAACAGTTAGTATTTGTCAAGTACCAGTCTACATGATTTATATGTATCAGTTTATTTCATCTTCATAACAGCCCCATGAGGTATTATTATTCCCATTTCACAGATAAGGAAACTGAGGCACAGAGAAGTGGAGCTATTTGATCAAGATCACACCATAGATGAGTAGCAAAGGTTGGATTTAAATGTAAGCAATTTGACTCTAGAGGTCATGCTTTCGGGCACTGTATTAACTGCCTCTCTGTTAAGTTTGTAAGTAAACGTAAACGCACCAAAGGTTCTGCTTCTTCTCCTCATTGTGCTCATCCCACTGTGGAGGAGCATTGTCATGAGTGTGCCATAAACCATATTTGGATTGCAAGCAAATTCTTTGGTTTCAGACCCATTGAATCGAAAGAGCTTCCCCTTTTCCCACCACCAGTGTTTTCACTCAGTGCTTTTCTCTGAGGCTTCTTTTTAACTTTCCAGTTTGACCTTGAACTTCTGCCGGCCGATAGAACTGCTCTGTGTTTTGATCCCTTTTACCTGTGAGCAATACCAATTTAAACTGAGGAATATGCTAACTAAACTCAAACTGAGTTAATTCTTTAAGTGGAGAATCCTCCATCAGTGAGCCAGGACTTCACAAGGCTGTTCAGACTCCTTAAGTCGCTGCATCCAAAGATTCTATAGAGGAAAACTGACCTGCCAGGCATGAAGGACAGTGGTAATCTCTTGCAGCCCAGATAGCATGCTGATACCTCACCATTAAGTATTGTGACGAGGCCCTACTATGTCTCTTGACCAGCTGAGCACCAAGAGCATCTGCTCTTCATATGCTCTTGCCCAGTCAATGATGAACTGCGTGAATTTTAGCTAACGACATCTTGGATCTCATCATGAATTGTGCTTATGATTGGAGACTTGTATAGAGTCTATTTTTCATCCGTTCTAAGCTACCATCATTTCTACAGGTATAAAAATATCTGCAGTCATAAAATTAAGAACATTGGAAAGCATTACCTGCTTTTCAGTATTTTTTCCATCCTAACTAGACTGTGTTAAATTCTATTCCCCGTATACCTACTCAGTGCCTGCTATTACTATTTAGTATCTCAACTAGACTTTCAAGACCCCAAACTGTGCAAATGTGAGAAATAATTCACTACAGAGCTATAAATTTCACAGCTCCAAAACCCCTGAAGATTATTAATGAGGCACCATGCAATTAGCTTATACAAAGTACAGCTAGGAATCATGCATAATGTAAAACAGAAACTGCTAACCACTGACTCATGGAAGATCATTTAAGCTAGTTTTCATGGATATGAAGAACTGATATTTACACAATTCCTGAGAAGATTCTTATTGCTTTAATAACATGGAAAGAATTTAGTTTCTTACAGATTTGCTAAGGGGAAAATAGAAGGCAGTTTATGATTAAAGCTATTTTGAACCATGTGAAATTGAAAAAGTTGTTTAACATTTTAGAGTCTTAGTTTTTGCGTATACAAAATAGGCATAATGATATCTTTCTCATAAAATTGTTGTGAAAAATGATTTTATAAATTAATATAACACCTAGAATTTTAGCACATAGTTAATGCCTAATGAAATACCGTATATCATATTCTAGGGCAATGTGTCACTTTTCCGTCAGCCAAGATTCTTGTTTTACTGGGAATTCTGTATTTCTGTGGAAACATATTTCTTTAGCAATATTAGAAACATTTAGGCAAACTCTCGCATAGAATAAATAACATGCCTGTACGCTGGTGGTTCAGAAGGAATAGAATCAGCCTCCAATGTGGGGGACCTGGGTTCTGTCCTTGGGTCAGGAAGATCTCCTGGAGAAGGGAATGGCAGCCCCCTCCAGGATTCTTGCCTGGAGAATCCCACGGACAGAGGAGCCTGTTGGGCTACAGTCCATAGGGTCACAAAGAGACACGACTGAGTGACTAACACTTTTTTTATACATTAACTCATCTTATCTTCAAAATAATCCTACAACATAAATACTTTCATTATACTTAGAGATGAAGAAACGGAGACACAGGAGTTAAGCAACTTGCCTGGTGTCATACAGCTACCGCTGTTGTAAATGCAGTTTAAACTCAGTCAGCTGACATCATAGTACAGGTTTTTAAACCATCTCTTAAGTGTGATAAGGCAGTTAATGAGTATACACTTAAAATAATACATAAACAATTTATCTTGGCTACTTTCCCCACAAATATTTCAGGTTTTGACATGGTCTTCAATATATTTTTCATATGTGTTTATGATATACTTCACTTGGCCGTAATAATAATTGTATGTATAGTAAACTATACAGTATATAGTATATATCAAAATGTTTGATAAAAGGAAGTGCATGGCTTAACCTTAAATATGTATATAAAAAGTCTTTATGATTATGTTTTAGGTACAGTGTTTAAAAATATAAGGCATATTTGATAGATTTTCCACCCAAATAGAAGAAAGCTTTAGTATTTTAAACTTTGACGTATAATCCTAATTCTCATGAAGATCCCGTAATATGTGTGTATTAACTACTTTTCATCTATTGCTGTGCTTTCGTTTGGTCATTGACCATCAGATATGCACTGCAGTTTTCAAATGTGTGAGACATACACTTAAACTATAATAATCTTGACTATTAACATTGATTTAAATAATGTGTGTATATCATTTAGATATTTTTAGTATTGATGCATTGTGAGCATCTAGAGGAAACAAAACTCATACCTCTCTATTCTTAGCGTTTTCTATATAGTAGATATTTAGTTGAATATCTAATCTCAATCTAGTTTATCTAGTTTAGTTTATTGAATGAATAATGAATATACTTAATTTCGAATAAAGTGATTATTTTAAAAGCAGAAAACCTAGGTAAGTTTCTCAAAATAGAAATGGTACATTGAGATTGTCTTAAATACTGATCAGTTATTAATAATTGGAATGAGTTTATGCATAAAGTTATATCATTAATATGGCAAAAAAAAATATGTGAACAATGTAAGCCAAATTGTTGCAAGCTTTAATATCATTCACACACAACTAAATCCTGGTATTTGTACTCAAAATATATACATTGATTCTTTTATTTACATTTTGACTCCTTTTATGCAGAACATGGTTTGAGAAACGTGTCCAGATTGACTTCCATACTGAACAAAGGTCCCCTGGGTCAGGAGCATGTAGTTTTAGCTAAATCTGTTCTGTTGGTTAGACTTCCTTTCTCCTTTGTCCCCCATAGAAAGCAAGGCACTGATTCTAGAAGGAAGGGCCAGCCCCTACTGGTGAACACCCGACTTATTCTCTGAAAGTGAAGTCATATAGTTCTTCTGTATCAGTTGATTTGAAAAAAAGAATGAAAACCACTCTCACGGTCAGTCTTACTCAAGATACTTAAGTGTTTACAATATTTGTGTTATTAGAGTGTCTCACAGATTAGATAAACTTTGTTTGATTTGACTCAGTAGCACCTTCACACTTCTGCCGACTAGTTTGCAAGCTTTTAATTTTTTTGCACCCTACTTTCAATAACTTGTCTCATAAAAATCTGCCTTCCCAAAGGGTACTATGTTTATCACAGCATTTAGTATATAGTTCAACAATTTCGTCATTTTTCTCTCTTTGGAGTGGGAAATGTTCCTCGATCCTATTCTTCCTGGCTTGCTGTAGACTCTTCCCATGACTTTCAAATCTCAGAGTATCAGGTATAATATATTTTAAGTTAAAAACGTAGATGAGTTCTTAATAATTTGGATCATAGAGGAAAATAAGGATTCAAATCATGAAAACAACATATAACTAGAAGAGAAAGAAACCTTTATTATTTGTTTTTCATTTTTAAATGTATTATTAGTATCAAGAATGCTTTGGGTTTGTTTTTTGCCTTGTGATTGTCTAAAGCAGTAATAACCAGGAGACTGTCTAAAAGGTGGCCAGAAGATTGCAGAGGATTGAAGCCTGAGAAATACACATAGCTCAGTGTCTAAGGATGACTTTGTGTAGAATAGAGCTTTCTCCCTCTTCCAAAGAATGCCTTTGGGGTACTTCTCACAAAGACACTACTGAGTAGAATTTACTGCCTTCTCATGTAAACGGGCCATCTACAGTTGACTGTCTGTGGATCTGTTTCCTGCTCTCTAGATTCTTTATACAAACATTTTTATTTCCACCACACCACTTTCTCTGACCCCACCATTGATCTGGTATCAAAATACTCAAGTAAAGTAAATTAAAATCACTTCATTTACTGCTTCACCAATAATAGTAGCGTTTCCTTAAGTATAAACTCAGCATGTTGAATTTTCATTTTTATTGTCTCCTTCACACTTGAGATTTGCGTTTAGACTTGACAAAAATTCTATAATGGGAAGGCTTATAACGACGTTATTGTCAAGCTGTAAGGACCTATGAGATCATATTCCAGTGGAGAAGGGTGAGACCGGAGAGGAGAAGTGATCGGCCTCGGGTCACCCAGCTGGACCCACCGCTTTCCAGGTCCCTGAGCCCTTTCCAGGTTTCTCTGACAGCCTCGTGTGAGGAGGGCTACTCCAGCAACTTCTTTTCCCGTCCCAAGGTTTCTGCGCTGACACTCTTCTGCACATTGCACTGAGTGCAAGCCCAGAAATTCTGCCAGGAGCAAAACAACACTCCTTAAACACTCTGTGACTTTCAGAGCCGTATAAAATAAAAGGTTGAAGTTAATGGCTGCCAGTTTGGAGGGAGTAGTTCCTCTTTGGAGCCAAATGTATGTGAAGAACAGATGAGACTGTGGGAGTGAAGTTGGCAAAAGGGAAAGAGAAATGAGTCTATTCTTTTTTGAAAATGAAAGTATAATAAATATCTGGATAACTTAGATGTTTATTACTCATTTAAAGATTCTTCCCATTTGAAAAATGAAGTATCTGTACCTTTAGTATGAGTACTCTTAAACAATGATTTTATCTTATTGTTCTAAATATCACAAAAAGATTATTTTTATTTGAAAGTTAAGAGATTATTTTAATGATCTGTATATATGGAACTATTTGTGTTTCCTTTCTTCAAAGATCGTTGTTTCTTATACTGACATTTCTATATTTAAGCAGTGACTCATATTAAGATAATGTGTTCAGCCATTTTGAGAACTAAAAACAAATATACCTCAGAGATAATGATTTTTTAAATTCTGAGTTCATAGAGATAAAACTGTCTTTGACATAAGGAGTATGTATATAGTAGCCAAGAATTCTATCATTTTATTTCACACTCATTTTGTTTTTGAAAAGTCTCTTATCATGTTTGCGATCCCACATACCACAGTGAACTTGGAGACATTTGTTAGCTGAAGTTCTCTGGAATTTCACTCTCATGCCATCCTGAAATGATATTTTGTAGAAATGTGCTCAAGAAAAACAGTATTCTAATGAAACCTTCCTGAGATTTCCATTCATAAATCTATTCTGTGCCTAATGGTATATTGTGTCGTGATTCTTATTATAGCATAGTACTGATGTCCTTCCCTTTCAGACTTTTCATGTATTTTTTATTTTAAAATATTCTTAATTTCTTTGAACTTCAGTTTGAAAATGTGACTAACATTTTTTTCCAAGCAATGGAAGTTGGATAATATTTTATTAAGTTATTTTGTTGTTTCTTAAGCAATGACTGTAGGTGAGTTTGAAAATTCTTAAACTAACTTGTCTGAATCTGTTTCTACACCACAGACACACACACACAGACACACACACACACACACACACACACACACACACATAGACACTTCTTGTTTTCAGACAAAGCACACACACCCAAAGGAATACTGCTTTTCTCACTCAAGGGGCATCCCAATGTATCAATAGCACAGTGACCATTTTATTCTATTTTAAATGGAAACCTATAATTTTATTTTAAATGGAAACATATTATCTTAATGGATGCCCAGATCCCTAGGTTGGCACGATCCCCTGGAGGAAGGTATGGCAACCCACTCCAGTATTCTGGTCATGAAGAATATTCAGGTGTGACAGCTGAGAAGCTGGTTCTATATCGTCATGCAAATAACTTGACCTTTTGGGACCACGTGAAGTACTATGATCCTGTTTGGTAGTTTAAAGTGATACTCTTCCAGCAGTCAGAAGTTACTTTGTGGAATTTGCTCAGCGTTGAAATGTTCTTTTGATGAGGTAGAGAGGGAGAAAGTGTTCTCCCCATCCTATTCCTCCGCCATCTTTTTCTCTTCCCCCCTCCCTCAAGACCACAGTGAGGTACCATTTCACACCAGTCAGAATGGCTGCGATCCAAAAGTCTACAAGCAATAAATGCTGGAGAGGGTGTGGAGAAAAGGGAACCCTCTTACACTGCTGGTGGGAATGCAAACTAGTACAGCCACTATGGAGAACAGTGTGGAGATTCCTTTAAAAATTGCAAATAGAACTGCCTTATGACCCAGCAATCCCACTGCTGGGCATACACACCGAGGACACCAGGATTGAAAGAGACACATGTACCCCAATGTTTATTGCAGCACTGTTCATAATAGCCAGGACATGGAAGCAACCTAGATGTCCATCAGCAGATGAATGGATAAGAAAGCTGTGGTTCATATACACTATGGAATACTACTCAGCCCTTAAAAAGAATAAATTTGACTCAGTTCTAATGAGATGGATGAAATTGGAACCAATTATACAGAGTGAAGTAAGCCAGAAAGAAAAACACCAATACAGTATACTGACACATATATATGGAATTTAGAAGACAGTAATGATGACCCTATATGTGAGACAACAAGAGACACAGAGGTATAGAGTGGACTTTTGGACTCTGAGGGAGAGGGAAAGGGTGGGATGGTTTGGGAGAATGACAGTGAAGCATGTGTATTTTCCTATAAGAAACGAAGCGCTAATCTATGTTTGGTGTAGGATGCAGGATGCATGGGGCTGATGCACAGGATGATTCAGGTAGAGGATGTGGGGTGGGAGGTGGGAGGGGGCTTCGGCATTGGGAGATTGTGTTCACCTATGGCTGATTCGTGTCAATGTATGGCAAAACAAATACAGTATTGTAATTAAAAAAATAAATTTAATTAAAAAAATAAAAAATAAAAATAAAAAAAAATAAAGTGATACTCTTATTTTCTGAAAGAAAAAACGAATTGTTTACCTCAGTAGCATCAAGTTCAAACATCCAAGAGGTGTCCTGTATAACTTTTAAAGGATATTTAGTAAAAGCAGCTCATTCGGTGGAAATCATCGAACTAAGGTTTTATGGTTCTAGTCAAATCAGTAATGTTGAGGCTGTATACCATGACTAGAATTACTGAGAGTACAGTTGTGGAGGGCTTTCAGTTATCTCTTGACATTTCTCCCCCTCTCCAGGTAGTCCAAGATTTTAAGTTATTATGCCTCTATAGACTAGGCTGCTGGCGAAGGGAATTTTTAGCTCACTGCCACTAGAGAGACTTCACACAGTTAAAAGGAGAAGGATACAATGTTTTCATGATTGTCAGATTGAATTTGAATTTAATTCCAGTGTGGAGAGCTGCTTGGATACATTAACTGAAACTTTCACTGTGTAAAATTTTCCCTGTGGTAGTACAAGGTCAAATCACATACAGTATTTTTTTTTTTTCATTTAGATGTAGAGAGTAATTCAACTGGGAGAGATTGGCAGTGTGGCAGCATCTCATTCCTAAGGGCTGGAATATATATATCTCTGTATGTGTATATATGTATATGTGTTCTGGTACCAGTTATATGTATCTGCTGCTGCTAATGTCTACAATAATTTGGAAGTTCTCCAATACCTAATATCAAATATGTTTTTAAAGCTGAGAGAATAGAAACAGCTATGAATTGTTAAAATAGCTATGAATGTTGTCAAACAGGCACAGTGCTTTTCACCTATTACCAAGTTATAGAAATAACACATCGGGAAATTTTTCAGCAGCATGAGACTGTATCTCACAGCAATAGTTTGAGATTTTCTAGTGAGATTTTTTTTTATATTTCCCAGCTAAAGTCAGTGGAGGCCAGATTTTCCATCAAATGCCACTTCTGGGTTGTTGTTTTTAATGTCAGTCTCTTCTCACGGGTCAAGTTTTCCTAAGACTTCTAGTTCTTTGTAAGCCTGAGTTTGGAAATCTTCAGCAATTATTTTCAGCAAAATTTGGAATCCCTAAGACAGCATTATGTCACCAGTTTCTTGGGTTAGAATTATCCTCTATTCTTTACCTTTGGGCTGCCTACTTTTATCTCCATTAACCTTTTGGCTTGAGTATAAACATTTATTGAAGGCTACCTCCTTTGTCGGTCCAGTAACTCCAAAGGTTAGTGAGAAGTGGATGCTAGTTTGACCTCTTTTATCCACATTAGATGATTCTAATTATTCCTAAGAAATGACACTTTTGACCCATTTTGTCCTTGTCAAGTTTGTCTAGTTGTAGACTGTCTAAGTATGAAACTCTGGGTTCAAACAGTGTCCAGGAGTGCAGATTTTTCTTAAACTCACAAAGCAGAGCCTCAGAAGAATACACTATTTCTTTTTCTT
Source organism: Nanger dama (assembly GCA_917880005.1). Lineage (NCBI taxonomy): Eukaryota > Metazoa > Chordata > Mammalia > Artiodactyla > Bovidae > Nanger > Nanger dama. Next base: position 23,591,702 of record CAKJTW010000035.1, read on the forward strand.
TTTAAAACATTCCAGCTTAACTGAAATTCAGGTTCCCATTATATCTTAAATTGGTCACCAAAGAGACTGCCTGGATATAAAGTACAAACTGTAACCTGTAAAACCCCATGGATTATTTCAATACAGGGAAAAAAAAATGAAGAAAACCTGTATATAAATGAGGATGAGCTAGGTTTTGCTGAGGTTACAAGAAACCCTAATATTGCAATAGTTGTTTTTTTGTTTTTTTTTTGTTTTTGTTTTTGGTGTTTTTTTTGCATGAAAAATGTTTCCTGGGACTTTCCTTTTGGTCTAGTGGGTCAGATTCTGTGCTCCCAATGCAGGGGACCCAGATTCAATCCCTGCTCATGGAATTAGATCCTTTGTGCCGCAAGGGGGATCCTGGTGCTACAATTAAGACCTAGCAGGGCCAAATAAATTTTTTTGAAGTTTCTTTCTCATATTACATGGCCCCTGTGGTTAAGAGGTCTTCCTTCTTTACATGCTTGACAGTCACTTCGGCAGAGGCAAGGCATGATGGTGAGCCTATTGGTCTTATAGCTTCTTTGTAAAAATGACACGAATCACTGCTTACTCAGTTTCATTGGTGGAGTGAAGTCATATACTCCCATACCTAAATTTAAAAGAGACCTGTGAAATAGAGAGGTGGAAATAATTAATCAATAGCAATAGTGACTACCACCGTCTTTAAATTGGATCGAAGCTTTTGTCTTGACTTCTGTCCTAATCCCTATGAACATTACCAGTGTCTGAGAAATAGGGATTCTGGAAGCACTATTTGCACATTTTAATTTATTTATTCATGTAGGCAGTCGGCACAAGTCTGCACTGTATCTGTGGTGTGCAAAGCACCATAGTGGTTGCTTGATAAGACAACTTTTGAGGTGGAAATCGTTATCCCCATTTTACAGATACTTATCCTGAAGTTCCGGATGTTTACCTGATTTTCTGGTCCCAGAGTCTGCCAATAGCCATATCAGGATTCCAGCCTAGGTCATCTCAATGCAAGGACAGTAATGTCCTTTCTGTCACACGTCAACTATAAAGTTAATAGTGAATCACAAAATGTTTTAAATACCCAGCTATAGAAATAAAAATGTTGGTTACCACTGTATTCTTCATACTTTAAAGGAAAAATATTAAATATATCTGATGATTGTGGAGTAACAATGTATGTTTGGTGTTTTTCCAACTAAGAGTTCTTTCACACTTTTGAGTACATTTGATAAGGAAATTTAAACTGTTAAGTCAGTACATTTGAATGTTTTTTATATTAGTTTTCTTTTGCTGCCAAGACAAATAGTCAAAAACTTGGGGACTTAAAACACATAGGTATTATATTAAAGTTCTACCCAGATAGTGCTAATGGTAAAGAACCCACCTGCCACTGCAGGAAACATAAGAGACATGGGTTTGATCCCTGGATCAGGAAGATTCCCCTGAAGAAGGAAATGACAACCCACTTCAGTATTCTTGCCTGGAAAATCCCGTGGACAGAGGAGCCTGACAGGCCACGGTCCATTGGGTTGCAAAGTTTTGGCTATAGTCCAAGAGTCAGACATGACTGAAGCACTTAGCACGCACGCATACATCAGAAATCCAGTAGGGGTATCACCAAACTAAAATCAGTTTGTCAGCAGGATGCATTCCTTTCTAGAGGTTCTAGGGAAGAATCTATTTCCTGCTTACTGAGGTTGTTGGCAGATTTAGTTCCCTAAGGCCACAGAACTGAAATCCCTTCTTTCCTCCCTTCCTTCAGTTGAAGCCCATTCCCAGTTTCTAGACCCCAACACATGCAGTTCATCGCTGCAGTGTGCCATCTTCAAAGGGCGAGAGGCAGGTGGCATCCTTTTCATGTCAAATTTCTTTGACTGCTGTTTTGCCTTTCCCTTCTACTTTTAGAAACATGTGCTTAGATTGGGTCCATGTGGGTAATCTAGGGTCCTGTCACCATATCATAACTCTAAGTCTTAAACATATTCTTAAAATTTCATTTTGCCAAGTAAAATAACATATTCACATGTTGCAAGAGATTAGGGTATTCATGTTTGGGGCCCTACCATACATGTCACATCCATTCTCTTTTGCCAACATGTTGCACCAATTGTATCCTACCTGTATAGGATGCTAGATAAACATTTTGGTTTCACTTTATTCCTTTGTGAAATTATGGAATTAAACTCACTGAATTTTAAAGTTGATTCTGGCCCTTAACATGCTAGACTTGTATGAATCCTTATGATAGAGATACAGGAAGCTAAACCTAATGATCAATGTGGATATTATTGTTATTTTCTATTCATGGATTTTGCTGGAGTGTAGATTTCATATAATCCTGACTAACACCTTCCTTCTCACACTTGGTAATCTTCTTTGGAGGCAGTCAATCTCTACAAAAGTTGACTTCTTCAGAAAGAAATTGACTTGCCTCCTCAAAACTGTAATAACTGGTCCCTTGAGATGTTTTTTATCTACTTATTCTTTACAGCTTGAGTATAGCTTTCACAGTGTTTCTTTCCTACATTTTTGCTTTTGCCTTATTGATTTGGAGTCAAAGAAATTGTTTTCCTTTCAATTCAGTTACTTGAAAAGTCAGCTTCTTCCTGAGCCCAGGCATAGTAAAGGTTTGCCAACATTTTAAAAGATACGATGCCTAACTTGCCATTAAGAATAGACATCAAATAACTATATGTATTTGTGCCACAAAGTCAAATCCTCTAAATCTTAATTTGCTTATGTAGAAAAAAAATGGAGAAAATGTTAATATCTAACTGCCAGAGTTGTAAAAATCAAATAAGATAATTCAGGAGAAGTATTTAGCAAGTGCTTCATGAATGTGAACCACTAATACTGTTTTGGAGTAGGAGCTGCAGGGATGGACAGGCCATCTGAACTTGCCCAGGACTTGCATTGAAAGTTCAGCATCCTGGAAAACCCTTCAGTCTTAGGAAAATCCAGACAGTTGGTCACCCTTGGAGCAATAGTGTTTGGAAACAGAGCTAAATATAAATATGGGCTTCATCTACAACCTAAAGGAAACTGTTTAATATTTGAGGTGCAGAATCTTTATCTGAAAATGTATGTGAGGACTGTAAGTAGGAGATTTTGCCCAAGTAGCAGCAACAGTAGTAACCTTATTCATCCTGCTTAAAACATCTTTACCGTCTTCCTTCTGCTGAGAGGTTTAGGCACACAAAAAAGTTTTGCTTGATATGAAAAGGTCCTTCAAGATCTGCTTCTAACCTGCTTTTCTAGACACATATGCTGTTACGGTTCTTCGGCTTCTCAATAGTGATAATGATAGTATCAATGATGATTCCAGTGGGGACGGGGAGCTATTTCCTGTGTACCGTGTGCTTAGTCACGTCTAACTCTTTACGACCCAAGGACTGTAGCCTGCCAGGCTCCTCTGTCCATGGGTTTTCCCAGACAAGAATAATAGAGTGGGTTGCCATTTCCTACTCCAGGGGATCTTCCCAACCCAGAGATTGAACCCACGCCTCTTGCGTCTCCTGCATTGGCAGGTGGATTATTCAGCACTGTGCCACCGGGAAAACCCCAACTGTTACCTGGTGCTTTCTATATATGAAGAACAGCTATAAAGACTTTATATAAGAACTGAAACCAAAGAATCCCAGAACTAATCACTATTTCCTGTATATACCACTCTTCTACACTGCTCAGACTTTGTCCAGGGCCATTACCAGCAAAAGCAAATTCTTCCTATCTGCCCTTCAAGAGGGAACTTCCTGATGGCTCAGCAATAAAGAATTCACATGCAATACAGGAGACACAGGTTTATCCCTGGGTCAGGGAGATTCCCTGGAGTAACAGATGGCAGCCCACTCCAGTATTCTTGCTCAGAGGAGCCTGGTGGACTGTGGCCCATGGGGTTGCAAAGATCTGGGCACAACTGAGCATGAGCACAACCCTTTAAGATCCTGTCCCAAGAGTCCACAGGACAGGATGCTTGCCCTTCACTGACCCAAAAACAGTTTACACATGACTTTGTACCCCCTCCTTGATACTTTCTGCCTTACAGTAAACTTGCGTTAAGATACCTATAGCCTTCACTGAAAAAGCCCCGCTCCTATTCCTAGCACCAAGCACAAGACTGGATCAGTAGGTTCCTTTGTGAAATGAAGCTAAGACTATGATACTGGGAGATCAGTTGATTTACTTTACAGCAAAAGATCCCTCAAGAATTTGTGATCAATATTTAGTTTTCATATTATCTATGGAAAATTGTAAAAACTGATTTACTGTGTCAAAATGCATGTGGCTTTAAGGACTATGGCATAAAAAGTTTAAATCATTTAAAATGCATGTCTTTCTCATGGATTAAGAGACTACAGTAGAAATGAACCAAGTGCCTGTTGTTGAAGTCTGTTATTTAAGATCAGAAGAGAGAAGAAGTTGCAAAGAACACCACTAAGTCCCCCATGGGAAGGTTTAGGGAAATGGTGGAGTCTCTCTTGTGACTTGTTCTGCTTATTATTTGGAGACCTGCTGACCCTGATCTATAGACTTTCCTGCTTCTCTAGTAGTACACGGAGCTAAAATATACACTGCTGCTGCTAAGTCACTTCAGTCGTGTCTGACTCCTTGCGACCCCATAGACGGCAGCCCACCAGGCTCCCCCGTCCCTGGGATTCTCCAGGCAAGAACACTGGAGTGGGTTGCCATTTCCTTCTCCAATGCATGAAAGTGAAAAGTGAAAGTGAAATTGCTCAGTCGTATCTGACTCTTAGCGACCCCCTGGACTGCAGCCTACCAGGCTCCTCTGCCCATGGGATTTTCCAGGCAAGAGTACTAGAGTGGGGTGCCATTGCCTTCTCTGAAATATACACAGTTGAGACCTATTATTTAATTGCCTATCAGTCACTACCATTTCAGGTTGAAGAAGCTTGAAAAAGGAAAATCACTCAGTTGTGTCCAACTCTTTGCTACCCCATAGATTACAATCCATGGAATTCTCCAGGCCAGAATGCTGGAGTGGGTAGCCATTCACTTCTTCAGGGGACCTTCCCAACCCAGGGACTTAACCCAGGTCTCCTGCATTGCAGGCAGATTCTTTACCAGCTGAGCCACCAGGGAAGCCCAAGAATACTGGAGTGGGTAGCTTATTCCTTCTGCAGTGGGTCTTCTGGACCTAGTAGAACCAGAGTCTCCTGCATGGCAGGCAGATTCTTTACCAGCGGAGCTACCAAGAAAACCCTTGAAGAAGCTTACTTATTCTCAAATTATATTTTGAAAATGGAAAAACAAGATCATCACTTAGACTAATAAACAGAGGGATAACTTGATAACCCTTTGCCTAGATTGTCATAAAAGTTGTAATATGAAATTGCTTTCTTCCCATGGGGATTTCAGATAACTGTTTCACATGATCTTACTTTCCAAATATTGAGATAGATAATTGAAAATTAAAGATTTCAAAATGAATTAAAGTATGGCTATAAAAGGGCTTCCCTGGTGGCTCAGATCGTTAAGAATCTTCCTGTAATACAGGAGACACAGGTTCAATCCCTGGGTTGGGAAGATCCTCTAAGAAGGGAATGGCAGCCCACTCCAGTATTCTTGACTGGAGAATTCCACGGACAGAGGAGCCTGATGGACTACAGTCCATGGGGTCGCAAAGAGTTGGACATGACTGAGCGACTAACGTACTAACTTGACTCTGAAAAATCAGTATACTAGTCTTTCTTAGGGTTGATCCAGCTTACCACCTCCTCTGTTTTAATATTTGAAATATTTGTAGAGTTACTTTTAAGTTTGTCCACCATGGTTGATTTTTCCATTAAGTTTATTTTATGGTAGTTTTACCTTTTACAATATAATTGATATGTCAAAAATGGGTTAGCATTGATTTGATGCATAGTTTTTAATATGTCTTTGCAGTATCAATAGATCTGTAATATCTGCACTATCATTGTTGTCATTTGGCCAGTGAAATGAGGTCTCTGGATTCCTGAGAGATTTGAAATGACCAGATTATGTAGAACTCCTCAAGTGAATACTTACTAATGCCAATGTGGGAGATTTGTGATAGCATGTGACACGTTAGCAAATCTCCAAATGGGCGAAGGTGTCTCCGGCAGGATCATATCTAGGTGAAAACTTAGTTCAAAAATTACCTGGAGACCCTTGTATTGTACTCTGTGTTGTGGTTTTATGATAGTTAATATACAGAACATGGGCAGGTGAATGATAAACGTCTGAATGCCGGTTCACTCTGACTCATCGGAAACACTAGTTTTGCTCAGACTTACTTATTTCCTCCCTGGTTGATTTCCTGCCATGTTAACATAAAGACAATAATTTGGGTACCAAACAGCCTAAAATGATGAACCTTATATTTAAAATGTACACTGAAAATATTTTGTTAGAACTAGAGCACTTGTCTCCTTGCTTCTGTGCTTCTCAGAGCAAGGAATTGTCATGCTTTAGTTGCTCTGCATCTGAATTTATTCCCAATTCCTCTTTTATAGTCATTTTGGAGACAGTGTATAGTGAGTCATTAGCATTAATATTATTTCAGTTTCAGTCAGGCTACATATCCATACTTAGACAAGGGTACTCGGTGGATTTCATTATTCATTCAGAATAAATTCTTACTCTAATATAAATGTTGCTCAGGATAGAGCTTTGAAATGGATCCTGATTCTTTAAATTCTTTCCTGTCTGTTTCAGGAAATAGTGAGATCCTGTTGATAGTAAAGTACAATGTGTCTAAAGTTCACTTCTAAACACTCTGCTCTTTGCAATGAAAGTCATCTGCATTCTCTTTATAATTCAGAGCCGCAAGAGATCTGTCTAATCTTAGAGATCTGATCCAGTATCATTTAGGAAAAAAAAATCTTGATAATAATTCTCCCATTCAGATCAGTGAAAGCAGTAAAGCTTTACAGCTTCTGTCGTCTTAAAAAAGATATCATGAGACAGGGGAATAGGACTTGGATTCTGGTTTGGGAGATTTAGTTATTTGGGAAAATAAAATGATTAGTACTGTTATTATTCAAGTTTGTAATCAACGAAAGCAAATGGCATCTGTTTGTTATCATTCTTTCTACAGAAGACAAAGGCTCAGGTCCCGATGGTGCTGACTGCTGGTCCCAAGTGGCTGCTGGATGTGACTTGGCAAGGAGTGGAAGACAACAAAAACAACTGCATTGTGTACAGCAAAGGTAACTGCAGGAGCCTTTCGCTCACGCTTTGGAGGTATTGAAACCCGAGCGTTGCAGAACAGCACCAGATGAGCTGGAAGGGGAGTACAAAGGAAAATGGGGTCCTCTCTCTTCCTTTTTTCCTTATGCATCTCCCTAACCTGTATTTTCAGCAAAGACTACTGGATTGTTTCTTTTTTCCCCCTTGTTCAGCATAAAACAAAAGGTGTTAGGACTTGACTTCACACCATGCACATTCACCTCACCGCGGGTTTGAGTGTCTTGACTAGTACCTTCCTCGCCGTTACTTTTATTGATAGCAGGTTTGATGAGATCTCAGATTCCTCTCTGAGGCATTATCCATCAAAAAGTAAATTCCTTTTGAAATGTAGCGGTCTGTGTCAGGGTGTCAAGGTGCGTGCTCTGGGAGGCACTGAATTCCAGCCAGTCTCTTGAAATCACACAGAATGAGAGCAGAGCTGAAAAGGAAGCCATTGCAAAGACTGAGAATTCCTCCCCATGGTGATTTCTGAAGGGCAGGAGGCAAATGGGAGAGAGGAAGCGATGGCTTGCAGAGCTTTGCCTTTGATTTGCTCAGTGTGGCATCAGCCTAGGCTGCGTCACACAGCTACGCCCAGGCTACAAAGGATCCGCCGCTCCCTGACACACGTCGTGGGACAGGCTCCCCCAGACTCGGGCCCCTCTGCGTGTGATGTGGTTTGCTGCGCTTTCCTCCACATTCAAGTTCTGGGCCCAAGCTCTGTACTTTGAGAGTGAAATCCCTAATCTCGCTTCTTCGTAAATATTGCAAAACCTTGTGCTTCTCATGTTTAATTTCTTTTCGCTTTCTTTTTTAACCAAATAGACCTACTGAGATCACAGATGTGTTTGCACATTGAACCTAGAAACCATGAAAGCATACAAGGGAACAAGCAAATAAGCACCCCTATCAATATATTAACATATAAAACACTAATCATAACATCAAAGACTCTTAAAAACTTGCTAGAAACAATTACAACTTGTTCCTATAATCATTACAATTTGTACACTTATAAGAGGATTGCCTTTAAACTACCATAAGCCTTTGAAAGTTGAAACACCGGGAAGAGAGAACTTGCGAGCTAAAAAAACCAATCTGCACACCAGGATCTGATTATATTCCTTTTCCTTCTGTAATTGCTGGTCCCATACCCATGTATTTTCTAACCCCAAATACCTGTGGTATGCTGGTGGGAGCTTTTGGCTAGAAGGGAAGTGAGATTTTCCCAAGATATGTCACTATGTTCTATCAAAATGGAAAGCAATATTACAGTGAACCAACTTGCCAGTGTCCACATTCAGAATGCAAACCGCAGAAACGATGGCTTGGAGTGTAGGACCAATGACTGGGAATAAATTTTTGTTGTACAATGTCTTATCTCTATGATGGCAATATAACGTGGAGGAACCAAGAGGGTAGTTGTTCTTCTACCATGATCCAAATTCATTACATGTTTAAATCAGGCATTCTTTTAGAAGAGAAGATTGTTATATTGTTACATAAGGGGAAAAGCTATAACAAAATTATAATTCTGTGCTCAGCGGACTACTTTAATTTGAACATATTTGTGTGTTTGTTTTATAGTTAGATATACCTGAATCCTCCTAGCAATAAACAATTGGGAGTAATTTGCAGAAGCTTATTAATTAACTCATAAAGCATGGCTTAAGCCCAACTGTGTGCTCAGTTTGTACATGGATAATAACAGCTAGCCTTTATTAAGCACCCCCGAATCCTCTCCTTGGTATTCCCATACCAAATTCTATGCACTTCCCTCATTGCTCTCTTCACCTCATTTTATGGTCATTTTATATGTTAGAGAAAGAAAAAGTTGTAAAAAGTTAGCTATTATTGCCTGCCTTTGCAATCTACTCAGTATGAAGTCCTAATATACAACAGTTCTTAACCTACAAAAGGTAACTTGATATTGTTCAACTTACACGACCAGTTTTGGGTATTGCAATTCAAATAACAAGGACTGCAGTAACTACTGTATATGCATTATTTCATTTAATCATCATTTAATACCTCCTAGTAGGTAATTAACATTGTACTCAATTTTACAAAAAGTGAACTTGAGACATGGCTAGATTAGGTAATTTGTCATGATCATGTAGCTGTGTCTCAGTTTCACTTTTTCAAAAAAAAAAATTTGTGGTATCCTTGATTTACAATGTTGTGTTAATTTCTGCTGTACAGCAAAGTGATTCAGTTACACATATATATTTCTTTAATATTCTACTAAGTGTTTAAAGTGGGGTGCAAACACATATCTGTCTAATTGAGGGTCTGAGTTATACATATTAGAATAAGTTCTCCCTGCTTTAAGGTTTCAAACAGCTAGATGAGATAGGTAGTATGTTTCTCATTTTACACAGCCTGAGGTTGTGAGTGACTTAGAGCAGTAGTATGATTGTCTCTGTGCTTGGAGAGCTAACAGAGAAACCAAATTTGAATCCAGGTTTTGATAATTGCAAATCCTATACTCTCTGAACTGTATGACTACCTTTCCCCTTGACACTATTCCATGCTGAGTAAATTCTCTTACACTACTTAGGCAATTCAGAGTACTATAATACTCTGAAATCACTGAGTATTATAATATAGCACTTGCAAAGTACATTTCACATGACCCTAAGATTAAAGGAAAGGTCAAATATTGCCTATTTTGGCCTCTCTTGAAAACTCACAAGGCCTGCTGGTATTAATGCTCTGAGAAGTCCTGTAGTGAAATAAAACAAAAGTCTTTGCAACTCATTTGACTATATGATATATGAACTTTTTTCCTATGGAGATCCTTAGGAACATTGGAGTTAGTGCTCTGGGTGACACCACTTGGGAACACTCTGCTGCAGACTCGACTCTGATCGCCTAGAGGGGCTTCAGAGGCCTGATGCTAATTGCTAGTAATCAGATAGCCTTCGGAGGAAGGGGATAGTTCACTCAAATTTCTGTGACTACCTCAGTATTCTAGGATTATACTAGGGATTGTTCACATCATGGAAAATAGGACCCCAGGAATCACTGCTACCAGGACTGCATGGGCTCTGAAGCCTTCTGTCTTCATAGACTGTGGGTGTGATTCTTCTTGTTGTTGTTCAGTCACTTAGTCACCTCCAACTCTTTTCAACCCCATAAACTGTAGCCTGCCAGGCTCCTCTGTCCATGGAATTCTCCAGGCAAGAATACTGGAGTGGGTTGCCATTTCCTTCTCCAGAGGATCTTCCCAACCCAGGGATCAAACCCATGTCTTCTGCCTTGCAGGTGGATTCTTTACCCTTGTGACACCAGGGGAGCCCCTGGGTATGATAAGCTTTCTCTAAGCAAAAGAGTTTTGTAGTTGAAAGAAATTGGTGACTTAGATTTAATAGGTACTTATTGACTTGGACATCTATAGTGTATGAGATATTTTCATAACATGTATGTTATTTATCAGTTGGGGCTCTTTTGTTTTCAAATGATAGAAATCCAAATGAAATGGGTTTATGCCAACAAAAAAAAAAGAAAGTGTAAGTGTGTGTGTGTGTGTATGTTGAGGGTAGTAGGATTCATCTGCTCATATAACTGAGAATCGAGGGATATTCTAAATTTCAGGATCAGTTTAATTCAGATATTCAGACTTTGTCCCCAGACTGTCTCTATCTTCTGCTTCATCTTTCTTTCGTGTGTTTTATTCTCAGAAATGTTCTTGTCAAGTGGTGGGAAGCTCTGACCTTATATTCTACAAGCAGAGCAATGCCCGTGCAAATAGAGCTTTTCTGGATTTTGTTTGAGGTACATCACATACAATCCTTGAACCAGTTAATCACTATGACTCTTCTTTGCAAACTACAATCCTCTGTAGTTTTGTATATAAGCCAGTGAGACACAGGAGACACAATGAGACACAGGAGAAGTAGTTTCCCAAATGAAACCTAAGTGCTACTCCATATAATAAAGAATGATTGCTTGATAGGCTAACATTCATGCACCCACATGCAGCACATTACTCCTCATGTCTAAAGAGCTCTCACTGAAGATCAACTCTCACTAATGTCAAAATTACAATGCCTTATTTTGTTTTCTAGCTAACACCACAGTACTTATGAATTCCATGCCAAAGTCACTTTCATTGGATCTGGCTATCTGAAAGTATATTAGTACTTATTTATTAATACAAATAGAATGTAAGATACATAATGTTGTATTTTTAAATGCCTTGACTCAAATTTTTGATAATATTTTCCTATGGCATGTAAGATAGACCACTTAATGTGTAACCATTATAATTTAAGAGATATACTTACTTTTTGAAGTATTATTAAATGTGGGCTAGTGTTAACATTAAATATAATGATAAAATTTCATTTCCAGGTGTACATTTAATAATTATTATAGAGTTATATTACTTAGTGCTGTTTGACAGGCTGCCATCATCCTGTTTTATTCGAGTAAAAAAAAATAGTACTTGGCATTCATATTATAATCTGATGTACTTTTTTCCTGCCTCAACTACCCCCTGTCATTCCAGAAAGTAATTAGCTCATCCAGACATTGATGGACCAGACTTGTTGGGTTGTCTGGTTTTTGCCATTATTCTTAGCAGACTCCAGATAATTCTAATTTACTTATCTCCAGTGGAAAAATACTAAAAAGCACCATGCTGAGGCTAAAGGAGACTGCTGGAAGGAGGATGAGCAGAGGTCTGCCCCCTTGCTCCTAAAAATCCGTGAATACCTGTCAAGCACTGGAAACCCTTTTCTTTTCTTTACACCTTGATGTTTTTATAGTGTTTGTGCAGTACAGTGGCCTTTCTCATTTAGGAAAAGTAAATAGGTCACTTTGAGTTTCATGTTTTTGAACATTCAAAATTATACCTTTAGCACCATAAAGGTTCTAAATGTGGGTTTGTTCATTGAGCTCCCTCCAAATGAGGGATAATTAAATTACTTGGGGTTTTTGGATTTTCTTGCCATGTTGTTTTAGAGAGCCACATTCTCTGGGTATTTGGATGAAGAACATGAACCTTGTCAATCAAAGGAGTGAAAAAGTATCAGCTAACCCTCACTCTCACCTTAACCATGGAAGATTTGTTTTTATACAAAAGCACAATATTATTGAAAAAAAAAAACCAACTATTGCTCAGATGGAATCTTGAGCAAATCACTTTTCCTCTTTAAATCATATCTCCTTAGCTGTACAAATGCAGTAGCACTGGCCATCTCAGAGGATTTTTGTGAAGACTCACCCGTTCACATAACTGCACCTGTTGTCATAAATATTATATTGCGTATGATCTTATTCTCAGTCCTGTTTGCCCTTTTGGTTATATGTCAGCACAAATTTAGGGAAATGAAGCCAGGCCTCCACACTGGCATCAAGCAAGTGTGCAAGAAAACATGGTCATCTGATTCCAGATGTATAGCCAAGAATTCCTTCAGTCCCGCTTAGTTCCTATGAAACTGCAGTATCTGCAGAAACCTGTATTACGGAATCAGAGGCCAGAAGCCTTTGCCTAAGGATAGATTTTTCCCCTTGGGCACATGATATTTCTAATGAAAGTCTTATTTAAAATGCTAGTGTAAAGATAGTGATGATGACATTAAAGCAAGCAATAGCAGTTACCATTTATTAAGCACTATGCCAGGCATGGTTTTGAGCTCTTTACGTATGTTTTCTGATTTACCATTTAGAAAATTATGATGTGATCAGGATTATTCCCACTTTACAGATGAGTAAACTCAAGTTAGGGGCTTCCCAGGTGGTGCTAATGTTAAAGAACCCACCTGCCAATGCAGGAGACGAAAGGCATGAGGGTTTGATCCCTGAGTTGGAAAGATCTCTGGAGGAGGGCATGGCAACCCACTCCAGTGTTCTTGCCTGGAGAATCCTCATGGACAGAGGAGCCTTGGCAGGCTATAGTCCATAGGGCCTCAAGAAGTTGGACGTGACTGAAGTGGCTTAGCACACACGCAGACACAAACTCAAGATTAGGTAAGTTAAATAATTCAAGGATATATAGATCATAAGTGATGAAATTTGGATTCAGTCTTGAGTATGTTGACCTTGAATCCCAATTAGCACAATTAGCAGAGTTTGGAAGGTACCATTTACTAAGCCAAAATTGTAGGGTATTGGTCTTCCTCACAAATTTACATACATATTAATTAGCAAAACTTTTTCCCCCTCGTTCCGTGATTTGGTTTTTCAGAAAACGTTTTCCAGAACTAAAACAGCAGTGACAGCAGTTCCTTCTGCTGATTATTTCTCTGTTGCTTTGAAGACCACAGGAATTTAAAGTCTTGTAGAAGATTAATCTCCAAAATCTTTCTATGACCATCTTCAAAGTTGTGATTTTGCTTGTTCGCACAAATGTAACAATGCAATTAATTTAGTTAAGCCCTGATTGGTTGAGTACTATGCTCAAGGTACTATGAAATAATGACAGTAATTCTAATATGACCTAACTTTGGTGAACAACTTTCTATACACTGACTAAATTGATCAACTGTTTAAAACAAAGATCTGTCATTGTGAAGGACCCTTGCAAAGGTCTGGATTATTTTCCAGCTTAAAATAGAGTATCTGTTGCATGTTCCTAGAATTTTGAAACAACAGCCTTGTCCAACTTAGCCCCCAGTTTTGCTAACTACCCTACAAGTTCATGTTTACCTTAAAGCACCTAAATCTATGTGAGTAAGAAAGTAATTTGAAAAGAAAAAATTGTGCTCATATTTAAGTGTTTATTTAACCATTTTGTAGTTCATAGAAAATGTATAAATGTTGTCTAGTTTTACAGTATTCTTAAAAGAGGGTGGATGCCTGAACCAAATATTTAGCAGCAAGAATTATAAAATCATAAGACGATTAAGTTAGCTAGTCGCAGAATTCCAATATTGCTTTTTAAATGACTTCAGGATATAGGAGGTACTAAGGTTATTATCTGTTATCAGGAATACAGTGGAATTGTACAACTGGATAATAACCAAACAAACTGACACAATGTAAAATTACATTATCAGTGTGTTAAAACAAAATTGCGCCCTAAAGGAGTCCACATGCCAGCTCAGAGCTGCAGTGTAATTATGCTTAACTCTGATAATTAAAATACAGCGGAGATCAACAGAATCATTTTCATTAAGAAAATTATTAATGATGGTGGTATAACAGTAATTGATTGCAGAGCACCACAGGATAACGCAATGCCGAAAACCCAACATGTTTCATGAACATCTGAGGCTTTTTCTGGTTATGTTCTCTAAGAATGAGAGATGTTTGGAAGAGTAAGCAATTTATTATGCCTGTTCTAGAAATCAGTGATTGTAAAAATGGTTGCTTTAGAAAACCATCGTTTTGATTCAAATTGTCATTTCTGAGGGGTTCTTAAGGTCAAGGCAAGTGACCTCACCAGTGAATGTGTTATTTACAATGGAGCTGTCTGTTGCAAATTGCAGAATGACAGCAACTTCAGCAAATATCGGGCCTTCTGCCATTTCCATTTTTTACTATGCATTTACTGTTTTTACAATTATGTTAGCGATTTACTGATGTTATTTCAGTCTGAATCTGGTCGTACTGAATAGTTTATCTCCTGAGTTGTTATTAATGTGTGCTATTTGATGTGAAAAAATACACTTGTTTTCATATCCACATCACTGTGAGTTTCCTTAATGAAATGTTGGTAAATAATCCTGCATGATAATACCATTAATTATTTCCATGGATTAGATGCATTCTCATATGTTGGAGAAAAAAATATCCTAAACCATCCTGATCCATTCATGAATGAAGCTTCTGTCTCTTAGGGTAAAAACCCAGGTAGGATGTTGGCAAATGATAAGAACTAAGAATATATCAGTTTCATAAGTATAAAAATGAAAAATGAAGAGTGGGGTCTTTTGAGAGGTGACTCACTATCATTCAAGGATGTTAGCTTGTCATTCAAAGTGATGCTAATCTTGAAAGCTACCCCCAAAAGTATCTTTGTCAGCTAAAATGAGGGACAACTCTTTAGGGAATGTTTTCAGAGTAAGATATTGTGAATAATTCTTTAAAACAGTGTATTACATACAAAAAGTATTATAATTTCAACTAAAAAAGGAGAATATGAGGTTTTCTGCCTAGTATATTATAATTATATTTAAATATATATATGTACAGTGAAACACACAGAAAGAAATAGCTTGGAACTATAAAAGTATTTCTGTAAAGGTGATGTGGTTTGGTAAAAATTTTCGTATTCCTATTTTATAGTTTTCTTCACTTTATTTTTCTTATATAATTTAAGAAAAATATTTGCAAATGAAAATCGCTTTTTGTTTTAACTACATTCCAGCTCTACCTTTATACAATTCAAATTAAAAGAACAAAAATCTTTGCCTTACCTATGAAATCCCTCATCCTTGGAAATTAAATTATTTTCTAGTGATACATATTTTTCTTTAGTGTCTCTATAAATGTCCTGGCACTTTGTATTTCACAAGATAATTTTTCCAAATAAAATAAAAGTAATTGAGCACATGCTCTGCACATGATACAGCCCAGGTGTCATGAGGGGTACAGAGGAACATGAAACACATCCCTGGGTTAAGGAGTCTATTGAAAGAGCTTAATTAATGGAGGTTGCATAATACTGAGTTCTGTCTTACATGGTCAAGGCAAAGTTGATAGAGGATGGAAAATTTTAGTTAGATATTGAAAGTTGAATATATATATGAGAAAAGGGGAAGGCATTGGGGGAGGTTGAAATTCTGTGTCTAAAAGTTTACAGGCCATGGTTCATATGGTCATGAAAGTGTCAGTCTTTAGTCAGAGCAGAGAATTTGCAAATAAGACCACTGAGAGGCAAGCCTGCAAATGTTTCTGAGGGTCCTTTTGTGGGTTCAGTTGAGTGCTCAGTCTGAAGACCTCATCATGGAAATGGCAGAGAGCTACTGAAAGTTCTGAGGCACACGTGATCACACTGGCATTTTAGTAAGATTATTGATTGTTGTGTCAAAGGTGAAGCTCAGATCCATCCTTTAATAAAAAACAAGACTTTAGCTGTCACGAAAAGAATGTTGGTAGCTACATCCTTCTAGAAGATTATATAAATCTTCTGCTTTTCTCCACTCATTACCTGACTCCAACAGTTTTTCAACACCAAATAAACATCTGATGCTCTTACCTCTTCACCACCGTTGTCCTGCCCAGCAGCTCCTGTCCTTACTTCCAGAGGACCTGGCTTGGATTCCATGAGTCTGTCATTCTGATTACTTTCTTGTACCCCTCTGGCCTTTACTGCCCTGAATACCCTCTTCCTAATCAATCAATCTCTCCACCTTCCCCTCGCTTAATCCAAGCGGCAGAAGTTAGGGGAAGTAGTATTTATAAAGTATGCCTGGTCTACAAAGAATGTTATATAAGGTGTGGTCAGAATGAAACAATGAAACCATCACCACAACTAACAACAAAACTACAAGAACAGAAACCAATGCTGACCAGTTTACATTTGAACACCGAGTGAATGTGAACCCTCAGAGTAAATAGCCCGTCTACTCAGATCTTCCTTTCAAATTCATCTTCAGAGTGACTGTGTTAGACTTCTGTCTCCCCAAATATATTCCATCCCCTGATAAATAATGATCTTGCTCCTCATTTCTCAGATAAATTGGAAAAGTGAAAGAGAAAATATAATCCTGCTAGGAATGGCTTCCTTTTGCAGTGTCTGGTTACAAGAATCAATATGGCCCAAGAGACCAAGTCTGACCCACCACCGGTTTTTGTACATAAAGTTTGATTGGAATCCAGCTACCATGATTTGTTTGTATGTTTTGTCTGTAGCTACTCTCACACCATAGCATCAGAGCTGAGTAATTGTGGTAGAGACCACTTAGCCTGCAAAACCTAAAGCGTTCACTGTTTGGCCCTTTATAGAAAGAGCGTGGCTACACCTGAACTAAGCCCACAAGGTGACTACCTTGGCCTAAAAGATCCTACGTGGTCTGTCCTGGATACTTCTTTGGGTTTATTTACTGCTGCTCTCCTGTTCCAGTGGCTCAGGCCCTTGCTTTTGTTTGAAAATACGAAGAATGCCTCTGCCTCAGGGCACTGTGCCCTGCTATGCCCCCTCGTTGGTCCCTCTCTTGCCTCATTCGAAACTCTCTCCAAATAGTGCCTTCCCAGAGGGTGTGCCTAACTACTCTGTCTCTATTTCTCTCATTTTTCTCCACATTATTAGGCAGTTTAGGCTGCTATAACCAAATACCATAGGCTGGTAGCTTAAACTTCTCTCACACAGTCCTGGAGGGTGGGAAGTTCAAGATCAAGGAGCAGGTAGATTTGGTGTCTGGTGAGAACCCATCCTCCTGGTTTAAAGATGGCCGCCTTCTTGTACCCACATATGGTTGTGTGGCGGGGAGGCAGAGAGAGCGCAAGCGTCCTCCCTCATGTCTCTCATAAAGGCATCAGTCCCATGAGGTCTCCACCTTAATGGTCTAATTACCTCCCAAAGGCTTCACCTCTTGTACTATCACATAGGCCTTCAACATTAAACTTTAGAGTTGGGGACATATTCAGTCCATACTACTTTTCTCATTTATCTTCACATTTGACATTTTAGAATTTATTTTAAAAGTTTAGTGTCATCTTCCTATCCCTAGAATGCGAGTTCTTTAAGGACAGTTTATTTAGCCATCTTTAAGGTCTCTTTCTTTAGCCATCTATGATATATAGTAGGTGCTCACTAAATATTTATGAAGGAATTAATGGATAAATGAATGACTTACAGATTTTTAAAACATGGAAATCAATGTAAATTATGCATTTAATAATGTTCTCCCAATCAGATAATCTGACTGTTGCACTTTCTGAGATGTGCTCAAACTTTATCCCTTAACTTCCTTAACTATTGAATTTTAACTCTCATATTTATAATGTACAGAGTCTTTCCCTGACTGTAACCTTTTTTTAGCACCTTGCTGTTTTTAGTATGGATATTCTTTCCTTTATCTCTGAAAATAGGAGGTAGAGGATGATTAGGAAATTGTATGTCTTGTGCATTATTTCTTACTTTTTCCACCTATATTTGTCCCTGTATTTAGTGTTGAAGCTTTCCTCAAGAGGCTAGAGATCCTTGCATATCTATTTTATCATTTAAGAATGGGGCACTATGGGCTGAATGCAAGAGCAGCCTGAGAAGGCAGCACTTGTCAACTGGTAGCTTTTGAGGGGTCATAGGATGGTACCTAGCCATGGTAATGATGTCTCCCAATGCACTGTATGTAATTTTTTATCTTAGCACGATTAGCTTCTCCAGAGAATGCCGGTCTCAGAGAATACCATCACATCTCTGAGACAGATGAGCCTCATAGCCAGCAATCTGAGGACTTTGTGGGCAGACTGGACCAGGTGGTTTGGGCAAAGTCCTGTCTCATTTCTGAGAATGTAGATGTTCCTTGAGTCTTCTAACTCTGGTGACACTGTAGAATAACCCTTGACCGAGTATATTTCTCTGTATCTAAAACCTCTATTCCGGTTCTTCACAGACTAAGCTTCCGTTTCCTAGCAGAGTAGGAAAGGAATGTCACTTAGCTCTGCAGGGAATCTCTGAGCAAGTGTAACTAACAGCTTCTTACTTGGAAAGCAAGTCCTGTACTGGCTTTTAGCTCCACTGCTCACCCTATCTTTCAAGGTGCCAGGTATCTTTACTTTCTGATCTTTTCTAGGATTCTGCAAAATCAGTCCGCTTGCTACGTGTTGGCCAGCTGCTCTTCCAATACTTGGATTTCAGCTTTCTGTGCTCTGGTGTGTCATCTATCACTCCATCAATTTGCTAGCTTCCAAGATGTTGTTGACTTCTGCTGCCTACCCTGCCCCATCGCTTTGCCCTTATCATCTTTTTTTCTTTTCTACTGTCATCTTAGTGAAAGGGAGAAGAAATAAACGCATGCAATCAATTCATCATACTTCACGGGAAGCCCTCTCTGCTTCCTTTTAGGTAAGCTTCTGCAAAGTTTTGTTTTGTTTTGCGTGCATTCTTTTAACTCTCTAAATTCTAGTATCTTCTGTCTTATTCAGTTTCTGCCTTCATGATTCCATTAAAGTGACTTTGTCCGAGGTCTCCTGTGGTTTACTTGTCAGCTTTTCACTCCACAAGGCTTGATCTGATTTATCCTTTTCCACACACAAGGCCAGGTTTCTCCATCACTGTCCAGTCACTAAATATTGTCATTCTGTAAGTTTCTTTCCTCTCATTTCTGTGTTCCCTGAAGCTTACCTCATCTAAATTTTTTAACTACCCTACTCCTTATAGTTTCATTTATCGCTTATCCTTCACAGCTATGCTGTACAGTAAGTCCCCTATATACAAGTGAATTTCATTCCAAGAGTGCATTTGTAATTCCAATTTGTTTGTAAGACCAACAAAGTTAGCCTAAGTACCCAACTAACACAATCAACTATTTAGTACTGTACTGTAATAGGTATATAATGCTTTTCATACAAACAATATATACATAAAAATCAAACACCAAAAATGAAGAAAACATTTTTAACATTACAGTCCAAATCCTTGAAAAGTACAATAGTACAGTACAACAGCTGGCATATAGGGGCTGACATGCCCATTCACATCTTTGAAAGTTCACAACTTGAAGATTCATATGTAAGGGGCTTGGTCTACTCCAAGTATTCCCAGTTATTTAAAATTCCTTAGCTATTCATTACTTGTTCATGTCTGCCTTTATATATCATATTTCCCTTGCTTAATCACTTTCCCAACATCTTTGTCTTGGAAAGAGATATCATTCAAGACCTAGCAGGTATTAGTGCTTCGGAAAAGCCTTCCATGTGCTTCCCAGAGAGAGAGCTCCACCCCAGCGTGTGCACTGTCCCAGGTTGGATGTGGACACCTCAGGTGCAATGATGTCATTTCTCACTTCTACTCCACAGATAATTCATAGAATATACTCACTGAATTTTTAATTTCTTTTAATGGGTATTAAGATGCATCCCTCAACATAGTAAACTCTAGTAGGACTTGCTTTATTTTCAGAAATTACCAGTGTGAAAAATCATTTGAAAACCGATACTCAAAATGCTTTTCTCTCAATATCTAGAAAAGTACTCTATGTCTTAGCAAGATTTTTTTAATGCTAGAAAATCTAATATAAGGGTATTTCTTTGGAATGTCCTGTGTCAACAAAGCATACATTGTACTATATCAGTTAGAATGAAGGTGTATAAAAGAATTTGGAAAAATTAGAATCTATGTACATGCAAAAGATGCTGTCAAACCTTAGGATTTTATTTGATGTCTTTGCATAGCAGCCCCAAGGTGACTGGACACACACACACCACTTGACTTTCTCTCAACAAGCAGTAACCGTGTCTGTTGTTCCCACCTATCACTAGGGGAAAGTCAGCCAGACTTGAAGTCTTTGCTCTGAGACCTAAAATTGGAGACTTTTCATTTTCCTTGGTGTATAAGTCAACCCCATCTTTGAAGGCTATTTTAAAACTAAAAGGTCACCTAATATGCCATGACATACAGAAGTACTTCAGAGAAGATATATTCTCATTAGTCTTTCTTAGATCTGTGAAGACTGTCAGATGACAGTGGGGTCAACCAAGATAGTATATCGTGGTGTTGCAAGCAAGAATACCCCAACCAAGAGAATGGATCTGAAATGCACACATTTAAGTATGAGCAGATAAGATTTTTCTATTTATATAGTTTTATCTACCTCCCATTGAAATTCAATAAGAATAAATTACTTCAAGCCAGTTTTTCCTTTAGAAATCTAGTATTTATCATCACTGTCGGTCTCCTTGTCAGTGAAGATTTTCAAGAATGATGCCTCTCCAGTTCAGTACCCTTTACTTTGTGCATTCTTTCAAGAACTGGTTAAGTCTCCAAGGCCTATTAGGAAAACTTAAGATTTTCAGGATACTTACCAAATATTTCCAGTAAGGAATTTAATGTTTCATAATTTATTTGATGAACTAAGTCATATAAGATACTCCTCCTCTCCGGGTCCCCAAAAGATACAAAATTTATCCATTAACTAGTAAGTAATAATTTGGAGTCTCTCAGTATCAAAACTAGTTTTGTAATGCATATAAAATCTTAAATGTCTTAAGTATAATCTCAGCTATTTTTCTGTACTCTGAGTATAGGTTTCTAGATTAAAGTGAGTGTAGAAAGCAAAAAATAAAAATAAAAAAACAGGCCTGTGGAGGACATTTATGTCAAGCAATAGTTTAGTTTAGAGATCTTGCTTCATAGTTTTGCATTTTGACTAGAGATAGAGATAAGAAGGATAGCTTTCTACCAGTGAAATGAAGTAAAAAGAAAATGTGTATGAGAAAATGGGCAAGGTACTTTTCATCTTATCCTTGGCTTTACATACACCATTGTAGTTAGCTATCTCAAAGGAAATTACTATGATCATTTTGCACACATGTGAAAATGAAGGGAGATTATAAAATGCATGCCACTTGGGGATTCTTCAGTTCATTGAAATATTAGTCAAGTACCCACTATATTCCAGCTAGAGAATCTGTTAATTTTTTGCTTTATGTTCAAGTTGTGTTTTACCTTGGTATGACACTGTGCTTTCATTTTCCATATCTAAATTTTCCCTTTTTTAAAAGTTTGGCTAATGTCATGCTTGTTAAAAGTGGTTTGCCAACCAACAGTATGGGCAAAGATCTGTTAAAAACACTAAGCCCCAGGTCCCCTTCAGACCTACTGAATTCAAATCTCTCCTGGTGGCTCAGACAATAAAGAATCCACCTGCAATTCAGGAGACCCAGGTTCAATCGCCAGGTCAGGAAGATCCCATGGAGAAGGGACTGGCAACCCACTCCAGTATTCTTGCATGGAAAATCCCATGGACAGAGGAGCCTGGTGGGCTCACCATGTATGGGGTCAAACACGACTTAGCAACTAAACCACTAAACCATCACCAGTGATCTGTGTGCACATTTAAGTTTGGAAAGCCAAGATCTAGTGATTACTGGTGTGTCTTTAACAGAAGAGTACCAGTAGGGATGGAAACAGTTAACATTGCAAGATAGTAGCATAATAACTTTCAGAGACTTGTGAATTCATTTGCAAGTAACAAACACTATTGTAGAGCATGAGAATATCATAAAGGGAAAATAAGAATGTTGAAAAGTTCTTCCTGTTTTGTCTTTAAATATACAACAGCTTGAGTGCTATCTTTCTTGGCACTCCCCCTCATTCCCACAAATGGGATTATAGCAAAGAAAAGAAAGTGCTGCTGTACTCTTATTTAATGGGAACATTTATTGCTGTTTTTCCTCTTCTCTCCAACACCTCTTAATTTATATTAGGCATTAAATTGTAATGCTGTTTCTTTCCATGGTGAAAGTGTCCCTGTGTGTATGCCTTTAAATCAATTCATTGTTATTTGCAAAACAAAATCCTAAATAAGTACTTAGGGGAAACGCAGGCCCCCTGACCCCTGGAACTCTCTGGAGACTCTCCTCTGTCATCCTTCCTGAACAGCAAAAGGGAAAAAAAGAGAAGGAAAAAAAACAAATTTGCTGAGCCACACATTTCAAGTTGTCGACAACCCCATCCACGAGAAAACAGAAGAAAATATATATGCTCTCTGTCCTGTCAAAAGGCTTTCGCCTTATCTTGAGAGACTGTCAGGGCAGGAGCATCAGTGAATGGACAGGAGTCTATTAAATTAATAAGCTGCTGGATGGTGTCTGGGGAGTTATGATGCTCCATAAATCCAGTTTGATCATGGTGGACAAGGTTTAAATCTGCAGACTTCTAATACACATCCAGTTCTTGGATTGGATTTGAAGTTTTGTGCCGGAGACACAGAGATAGTCCTGCAGCATGTGAATTAAGATTTATCTTCCCCCCGCACCCCCATCCTTCTTTTTTTTTTTCCTTTTACTACTTACAGAAATGAAAGCACCTTAGGGATCCTAGCAAATGTTACAGCTAGAAATGAAAGAACTGTTGTCAAGGTGAAACCGTGACCTAGAAGCCTAAAATCAAACCTTGGTCATTCTATTCAAGCAGCCCCATCAGAACTAAGTGTAAAAGGTCTGTGTGGAAGGCAAGATGCCTGAACTTATCTATGACCTGTTTGATACTGATGCCTGTCAAATTCTACTCGTCTGTATTTATGACAGAAAGAAAACTAATGGTGTCAGATCTGCCCTATAGTAATAAAAAAATCAGGAAATATTTTCTTCAACTCATTGAATAAAGTCCTCCAATATAGCCTTTACTGTGATATAGATTTATTTGAGTTTTCGGCTTCCAAGCATTTTAAGCTGAAGAATTCTCTTATTAGTCAAACAATTTCCCAAATAAACTATTAACTTTACACTGAGAACAACTTATTTATGTATTACTGATAAATAAATTCCCTGGAATAAAAATTAAATTTCTTCAAAATCATAAAATTGTCCCTGTTGAGGTTTATTACACTGTTTATGATTTTCAACCCACTGAGAAATTGTTAATTACATGTTTGTCTCATCAACTGCCAATTATTGTATAAATTTAGACATTTTTTCATACCTTGGAACAGACTTATGTTAGAAAAATCCAGAATGGCAGACAGTACTTTGTTATAATCAATGTAACATGTCCATTTCAACATATATACATCAGCATTAGAATACTTTCTCATAGGAGTGTCCAATTAACACAACTCTACTATAACATCATGCTAAATAAATCATTACAGAGTCAGGGAGTGTCTTCAAGAGAGTGGAGTCCATCTCCACTCAGCACTCACTGTGTACAAAGCCCAGTCCTGAGTATCGAATCATTAAATAGTGACAAATAGACCATGAAAGCAACAGGATTATCCTCGGTTTTTTAATGGTCCCCAAGGCTTTCCTGGTCACTCAGACAGTAAAGAATCCTCATACAAGGCAGGAGGCCCAGGTTTGATCCCTGGGTGAGGAAGATCCCCTGGAGAAGGAAATGGCTCTCCACTCTAGTATTCTTGCCTGGAGAATTTCATCGACAGAGGAGCCTGGACGGGACTGAGCAACTTTCACTTTTATTCACTTAGAGCTTAAATAACTTGCCCAAATCACAAAGCTAACAGGTGACACAGCTTAAGTTGAAATCACCTCTGCCTTTCATTCATTTATTCATTTGGCAAGTTTTTCTTGAGGACCTACGATGCCTGGCAATTTTCTAGGCACTGGAGTAAAGAAAGCACGCAATATTCCCTGCTCTGGTGAACTGGGTCATTTCTGTTAAGGAGTGAAAAGTCACCACTTAACTGACTCAGAGGTCTGGGTTTTTCACACCCACACATACACCACACCCTTTCCTCCGTTACCTTGAACTAACCTAGAGGAGAAACACGAGCATGCATAGGTGAATCCATTTTGGTTCCTCAAAGTATCTGTTCTGTGTTTTCCTTACTGGCTTCCAAAATGACTGACTTTTTCCATGAAAAAATTGTGGAATTTTTTTCCTTCTTACTGACTAGTACATTTCTGAGCATTAACGTCCTGTTTTCACTTTCCTGCACTGGAGAAGGAAACGGCAGCCCACTATAGTGTTCTTGCCTGGAGCATCCCAGGGACGGGGGAGCCTGGTGGGCTGCCATCCATGGGGTCGCACAGAGTCGGACACGACGGACGCGACTTAGCAGCAGCAGCAGCCGTAACACTAATATATTGCCCATTAATGGTCAGAGATTGAATAGATGCTTTAATAATCGCCTCATCCAGTGCAGCTGCAGATAAATCTCCTTTGTGTCAGTCTCCCTCCCACCGTAAGAGTATCACGCCCCTAGCCAGGAAATGCTCAAGGAAACAGATGAGTCCCACACCGCCCTGCAGATCCGAAGATTCTGGCTTTGTGGGATAGATAGGAGGGGTAAGTCTGCAAGGCCACAGCTCTTAATGGGAGCTCCCTGCTTCGGGGTTTTTCAAGTACAATCCTAGAGACTGTGTCAACAGAAGAATCTCAGCTGTTCTCAAAAGCAGGAAGGAGACCATAATGATGTTTGCTTCCATTGAGATGTTAACAGGACTTGAGATGAGAATATTGAAAAGTTTTTGAAGATTTTAATCTAGTAAACAGTCCATAAATCACATCTCCCTTAATATATACTTATATTTTGATTCCAGCTCTAAGTCCTAGGAACAGAGAGTTTGAGATCAACACCTGACTAATAGGAAGCAATCAAGAAAATATTTGTTGAATGAATAAGTGAATATTTGGATTCACTTTTCTCCCTTTCTTTTGCCCTGGTTTCTTTGTCTAAAGTAGGAAAAAAAAAAAAGATTAGGTTGGGAAACAATAAAAAGATAACAATTTATATTTAAAGGGTGAGATTAGCAGATCCTGTTCTTCCTGTTAATGCTTTTCTACCCTCATGAGATTTTGTATTACACAGTAGCATCTTTGTTTTGCATCGTACTAAGGTGTCATCATGTCATGGTGTCATGGTATATAGTCATGTCAAACACACAGAACTACATGGGAAGCACACCTGATTCCACATGTAGCCTTATGCACAGAGATAAAACATTCAAAGTTAAGAGTCAAAAAGAGAAACTAAAATTTGTGGAGCTCTTACTTGAAAGCAAATGTTACATACAGAGTGTAGCTACTCTGCAAGGGTTTCTATAAATATTACAGGTGAAGCAATTGAGAGTGTGTTTTGGTCAAAGTTGTATAGCTATTGGCAGATAGAGTCAGAATTTGGACCTTAGGTTTGGCCACAGAGCAATATTGCCTGCAAATAAAATGATGTTCATTCCTATCCATGCATTTATTTTTAAATCACGTTAAAATGTGACATGCCTACCAAATTAATGAAACAGTTCAGCCCACACTGGCTTGAATGTAAACAAAAAAAAAATGTTTTGAGAAACACGGAAAGAGCAGGAGATAAATTACTGTATAAAACAAATATAAATAAAACATTTTCAGAAGAAAAATCTAGTTCAGTTATCTGTTTTTTAAGTTATTTTTAGCTTATAATGAAATGTGCAAATTTTATGTGTACAGTCAAAATATACCCATCACCCTAGAAGGTCTCCCATTTTACAAAAGACAACTACCATTGATTACTCTTAGCAGATTATTTTTGCCTATTCTGAAATTTAATATGAATGGAGTTATTTATACGAATCAAATACTTTATGGCTTCCATGCTCAACATAATGTTTTAAAGACTCATTCATGTCATATTGTGTATCAGTAGTTTGGTCTTTTTATTATTGAATATTATTCCATTGCACAATAGCTACTAGAGGTTTTCAGACTCTCTTAATGAAAGCGATTTTCTCCTTTTGAGGATCCATTGCTACAGAGGTGAAGAGAACAACCCAAATATCCATCAGAAGAAACATGATTTAACAAATGGTGACAGTGGAATCATACACATCCGCAGCGATGGATTCCTCCAAAGAAGGAAACAGTTTTTATTGACAGAGTCTGCATACTTCTGGTAGCTATGGCCTCCAATCAAGGGACATTGGAACTAAAAGAGATCAGTCAGAAAAAAACAACGAGTCAGTGACCTTAAGGTTTTATTGACCCCAAACCGTCTTTAGGAGTCAAAACGAATGGCTTCACTGACCTTCCTGTCCTTCCAGTTGCATCAGTCATTTTCTTGACTGCCCAACCAAAGTGATTCAAAGAGGAATGAAATTTAAAGATTTTTCCAATGGCTTTGGTGTCTGAATATACATGGGCTTCTTCACTTTCTGGGTCTTTATTTCTCTTTGTCTTACTAATTGCCTTTCACAAAGCAACAGAGCTATCTTAAAAGCACTTTGAAATCCCTGGATGAAAACAGCCAAAGCCATAGAAAATATCAGTATTATTATATCAGTTAATAGGCAATTGAAGCTATGAAAGGAATAACCAGAAAGACAAATGAATGGCCAAGAGGTAAAACAATTACTTAAAGGAAAATAATGGGTAATAGTAACCAAGGTTCTGAGAACAGGAATAAAGCGTATATCAGGAAGAGATGGATCTTAAAGGAAAGTGGTACCTTTCAACTTAATTAGAGGACTGTGAAAATGGACACTACCAGACAATATCAGATAGCTTTGCTGCTTTTTGTGTGACTGAGCCAAAGCATTAAGAATAATCATGGAACATGCCTTGGTCTGTGTTTTGTTTTGTTTTTTGAAGAATATGCACCATAGCTGGAGAAATACATTTTTGAGAAACTTCTCTGAATATAAACTCCTCAGATTTTTATTTTTAAGAGCAAAAAAAAAAAAAAAAAAAAACCTGAGAAACAAGAAATCATGCAGTTAACAGCAATTGGCCAGTGTGCCCTAACCTTCAACTCTGAAAGTATGATGAACTAATGTGGTTGATCTGTTAGTTGAAACAAATGTTCAAAAATGTTGGAACGGAAGCGTATGAGACATGAGGGAGTGAACTGGTTCTCTGGCCAGCCAAAAAGTCCACTGATATTAGAGGATGGGCAATTCATTTAAAAACACAAGAATAAATAAGTGATTTAACTATAAAAGTAAAAGAGATGGCATAAGACAAACACACTACTAGCTATTTATAACAGTTTCTTTTTATTCTCATAAAGGGTTATATAGAAATCTTTTTGAAGATAAATTACAAATTATCTTTAAAACTCTAAAGAATAAAATAACTTAGATACAAAATTTGGATTCAGACCTTTACAGAAATACATACCAGTACAACTATGTTTTTCATTCAGATAAATGATTTAAATATTTTGAGGATAAGAATGATAACTTCTTCGATTGCTTAAAGAGTTAAAATTAAGGTATAATATAGGAGTTTACCAAACCACTCTGTTCTTTAAAGAAAAAACAGGTTAAGGATAGATAAAAGCTTCTTATATATTAAGATATTTTTCTTAAATTTCTTCATGAGATAAGAATTAAATAACTGCTAGCATATTCAGAAACATAGCTGCTTTGGAATGGAAAAATGTCGTTTGTTTTATCCTGATACTAACAGAGTTTGGAAAAGAAAGATAAACTCTTTCCTGAACTCTTTAGGTTGCTTTTCATATTAACTTTTCTTATGAATAATCAGCTAATCTTTGAAAACTTCCTTGTATTAAAAAAAAAAAACCCTGGAAACTCTTAATCAAATATCTTGGCTAATTAAACTTAGAAGTCATTTTGGGATTAGAGTGCTGAGGCTCCATTCTTTATGGTATGTTTTTACATGTTGTTTCTCATTTGTTGGATCCCTAGTAATATCCAGCTTTGTCTCTAGTATGTCCATAGGGAAAACCTTTCCGGAATCCCAGCCAAAATCCACTACAGCTGCATTTCCATTTTAAGTACTAGAACTTACAACCTTGTAATGAACCTCCAGAATAGGCAACATTTCCTCTTTCTGCCACAAAAAAAAAAAAACACTGCAGGCCATGGTTTATAATAGTGATGGAGAAGAATGAATCCCCATCCTCACCAATAAATTAAAGCAAGATGCTAAGGGCAAAATTAAGTATCATGCATGTGTTGGACAGTGATTTTAACAACAGAGTATGTCTAAGCCTACATATACATACACATATATGTATAAATATGCTTGTATGTATATGCATATGTGCAGATAAACATGCCTTTATGCAGTCCCACAGCTAAATTTGTTAATTGTGAAAATGGAACTTCTGGTATCACCATGCCCCCTAGCTCCACGCTAAAGTACTGTTCTGGTTTTTAAAAATCGAATGGTTATTGTGTGTCTTCTTAAAGCTTTAGGATCTCTTAATAAACTCTTGTTAACACTATATAGCACTTCAGATCATAGAATGCATCATACTGTGGGCATAAAATAAATGATAATTAACACAGAACATAAAACAGTGCCTTACAACAGCCAGTCCATCTTCCTCTTCAGCTTCACCAGCAAGTGGGCTGGATACTGTGAACAAAAGACTTAGGAGGGAAGAGGGCATTTTGCTTTGAACTGTCAAAATTTAAAAGCAGAGAAATGCCTCAAATTTCAAAAAACACGAAGTTGGCAATATAGTAATATCTACACTCCTGGTGATAAAAAGTTTTGTTCTAAATTTTGTAAACCTGTGGGAGTTGCTTAATAAACAAGTTTTGAAAACTCAATTAGGTGAACAAATTAAGAGGAGGATTGCCTCATGGCAACCTGGATTAGAAATAAAAATTGTGGGAGAGGACAGGAAACAAAAATAGAAGAGCATAGTTTATAGTTAACAGTTCTGAGATTTACAGGGATGTGCAATCATTTTCATAGTTTTGTTCTATGAAGAGACTAATTCTGAAGAGCCTGACATATTCATTGGGCTTTTAAAATTTCTCTGAATATATGTCCACATGAAGTCTTTATCCTAGGGACTCTTGTCTTTCTCACATGTATTCAGAGGAATATAATGTTCTTGGTAGGGGAAGAAATCTGTAAAATTCACCTGCCCAAAATAAAGGAATTATATTTTCACTTGTTTGACCACAGACCTCTGGAAGACTTTTAGCTCTGAGTGGTCTGTTGGTAGTGCCGTTTCAATAGAGGCTCCAGGGAAGTGCCAAGACCAGATTCACTTTCTCTCCCTTTTCTCTTTTAATCCCTGTTGGGCTCTGTGAATTTTTTTTGTCATAGCTGGACTAAAGTTGTGTCAACGGGAGACTTGCACCATAAAGACTGAAATGTTAAAGAAAGCTACAAGGAACAGCTTTGAGGCAAGGTTTCAAGCTTTGTCATCACGCTTGAAGAATTTTCTGTTTAATGTAATGTAATGCGGTATTCAATGGGGACACGTTTAATTGAGTTTTACACAACCCAGTTGGGAGTAGAGCTGCAAGGTAGGTGATGTCTAGGTTTTTAATCTTCCACTCCGGAGAGGCTTGTTGACGGAGAGGTTCTTTCTCTTTGCAAGAAAAAAAAAAGGAAGCATGAGAAATGATACATCCGTGGATAAAACCAATTGGCAACCCCCAAAGGAATGAGGGCGATAAGGCGAATCCAGCACTTGTAAGAAATAAAAGAATCCAACTGTTCATTTAAATGAGAAACAACACCCGCACGATGGAGGAGGCAGGGAGCCTGGGTGCACGAATGGGAAGGAACCCAGACTGACAAATAGAAGCAGTGAAACACGAGGAAGGAATTCTAGCATCAGCAGCTTGTTAGGGGGATCATCAAGGAGATGCTTGCTGATGTATATTTTTAAGGAAAATAAGAGGGAGAGAGGGGCATTTTTACCTTGGGAACGATGAATAAGTGACAGAAATGAGTGCAGAGGGAGCGGCTGTTACACAAACGGCACTTAAAATAAATCATCATTTCTTCCTAAAGTCCTCACCTAACCCCTGCATCAACATGGGTAAAAATAGCACCGGACCCTGTCAAAAAGACAAAATAATACCTTATATATCAGCTCCGAGGTATTAAACTTTCTTAGCTCAGACAGCCCCTTTTTCTCCGTCTTTAGCAGCTAAGCAGGCAAAAGCACAAAGCAGCTCCAGCAATCACAGATTGCATTTCTATTTTGTCTCCATGACGCTAGGCCTAGTATGGAGCTCCATAGTTGGCCTGGGCAGAACCTTTTCAAAAAAATTTTGCTTTAAATATTTATTACCAATTTTTTGGTCCCCGCCGAGGAGGACTACTAGATGAAGGATGATCTACTAATATAACGAATGCATCCACTTAAAAGGGAATGTTAGTACTCTATCACTAATTTTTTTTTTTCTGCTGAATCTTTTCGGACAATCCATTTTGATGCTGTCCCTAATAGTGGTGGCTGGTGTCTGATGTGCCTGTGAGCCCCATCCCAGTAGAAAAGAGCGCACTGTGATAGCATAGATTCCTTCTGCACTCCACCTGCAGCGAGAGACAGCACTCTTCAGAATGTTCTGCTATCTTTCATCAGTGTTTGTGGCATGCAGATAACTAATGCATTGTTGCCTGTCAGGATCCTTGCTAATTCAGAGCAGCTGACATGGTGCCTGGTATTCCACTCTTTGGAATATTATTGCCATGAGAAACCCTGCCTTTTCATCTTTTAAAATTAATTTGCTTTATTCAACATATATTTCTGGCAGTAGGCTCTGGGAATAATGTAGAGCATCATTTCAGTACTGTTCTTGTCCTCGTGGAGTTGACAATCTAGTGGGGAAAAATACAACAATCGGGCAATAAATGTAATGTTTAAAGGTGATTGTAAAAATATGAAAGCAATTTTTTATTCATCGATTTGAATCACATTGCTAGTTACACATATTCATTCAGCAGATATTTGTTATACACCTACTTTGTGTCATGCTTCATTCTAGGTGCTAGATATAGAAGAGTGACCAAATTATGAACATTTCTGTTCTCATATGGCTTACAGTCCAGCATGCTCTCATTTAATTTTTATTGTACCATTATAAAATGACCATCATTATGATGATTTCACCTAACAATGATAAAGCATCTTGAACTTCAAAGAGCACTTTTGCTTTCATTATCTAATCCAATGTGGGCATCAGTTAAATGAGAGAGATATTAATTTATTTTACAGAAGAGAAATCTGAGGCACAGAAGGTGGAAGTAATTTTGCCAAGTTTCACAAAAAGTTAAAGTTGAATGTTTGGCTTTAATATAAGCCTCCTCCTTCCCCCGCTTTTCCCCTTGTTTTTATTGAGTTATAGTTGGTATACAGCATTATGGTACAAAATAGTGAGTCACAATTTTCAAATATGACATTCCATTTATAGTTACTATGAAATGTTGACTGTATTCCCTCTGCTGCCTTGTATATCCTTGTGTTTTATTTTATGTATAGTAGTTTGTACCTGTTAGTACCTTACCCCATCCCTCTTCCCACTGGCAACCACTGGTTTATTCTCTATATATGCCTCCTAATTTAATCCAATATAATTTTTACTTTACAATGGACTTTGTTACTGTCATTTTTTTTTTTTCATTTTTGTTTCAAAAGTCTAGAACTGTGTTTTGATTTTTTGGAAGGTGAAGGTAGCTATCAGAATTTGGAGATTAGTTTGTCAAAATAAATGCACTCTCTTGAAATGACTGCTAATCCACCTGGGAGGGATTTGCCTTGAAAATTGATTCAGGACCTAGTGCTGCTAATAGACAGCACAGAAGCTGAGGACCATGGTTCTAGAAAGTACATGATCCTACTCTGATAACGCCAGTTCTCAGTGATTTGAGTCTGCAGAACACAAAGTGCTAGAAATTATTAGGATAAAATAAGGGAAAATCTACATAATAAAAAGAATTATTTAAATATACTTGGTTATTACGTTGATATAAAAATGATAATGCAGTTGTATTTACTTTAAAACACCAACATTATAGTTTTTTTATTTGCCACCTCTTACTAAGATAGGCCTTGAAAGTGAAAGTGAAGTCACTCAGTCGTGTCCAGCTCTTTGCGACCCCATGGACTGCAGCCAACCAGGCTCCTCTGTCCAGGGATTTTCCAGGCAAGAGTACTGGAGTGGGATGCCATTGCCTTCGCCAGGGGATCTTCCCAACCCAGGGATTGAACCTGGGTCTCCTGCATTATAGACAGACGCTTTACCGTCTGAGCCACGAGGGAAGTAAGATAGGCCATAGTTTTGATTAATTCATAATTTTAGATATGAAGCAATGACATATTTGTAGTCTCCACGGGTAGTTTAAAGATTCATCTATTTTTGTGAAGAATCAAGAGTAACCTGTAAATTCGACAATTCACTAAAAGAAAGGTCTACAGAACACTCATTTTGGGGGTTGTTTTCTAGCATAGTGTTTAAGTATACAAACTGCCTGAAATCTAAACAGCCTAGGTTCAAATCCTGACTCATTTTAGCTGTGAAGACTAAGGCAAGTTGCATAGATTCCCTGATTTCATTTTCTCAATATAAAATATTGAGGGGGAACCCCTACCTTATAAGGTAATTTTGAGAATTAAAACACTGTTTGCTAGGTCACTTCAGTCATGTCTGACCCTGTGACCCTATGGACTGTAGCCCACCAGCCTCCTCTGTCCATAGGGATTCTCCAGGCAAGAATACTGGAGTGGGTTGCCATGCCCTCCTCTACGGAACTAAATATATCTAAAAGAAGGACTCATAACCATGCTGGGCACATGATAAATGCTACATTATTATGAATAAATACTATCTTAAATACATTTCTGCATTTATATGACATTTGAGGTCTAAATCATACATAAATCAATAATTTGAAGTTAAATGTTGATGTGAGTTTTATTGATAATTATTAGGATTTGGAGTTGGAATGATTTCAATCATCAATATTTGCATCAATAGGCAATATTTAGTCTCAACAACCAATCCCTGGAATACATTTGAGTTTGGAGGATGGGGTGGAGACTCTGATAGAAGCCCTGACTGAGAAGATTGTTGTTTCACATAGCTGCCCATTTGCTCTATTGTTTCCTATTCTTTTTTAGAAAGAGAAGTTAGTGAAGCACTTGAGTTTCTGATATAATCAAGAAAGTGCTTGGAGAGCTAAACAGCAATTCAGTGCCTGGAGTCAAGGAAGGATAGCTAAGAGTCTTGATGGTTTTTGTCCCATCTTAGCACACCCACTCCAAGCTTCCCATCACAGTGGGATTGTATGAGTTTGCCCCCAAAAACACCACATGCAGGATTCTGATAGATATTCGACTCTTCCCCTCTTTTCTTTTTCCGTGCCTCATACTTGAAAGCTCATAGTTTGAAAATCACTTTGGAGACTATGTATATTAATGTAGCTAGCTGGCTCCATCTGTGGGTCATCAAATAGACAGGCAGCTCTGAAACTGTGGTCCACCAACCTCTGGTCCCAAGACAGTTTCCCGAAGACCGTGGGGTCAAAACTATTTCCATAATATTACCGAGACGTTATTTTTGCCTTTTCCACCGTGTTGACATTTGCATTAATAGTGCAAAAGCAATGGTGAAACTTCCATGAATCTAGGTAGGCACTGGAACCAAACTGTACTAGCAGTCATTGTATTTTTGCCATAGTTGAAACAAGCAAACAAAAAGACAGTGCTACTTAAGAGTGTTCTTGGTGAAGTAGTGGAATTTAATTCATTTATTAAATCTAAACTCTTGAGCACATGCCTTTTAATATTCTGTGAGACAAAATGGAAATACACATAAAGCATTTGTATTTAATATTGAAGTACTATAGTTGTCTCCAGAAAAAAGCACTTATGTGTGATTGCTTGAATGAAGAGCAGAATTAACCACCTTTTTCCTAGAATACTGTTTTACTTGAAGAATGTCTGATAAAGTATGTGTTTAAATTGGAGAATTTGGCAGGTATTTTCTCAGAATAAATATTGCTTCAAAGAAAACAACTGACAGTGTTTATTGCCAATGATAAATATCAAGCTTTCAAGCAAAAATTAGAATTTTGGAAATTTACATTGTCTGCCACTGTGAACTTGACAGCTTTCCAATACTTATCTGATGAGATTCCTTGTCATAGCCAGGAATGTGATTTTTGATGTTACACAATGAAGCGTGCCAACACATGGAAAATCTGCAACTCAGGAGACCAATAATTCCAAAATAATAGATGTGCTGTGCTGTGCTTAGTTGCTTAGTCATGTCCAACTCCTTGAACCCCATGGACTGTAGCCTGCCAGGCTCCTCTCTCCATGGAGATTCTCTAGGCAAGGACACTGGAGTGGGTTTCCATGCCCTGCTCCAGGGAATCTTCCCAGCCCAGGGTTCAAATCCAGGTCTCTTGCATTGCAGGCGAATTCTTTACCATCTGAGCCAGCAGGGAAGCCCAAAATAATAGATCCATGATGCTCGTAAGTTATATACTGGTGAAAGATTCATGGAAAGTACAGCATATATAGATGGGCTTGAAGCAACAGAGCATGAAAAGCTGATTGACATGGTGTAGGATTCCACATTGCAACTTACATTTAAAAAGATAACACTTGTTGAATTTTGGTGTACTATCAAAAATTCCAAAATTATCTGAAAAGGTGACTAAAATATCACTCCCCTTTCTAACTATCTGTATCTATATGAGGCCAGATCTTCTTCATATATTTAAATAAGAACAACATAAGACAGCAGGCTGAATGCACAAGCATTTATGAGAATCCAGCTGTCTTCTCTTAAAGCCAGACATGGAGAAACTTGCAAAAGGTAATAGTGCCACTTCTCACTAGTTTTTTTATTTTGAAAAATATATTTTTACTAAAAAGATTTATTTTGCATTAAAATGGCCCATTTATTATTTGCCATTTTTAAATGGATAAATATTTTACAAAATTTTAAGCTTTATTTCTATTGTGACACATATCAGTAGATATAAAACCCACAAAGTCAAAATTCTTTGAGGTCTTTAAGTTTTATGATGTAATGGGTTCCTCAGACCAAAAATTTGAGAACCACTGAGACAGCTTACATCAGATAGACCCAAGGAGGGTTATTCACAGGCTGCCCAGTTCAGTCTTCAGGGCTCAGATAAAGAGGCCATTGGCCTCTCTGACACACACACACAGACACACACCTTCCGTAGCTGTTGCCAAATTGGGAAAATGCTCAGCCCAGCTTGTCCCTCACTATTCCTTCTGATCTTTACAAGCTTTTTACAAGCTGTTCTCTAATTTATTCAAAATAAAAGGATTTTTAAACATGTGCTGGCCTAATTTTAGATGAAAGTGAAATGTCAATTAAGGAGTCTAATTTAGCTCTAGCCACTAAATTAGCTTTTTCTACCTTGAAAAGCAGCAGACAGTGTGGGGCAGACATGGAAAAAGATGACTGAACTGACATTTCGCTATGCCAGTATTGCTGACCTGCATTTTCTTACGACAGGGAAAAGTACTTCAAGCAGTAGAATTACTCTTTCCTTAAGAAAAAAAAAAAAAAAAAGGGGTATCTCCTTTGTTCACATAGTCTATACTGTTCCTTTTTGCAGAATTATAAGAATTGCTCATGATGGAAGCTATAATTATAAAAGTAACTGAATTTGGACCTTACTAGGTTTTAAAAGTGCAGATGAAGTCTTCCGGGCGTTTCATCAAACCAAGTATACGTATATAATTATGTATACCTCTCTGTAAAAATAGGTCATTTCCTCTTCTCTCATCCCCAGATATTGCGCTACTGGGACATGATGACTGGAGCATTACTCATGACATTGAGACGAGATTAGTTTCTTGACTAAACTTGGCTCTAAAAGGATGAAAATCACGTTTTTTAATTCAAAATACCTAGTAGGGTCTAGAAGATCAGTCAATATTTTTTATTTTTAATAAATGAGTGAATTTGTCAGTCAATAGGAAACATATTTGATTGCTTGTCAGTGTGAAAGACAGAATTATTTAAATATTTCACTTTTTATACCCATTTTTTCCAAAAACTTGAGAACCATATTTGAAAAGTTTTGGTGCTATAAGGATAGAGGGGAAAGAATAATTAATTCTATAAATACATACTCTTCTTTACAGTTACTGTATTGCAAGTAAATGTTATATTCAACTTCTAGGAAATCGTAAGACAGTGGTAGTGGAAATAGACCCATGAAAAAAATACAGTACTTTCTCCAGCCTAGACAATCTCTAGTAAATACACATATAACATATTGTAATTTAGTCTAGTTCTGTTCTTTCTAAAATTCTCATTACTTTAATTCTCATTACTGTATACTCCAGACATTTGGATTTTGCCTTTTGTCCTGGGCTCACCTACTTTTGTTTTTTTTTTTAAGAATGTAGTTTAATGCCTAGTGCGGGGCAAGTGCCTAATAAATGACAGGGAACCAGTAAGTATTGTTTTCCTTTGTCTTGTCTGTTTTAAGGGAAGTGTGTGTGTAGATGTGTGCTGAATAAGGATCACCTTATAAAAATCTGGTTGGCTCCATCATTCTGTTTATATTTAGATCCGTCAGCTTACATTCTGCTTTTTGGTAAGTGTGGCAGAGCCTGTAATTTCCTCTTCTGTGGAGGAGCAGGCAATATTTACGAATAATGATTCCTCCATCTTTTTAAGGGTGTGGGACTGCAGGTATAAAAGCAAAAATCTAACACGCATACCCCAACCAGAACCATGTCATCTATGGTATCTTTATCAACATCATCTTCTTGCCACTTCCATCCAACTAGCCAGACAGTTCTTAAATTACTGGAAAGAAACGGTGGGAACAGCTTTGCATGAATTCACTTTTCAATTGACTGAGCTCTTCTCACCAATAATTTTGAGAATATTCAAGCCTATTCGACAGATAAATAGTAAAGTGCATAGAAGTTGAGGTGACATTAGCTAAAAAGGACAGTGCATTTTTAACAAAAGCAAGAGCCAAAACTCAATTTTGTTCTTTTTATATCCCAATAAGAGATATTATTTCTCCTGTACTTTTTCTAGATATGAGTTCATATATGATATAAACATAAAAATACCCACAAAATACATATAAACTATGAAGCAAAGCAACAAAGAACAACCATGAATTCATTATCCGAATTAAGAACTAGAACTATACAATGTATACTATGCACTACTTGTATAATCTATACATTTATATGAACTTACCCTTCTCACAGCCACCATTCAGTAAACTCACTTCCCTAACAATAAAACTCCATCCTGATTTTATAGACCTTATCCCCTTCCCTTGGCTTTAAAAAATAGCTTTATCACGTTTCTATTTATTCTTAAAATATGTGTTAGTTTGTTTCACTAAAGGTTTATTACTTCTTAGTAATTCAGTATCTTACTGTTAGAATTGTGAAAAATAGACCCATTGAGGCTACCTTTAAAATTCTTTGAAAACATACCAGCTTAAGACTGTCTTTATTTTTTTCAGTGGGTAATTATTTCAGTTATTATATTTTAAAAGTTATTTCAGTTGGTATTGATATTGGTAGTAGATTGATAGCAATAGCTATCTTTATGAAACTTTTTAAATATTTGATTATGCTACTAATATATGGATAGGCCAAAATTTCCTTAGCTATAACCTTAATATTGAATATACTGTTTATTTTCCATGACTTTAGTATAAATGACAAACTGAACATGTTTGTATAAATTTGTGTTTCTTGTGGTTATTCATTTCCTTAAAATAGAAACTATTAATAGGAATAGAAATAGTGCTTCAAGGATGAGTATTTTTAAACATCTTGATGCGTGTATTCTGCCATACTGTATTTGGGATATCAGGACATACTTCATGACAATTACATTCTCTTTTCCCTTCAGAGATTTAAGTATCATGGATGCTCTTAAATCTTTGATATCAAATTAGATTAAAATGATGAGCTCAATATTTTTTGTCTAAATGAAATATTTTTATATTCATTTTGTGTTTCTTTTGTATATAATCTATTAGCAATAAATATATTGTTTTACTCTGCAATTCTCATATTTTTGACTATTTAAAGTTTTTCCTTTTGAGGGATGTCAAATTTATAGTTTATTCCATTTGCAATTTATTTGCTTCCTGTAAATCTTGGAAAGACCATTCACATTTGGGATGAAAGAAATCATTCAACATTTTCTTTTATTTTCAATGTCTTTATTTTAAATCACCTTATCCCTTTAATATGTAACAATATGTACAATATACTTGCCAACTCTGTTAGGTTTCTTACTATGTGACAAGACAGTTTTTCTCAGTACTTTACATATCTATCTATTTAATCCTCTCAAAAACCCTATGGCAACAGGCACTATCATTATCTCTGTTTTGTAGCTGAGAAAACTAAAGCCCAGAGAGACTAAGTAACTTGCACAGAGTGAATTTAGAGTTGGAAGCAAAGTAGTCATCTCTTAATCTCTGTGTTATAATGTTTCTCTAACTGATTTTTAACTTTA
Organism: Nanger dama; assembly: GCA_917880005.1. Lineage (NCBI taxonomy): Eukaryota > Metazoa > Chordata > Mammalia > Artiodactyla > Bovidae > Nanger > Nanger dama. Next base: position 23,630,675 of record CAKJTW010000035.1, read on the forward strand.
TTCTACCTTATATTTATGCCAGTGAATGGTTTAAAGTGACTATCTAAATAAGTGTTATTCTGCAGAAGAATGAGATGTTCCGGAAACCAGTTTCTATGCATTCAAGATTCCTTTTAGAATACTTTTTCTATCTTACCTATGCCTTTCCTTATTACTATATCACATTGATTTGATTTTGTACCGTAATTGTATGTCTTAAAATACTACCTTGTATTACTCTTTTTAAAATTATTTTGGATATTTTTATCTATTTATCTTACCAGAAGTAATTTTCTTTTTTCAAAAAATACTGATGGGATTTAAAAATTGCACTACATTTATAAATCAGTTTGAAAGCAGATTATCATTTAAACATTTCCTCCACTTTAATTCTTTCTTCATATTGATAAATTCTGATTTCTGTCACTGTTGCTTCATACTGGTCTTATTTTTATATTTTTATATATGTAAATTTATATATATGTAAAATATATATATGTATATTTTAGCATATACATATGCTAAAATATTTTCATATATTCAGCAGTTTTGTTGTTATTGTGAATGAAATTCTGTAGCAGTTATATTTTTCTCTATTAATAATGCATGAATGTTGTTGACCTTTAAGGGCTTCCTACGTGGCTCAGTGGTAAAGAATTTGCATGCCAATGCAAGAGATGCAGAAGACATGGGTTCAATCCCTGCATCAGGAAGGTCCTTTGGAGTAGGAAATGGCATCTCCAGTGTTCTTGCCTGGAAAACTCCATGGACAGAGGAGAGTGACAAGCTATAGTCCATGGGGTTGCAACCAGTCAGACACAACTTACCAGCTGAGCATGCCTGCATGCACATTGACCTTTAAAGTAATTTTTGTCTGATATTAATGATTCTCTAACTTCTAATCTGTAAACAGTAACTTTTTGTCACCTTTCTCATGGCTTTACAATTATTATTCTTATATCCTACCTTATTACATTGGCTGCAATTTCTAGAAAACTTTGAATAATATTGCAAAATTCCAAGCATTCAAAAAACAATTTAAATGAAGCTATAAAATTAGAGGCATGTGCTATGGGATTAATATTACATATTTGTTCCACCTAAGCCTGCATTTCAAGGGGAAATAGATTAGCCAAGCAACGCACGGACATTGGCTTTCCTGTTACCAAACTGGTCTGGCCACGATACAGTTTTCAGGAAAAACTGCCATGCATTTCATGTACTCCACTGAAGCAGAGGGAGTTATTTTTAAACTCTGATAGCCAACAGCCAGATAGTAGAAATAACAGTGAAGAGATTGTTGACAGTCTCTCTGGAGTGAAACTTTGCCTGCTATTCCTGAATTTATCTTATTCTAGCTACTATTTCACTGTTCAAATCCCAACAAAAGAGGGATTGGGAAAAGGAAAATTTGTGCCAGGGATAAACTTATAGAGATTTCCAAATTTCTCCTTCTATTTTTTCAAATAGCATGCAATTTTACCCTTTTAAACTAAAAATGTTTAATTATATGCCTTGTCTAAAATTAATTAATAATTGTCTCTTATTTTTTGTTAAAAAAACATTTTATAGCAATACCCAACAAAGATTAATTTCTTAATAAACAAATAATTCAATTGAAAATGAAATCTACACAAAGATATTCTCTTCAAAGTCATAGTCAACAGGCCTTTGCTATATTTTAGATTATTCATGCTGGCATGGCTTTCATATAAAATTCTGATATATTCAAATAATCTAATATAAATGTTTATGAGGACTCTGAGAGTCACTGGATCTGTGACAGCATATTTGAATGCCTCTGTTACTGCTTTCTAAGCCATAAGCAGAGAATGCAGCTCAATCCAGGGTTCTTTCTTTGTTAAAATAACTGTAAGTTAGTCTTCACAGTATATGCTTTTAGGAAACTAGTACAGGAAAAAACTGAAACAATGTTAAGAAGACAGACATGTTTATCCATATTAGTGTTCAGGGTCTTGGTCTACCACTAGCTAGCTATATGACATTGAACACGTTATTTAATTCTTCTTAGGGTGTGCTTTCTCCATATGTCACATTTTTATGAGATGGTATTGTTTTCTGGTTCCATAAATGTCTGTTGCCATAATGATGATGATGATGTTTATTTGAAAGTGGTCTTAAATCTGACTCTCTTATAGAGTTTATGAGTTATGTTTCATAATCTTTATATTTTTATGTAAATATACAAATCTCTTCTGTAGAGACTTATCATCAATGCAACAATCACCTAATTCAAACCAAACAAGTCACTAAAAGGCATGATATTATAGAGAAAGTACAGAATCATAGGCCTGGAGATAAAAGTGTTGGATCTGAATTTGCTGCATCCCAAATGTTCCAACATCAGTTTCTACACCTGTCAAAAGGAAACATCTGTCTTTCCTACCTTCATAATTTGTAAAGATCAACAGAAATAACACATGAAACATAAGATTTGAATATGTTTTTCAAAATAGTGCATGGAGATTGAAATCCATTTCTTGATATTGTACTAGCAACTAAGCATATTAAGGCCTGATTCAAGTGAAAACAAATGTAAAATTTATATATTGTATATTACTGTTTTTCTTAAATTTTGTGAAGCTGACCAACTTTAAGCAACATTGTTTTTATAATTTTATCATTCAGAATTCTGACTGATAAAACTGGACATCAGAAAAATATCACCAGGTGTTAATCCCTTTGATAAGTACAAATCTTCATTTCATGAGTTGGCAAAGTCCTGCTGAAATGAAATGATTCAGTATATACATTGCTATGTTTACTTTTCTACCAAAGTCTACTATTCATTTCTTTGTATAAGACATGTGCCAATTTATTATATAATTGAACCAATGTTTCATCACTAAGAGAATGGTGAACATTCTTACCTAGGTTCATAAAGATATTTATGCTCCTAAAAATCTCCTTCATTAATATTTAAAAAAAATTTTTTCTTATTTTTTGTTAAGGAAAACTACACTGATTTATATTACATTACACATTATTCTCAAAGAGAATTTATTTAGGGTGAGAGATAGCAGTCCCTTAACTGAAGGCTACTATTTTTCTCAGGTTTATTCCATTCCTGTTAATGAAATGTGTGATGACTCTTGTGTCAGGGAATTAATGATACTCAGTAAGTAAAGAATGGAAACCTGGGTAGATGAATTATGCCTGTTCTTCAGTTCTTTTCAAAGAGGAAAATTGAAAGATCCCATAGCATCACACTTATTATGATATTAAAACTATGGGAATTTCATCAGATAAAAGAAATGTTAAATGAAATCCTGTGTCTAAACACTCATGTCAAGAAAGGCAATTTTAGCTATGCAGTGGTGTAGCATTTTGTTTTTTCTGCAATAAAGCCATCAGATCAATAAAAAATTATGTAGCAGATTATTATTACACTGTGCTCACCATAGCTCTAATCGTAAATAATACAGCAGTTATCCTGGTTATATTAATTATAATTAGAATGCAGATAATGCAGACGGTCTTTTATTACTAGAGCCAAATCAATTTTCCGGTGTTATTCAATGCAAGGTCACACAAAGTTGTGGGAGCTTTTAGACTTCTTATGAAATGGCCTGCCTGCCTGTGTGAGAGAGGGTTTGGCTCAGCTGTGCAAGACACATTGACTGGGAAGATCATTGAAATAATTACAGCCATGAACCCTTGCCTATGATGGCAGAATTTCATTTTATAAAGTAAGCATAGCTGTAATACAACCTCCTTTATGGTGGGAAGCCTCATAAATCTTTCAGAAGAGACCAAGTCTTGTGTTTAGTGGCAAAGAGGAAATCAAAATGAATTTGTTTGCATGGTTCATTTCTCCTCATTGCCTGTTTGTTTCATACCTTGGCATTCATATTTTTTAAAGACAATTCCATATGTAATCATCTTGTAATGATAGAGGGAAACCACAGAACAACAAATGAATAGAAAAACGTGAGGTGTTCAGTGTTGGTAGATGGCATATAGGCTGATTCTACATTCTGTCATATGAGGATTTTTATGATACTGGGGCTTGGTTGCTCAAGAAGACACAACATGGGGAGAAACAAGAGATTGAAACAGAGTTTAAGTTCAGAAGAAATCATTTTACAGATGTCTTTACTATGGTCAAGGGGAAATAAGAGATTTAGGCCCCAAAGTCTATGAAATCAGAAAGTGTGCTACAGAATTAACTCATATATCAAGGCACCAGAAAGGGGAGGCATCATAATTCTGAGACCTCTGATTGAACAAATGTAATGGTGTTGGATTAGAAGCTTGTGTGTTACTGAGATTTCCCACTTAAACTCTCTCAGATGGTGGAGCCAAGGTCTGACCAGGTCACAAACAAATTAAATCATCTGGGGAGCACACGGAGAGTACTGTACTGTGAGGTAACATAACTGGTAGGAATGTGATAAAATGCAAGTTGGAAAATTCATAATTGGCATAAAGACTTGATGTGCACAAAATATTTCATCACTAATTTAATGTATCTTTGGGAAGAGGATGGCCCACAGCCTGTCTGTGTTTGGCCTCTAGCTGGGAAACCACATGTGAGGCTTTGGTACTTTGGAAACATGCATGAGTCTCTTCTGCGGATTTGATAAAGCCACCAGTATTAACAGAAGTGATATTTACAAAGATAGGAAATGAGGACAGCATTTCAAACAGCAGAGTCTAGAAGCTATAACGAAAAAGGGAGCCAGACTGAGAGCCAGAGAGGTAGGCATTGTAAAAAGATGCAGCTTGAATTAAGCAGAGGGCCCCGTCTGAAGTCTCGGGCTAAAGCACCAGTATCAGTGAGCTGGTCCCTTACAGGCTGGAGCAGCAGGTTGAGCAATGGTCTCTGACTCTCTGTAAGGAAGGAAGGGCAACTTCAGCCCTTGGAGTTTCAGATCCTGTGGATAAATGTGTGCGTGCGCGTGCTCAGTTGTGGGTGACTCTGCGACCACAAGGATTGTAGCCCCCAGGCTTCTCTATCCATGGAATCCTCCAGGCGAGAATACTGGGGTGGGTGTCATTTCCTTTTTAGGGGAGCCTCCTGAGCCAGGGACCGAACCTGTATCTTTTGCATCTCCTGCATTGGCAGGTGGATTCTTTATCACTGCCCCACCTGGGAAACCCTTGAGGTGTAAGTAAATAAACGGCCATGTTTTAGAGATTGGCGTAAGGAGGACGCTCTAAATGTCCATCTTTCGAAATCACAGCATAAAAATATAAAGTAATTTAAAAATTACTTGACTACCATTTATTAAACTTCTTAATTGGACTCTCTCTATAGAAACTACATGTTCTGTTTTTCCTTTTTCTTATTCATCACAGTCTTCAAAAAACTAGATACTATCACTACTTGAATTTTATAGATATGAAAACTGGGACTTTCTGAAGTCAAACAGCAAAAGATGAGCTAGGATTCAAACATAGGTTTTTCTGTGCCTTGAGATCCCAGCCCTTAACCATTAAACTCTATTGCTTCCAAGCTAGCAAAATTTATAGAGATCCAAATTACAGGGCAAAAGCAATTGCATCTTTTAAGACCTAGATACTATGTTCATCTAGGTACTATGTTTTCTCAGAATCTTAGACCAAGTAAAGAGAAGGTCTCTGCTGCTTTTAAACGAGCAGCAGCCATATGTGGTCTTCTGATTGAACAATCGTCCTAACCATTTTAACCATAAGTGAAAGTGAAAGTCGCTCAGTCGTGTCTGACTCTTTGCGACCTCACGGACTGTAGTCCATGGAATTCTCCAGGCCAGAATACTGGAGTGGGTAGCCTTTCCCTTCTCCAGGAGATCTTCGCAACCCAGGGATCAAACCCACATCTCCTGCATTGTGGGCAAATTCTTTACAGCTGAGCCACAAGTGAAGCCCATTTTAACCATAAGGATCATAGCTCAACTCTGTAACACATTTGCGTATTTAAAGCCACCAAGCTTTAAGAAGTGGTTTTAAACTACTTAGAGACTTTGGCAAATTGTTTTTTAAAATAAATCTTAATACCAGTCTTTCTCAGACTCTCCCAAAAATTTGAACTGAACACATCTAAACTCATGAGGCCAATATTATCCTAATACCCAAACTGAAAAAAAGGCACAACTAGAAGGAAAACTACAGGCGAATAACCCTGATGAATATAGATGCAAAAATTCTCAGTATTAGCAACACATTAAAAGAATTATTCACCATAACCAAGTGGGATTTACTCTTGAGATGCAGGGATAGCTGAACATAGACCAATACATCACTGAGGTGGTATATCATATTAATATAATGAAAGAAAAGAAGCATGTGATAGCTCAAATTTTGCAAAAAAAAAAAAAGCATTTGATAAAATTCAGATTCCATTTACGGTAAAACTCTTAACAAATTAAATGTAGAAGGAAAACATCTCAACATAATTAAAGCCCACAGCTCTCATAATGGTGAACGGTTAAAAGCTTTAATCCTCTAAGATGAGGAACAAGTCAAAAGTGTCCACTCTCACTACTCCTATTCAACATAATACTAGAAGTACTAGCTAGAGTTCAGACAAGAATAAGAAATCAGTATTGGAAAAGAAGAAGTAAAATTGTCTCTATCTGTAGATGACATGATTTTATATATGTTGTTGTTTTTCAGTCACAAAGTTATGCCTCACTCTTTCCAATCCTTGGACTGCAGCATGCCAAATTCCCTGCCCTTTACTGTCTCCCAGAGTTTGCTCAAACTCATGTCCATTGAATCAGAGATGCCATCCAACCATCTCATCCTCTGTTGCTCCCTTCTCCTCCTGCCCTCCATCTTTCCTAGCGTCAGGGTCTTTTCCAGTGAGTCAGCTCTTTATATCAGGTGGCCAAAGTACTGGGGCTTTAGCTTCAGCATCAGTCCTTCTAATGACTATTCAGGGTTGATTTCCTTTAGGATTGGCTGGTTTGGTCTCCTTGCTGTCCAAGGGACTCTTAGGAATCTTCTCCAGCACCACAGTTTGAAAGCATCAATTCTTTGGCTCTCAGCCTTCTCTATGGTCCAAGTCTCATATCCATACATGCGTACTGGAAAAAAAGATAGCTTTGACTATATGTCTCTTTGTCGGCAAAGTGACGTCTCTGCTTTTTAATACACTATATAGACTTTTCATAGCTTTCCTTCTGAGAGGCAAGTGTCATAATTTCATAGTTCCAGTAATCATCCTCAGTGATTTTGGAGCCCAAGAAAAGGAAATCTGTCACTGTTTTGCAGTTTTTCCTCATCTATTTCCCATGAAGTGATGGGGCCAGATGCCATGATCTTAGCTTTTTGAATGCTGAGTTTTAAGCCAACTTTTTCACACTCCTCTTTCACTCTCATCAAGAGGCTTTTTATTTCTTCTTCACTTTCTGCCATTAGAGTGATATCGTCTGCATTTCTGAGGTTTCTCTTGGAAATCTTGATTCCAGATTGTGATTATCCAGCCTGGCATTTCACATGATGTACTCTGCATATGTTAAATAAGCAGAGTGACAATATACAGCCCTGTCAATTTTGAACTCCTTTCCCAATTTTGAACCAGTCTATTGTTCATGTAAGATTCTAACTGTTGCTTCTTGACCCGCATACAGGTTTCTCAGGGGCAAGTGAGGTAATCTGGCATTCCCATCTCTTTAAGAGTTTTTCACAGTTGGTTGTGACCCACACAATCAAAGACTTTAGCATAGTCAGTGAAGCAGAAGTAGATGTTTTTTCTGGAATTCCCTTGCTCTCTCTGTGATCCAACAAATGTTAGCAATTTGATCTCTGGTTCCTCTGCCTTTTCTAAATCCAGCTTGTACGTCTGGAAGTTCTTGGTTCACATACTGCTGAAGCCTGGCTTGGAAAATTTTGAGCATTATCCTACTAGTATGTGAAATGAGTGCCATTGTATGGTAGTTTGAACATTCTTTGGCATGGCTTCTCTGAGATTGGAATGAAAGCTGACCTTTTCCAGTCCTGTAACCACTGCTGAGTTTTCCAAATTTGCTGTCATATTGACTACAGCACTTTCATAGCATCTTCTTTTAGGATTTGAAATAGCTCAGCTGAAATTCCATCACCTCTGCTATCTTTGTTCATAGTAATGCTTCCTAAGTCCCACTTGACTTCATATTCCAGGATGTCTGGCTCTAGATGAGTAACCACACCATGTGATTATTTGGATGTTAAGACCTGTTTTGTATAGTTCTGTGTGTTCTTGCCACCTCTTCTTAATCCCTTGTGCTTCTATTACATCCTTACCTTCTGGCCTTTTTCATGCCTATCCTTCCCTTGATATCTCCAGTTGGGCTTCCCTGGTTGCTCAGAGGGTAAAGAATCCAAACACAGTACAAGAGACCTGGATTTGGTCTCTGGGTCGAGAAGATCCCCTGGTGAAGGGAATGGCTACACACTCCAATATTCTTGCCTGGAGAATTTCATAGAGAGAGGAACCTGGTAGGCTACAGTCCATGTGGCTGCAAAGAGTCAGACACAGCTGAGATTTTATGTATAGGAAAGCCTAAAGACTCAGCCAAAAATCTGTTAATCAGTGAATTCAGTAAAGCTGCAGGATACCAAATTAACATGCAAAAATCAGTAGCATTTCTATACACTAGCAACCAGTTTTCTGAAAAATGAATAAATTTATTCCATTTACAATAGCATCGAAGCAGTAGTATACTTTGGAATCAATTTAACTAAGAAGGTAAAAGATCTCTACTCTGAAAATTATAAGATGTTGATGAAAGATATTGAACAAGACATAAGTAAATAGAAAAGTATCCCATATTCATGGATTGGAGTAATAATAATAGATAGCAAATGCTGATGTGCATGTGGTGAAAAGGGAACCCCTTGTGCACTGTTAATAGGATTGTAAATTGGCACAGCCACCATGGAAAACAGTATGGAGGATCCTCAAAATACTAAAAACAGAACCTCCATATGATCTACCAGTTTCATAGGAAATGAAAACACTCATTTGAAAAGATAAGTGTTGACACCCACATGTCAATAACAACTTTATTTGCAATGGCCAACATGGAAGCAACCTAAGTGTCCATCGATGGATAAATGGGTAAAGAATATATATGTGTATACATAAGAAATGAGGAAATCCTACCATATATGACAACATGGATCGACCTTAAAGGCAATATGCTAACTAAAATATACATGAAATATTAAAAAGTAAAGCAAACTTACAGAAAAAGAGATCAGACTTCTGGTTACCAGAAGTCAAGGGTGGTAGGAGACGGTATGGAGGAAGGTGGTCAAAAGGTACAAATGTAAGATACATAAGTACTAGGGATGTAATTAATGTGCAACATGATGACTTTAGTTCATCCTGCTGTATGACATGTAAGAAAGCCAGTAAGAGAGTGAAATATAAGAGTTCTCATCACAAGGAAACTTTTCTTTTTCCCTTTTTTTCCTTTCTTTTCTTTTGATTGTGTCTATGTAAGGACATGGACATTTGCTGAACCTATTCTGGTAATCATTTCACAGTATATGTAAATCAGACTATCATGTTGTTGTACACCTTAAACTTGTACAGTGATGTACATTAACGAGTTCTCAATAATGCTGGGGAAAAAAATTTAAGAACATATTTGCCAAAGTACAAAAAGTAGTATTTTCAGCACATTTCGACTTCTATCATCATATCTGATTTTGCTCTTCCTTTTGCATAAGTGGATGTATAATTTATTATAGTAAATCAATCTCAAGTGTTAACAAAATAAGATATGGAGGTACCTGTATGATAGTCACAAATGAATTAACTGTCAGAGTTCATATCTTCTAGAAAGTCATTATCTCTGGTTAATGAGAAAAAATATATACATAGATAGCATATTATTGAAATATGAAATGCACATGAAAAAATTAAATACAACTATAAAAATATATTGCTTTACTATAAATAAAGGATGCCACATTAACACCAAAAGAAAAAAATGAACTGTGGGGGATAATCTAAGATGCTAAGGAAAGTTCTGTGCTTAATTATAAAAATACTCTTGTGCAGTACTGAAATTTGCTTCATTTTCAAAAACATCTATAAAACTTTTCTTTTTTCTCCTAAAGCTTCAGTTTTATTCAAAGACATGGAAAATAAATTGGAGTTCTTAACTCTTCTGAACTAAAGCACAGACACCTCATACTGGACTGTTCTGACATAGCATTTCTTTCACGTGTTTTGTCAAAGAAGTAAACTGAAAACTGTGCATGGAAAAATAGACTTTTGAGGATGTTTTAATATTTGAAAAGAAATATGCTTTAATATTTAAGAGCAATATTTGATATTTAATATATAAAAACAGTATTTAATATATAAGAGGAATACAAACATAGCTAAATGGAGAAAAACCAATGAAAAGTGGAATCAAGAAAACAAATTTCATAAATGAAAAATAAAGGGAAATCAGAAGAATAAAGTATTAAAAAATAATAATAAAAAATAAAAATAAAAACCCTTCCATAAAATCAAAAAAAAAAAAAAAGAAAGAAAGAAAGAAACAGAGACTACCTGAGGCTGACTGACTTTTGTGAATGAAATTTGAAACTAGTGAAAGTGTCTAAAAGATAGATAAAAATATTAACAAATTTGAGTATAATTACTGCAGATTTACTTCTAAAATCTGAAAACTTATTATTAAAGAGGTATAAAAGGAACCATAAAGTATTTATATTTTAAATACAGAAAATATATTAAAGGTGTATTTTTAGTCAAGGTATTTTAGATATTTCACACTGAGACCCTACCAAAAAAAAACACAGCTTAAAGCAACTATGCTTCCATAAAACTTCAAGGGCAATTCTTTTCTAATTTACACTATCTTTAAAATTTTTTGTTTGAAAATGTATTTTTTCTTCTACTCTGAAAATGTCTTTCTTTAAGATGAAAGCAATTCTTAACATAGTGCTTGCTAAAGACTATAATAAATGCTATGCTGTAAATGCTTTGCAAATGTTAATATTTTTAATCCTTACAACAACTACCACAGCTATGTATATGATAGATACTATTATCTTTAGATGAGGAAATAAGGTTACAAAGAGGTTATGTAAATTGCCCAAGGTCACACCAAGTAACTGACATAATGAAGCTTTGAACCCGGAATCTGCTCTTAAATCCAAAGTTATTCTACTGAATCTTCACAATAAGAAATTGTTAAAATCAAACAGTTCTATGCAACAAATTAGCATCTCTGGTTTGTTTCCCTTTCTCAAAACACTATGCATTTCATGATCTGTATCATAAAAGTGTTTTTTTTTAAGTGGCGCTCTATCTCCGAGATACCTTGAGTATGAGCAGACACACAAATTGCTATAGTAACTTCCAGTGCTTTGAATAATAGGATTTGGAAATTATTTTGAGTGCAAAACATAAGGAGTAAAATAAAGTCTAAATGTGACCTTGTCAACTGAGTTAACTTCTAGGAGATTCCACTTTAAAATGATACGTCTAGCATTATCATTTTACTGCTGAAAACTGGGAAGCTTTCCAAATGTTAACTTACAAAGTTATTGTACTTCCAAATGAGAAAAATATCTTTTGAGGCATTTTCTTTTCCTTGAATACTGTAATAGATGGTTCTGTAAAATCCTGTGCAAATATCCAATGTTGTGATTTGGAGCTACCATAACAAGTTATTACGGGTCTTTCCTGGTGGCTCACCTGGTAAAGAATCCACCTGCAACACAAGAGACCCCGGTTCCATTCCTAGGTCAGGAAGATCCCCTGGAGAAGGGATAGGATACCCACTCCAGTATTCTTGGGCTTCCCTGGTGGCTCAGATGGTAAAGAATTTACCTGCAATGTGGGAGACCTGAGTTTGATCCCTGGATTGGGAAGATCCCCTGGAGAAGGGAATGACTACCCACTCCAGTATTTCAGCCTGGAAAATTCCATGGACAGAGGAGCCTGGCAGGCTACAGTCCATGGGGTTGCAAAGAGTCGGACACAACTGAGTGACTTTCACTTTAAGAAGTTATAAACTGGGCATTTTAGAGGACTTTTGTTTAATCATTTACTGTGTGATTGCTGTATACTGTACACAGACTAAAACTATTGACCATTTTAATTTTTTTTCCAGCTAAGTTCTATACACCTTTTTTCTCCTCACATACTCACTGTTCTTGGCATTCAGTACCTAGAAGGAAGTGAAGTTCGGCACAGAATTAATTCTGCATTGAAAGGAAAAAGCACTATTTCTCAGTGGAACATTAGGCTTCTCTCTTGTTCATTTTGTTATCCTTGACTTTGCATTCCCATGTTTTAATGCAGAGCCTATATGACCACGGGCTCTATCTCATCAGCTCTAGTCACTTTTAATAGCATCTCTGGCAAAACCACTAGAAAATAGTACCTTTTTTTTTTTCCCCTCATCAATTGCCTATGTCAGTAATAGGGAATTAGCTTTAAAAATATAATCTGATTGAGTACATTATGTTGACCAGCCTTGTGCATTTCCACTCTGCACTTACTTCATTGTCTCTGTTTTAGAAATGGCCTTTATGCCTCCTGGTCTCAACACAGAGCAGAAAAGACCATCTGGACACCACATATGAGGAAATCAGACATCTCTAGGTTAAATCATGCCCATAAGGACAGTTTCTTGTCTGATAAGCTTCTGTGTACTTAGTCTGATAACTAACAAAATTACAATATGGTAATTTTAACTGGAAATTTTCCTCTTTATCCCCAGGTTTTCTCTTTTATCCTCACCGGTAACCACCCTGTGAGTTCCCTCCCTATGCACCAGTGCTCAGAAAAAGCCCAGCTTGTCACAGTCAAGCTGTGGCAGCTGGGAAATGTCTGAGTGTGGTGTGTGTGTTGTGGCTCAAGCATTATAATACACTGGGGTGGAAACACATAACTATATAATGGAATAATTTTATTTTTCTCTGATTTCTAGACTCATCACAAAACAGTCTAGGCAGTGAAATGACATATAAAGAGTAACCGGTGAATTCTGAGCCACCTGCTAGCTTGTGTTGTTGTTTGCTCACTCATTCCTGTCCAGCTCTTTTGAGACCCCATGGACAGTAACCTGCCAGGCTCCTCTGTCCATGGGACTTAAAGGGAAGACTACTGGAGTGAGTTGCCATCTCCTACTTCAGGGGATCTTCCCAACCCAGAGACTGAACTCGCATCTCCTGCATTGCAGGCAGATTCTTACCACTGAGCTACCGGGGAAGCCTGCTAGCCTCTGTGACCTTAAACATATCACAAACTTTTTTTTTACTTCTGATGTTCATATTTGTGAAATGGGATACCTTTCCTCATTTGATTATCAAATAGCAAAAGGTATGCCAGAGAAGGCTACTTAGTAAGTCTCAATGTGCTGCCTGCAAATGCCTTATGTTTTACTCAGTGAATTTTAATTATTGCTATCAATTAAAATCTGAAGATGTTACATTTAAACATCAACATTTCTAAATTCTCTGTAGAAACAGAATGATATTTAGCAGCAGCAGTCCACTTTTCCCACAGAGCGACAAAGGCTGGGAAGAAGCCCCTTCCGCTTTAGATAATGGTCTTCACTTCAGGCCTCCCCACACCCCCCAACCCCCTACCCCACCCACCGTGGCCTGCTTTGCACATTTCTGTTTCCTGTTTAGCCTCTGTAAGCATTTGAGTTTTTACCTGATGTTTATAAAAGCACATTTAGATTTAGACGCACCATTCTTGACAAACACACTCAATTCAAAGCCTGAAGACCACCTTCTAAATACTGGTTTGTAAACTGGAGTGAATTATGGAAATTCACTGGATGAGAGTAATTTCCTGTGCATTAAAATGTGCTTAATTAAAGCTATATCATGGAATTATAAGAACTTAATGAAACAGTACATATAAAAATATTTTGCAACAGGCAAACATTAAATATGTACTTGGTACTTCGCACATTTCTTTCTAAAGTAAAGTAAGTTGGCTCTTCCTTCGAGAAACTTTGCTCATTAAGTTGACCAGCATTTCAAAATCAGATGCAGCAAGGTTTTGTAAGGTAAATTACATTTGTTTTATTCCCCAAATTTTGCAGTGGAGAGTTCTATTCAAGTGCATTTTTCCTCAATTGATTGAGTCAAGAAATGATGATAATGATTCACAAAAATATTATAAAATGAAATATATGGTTTAAAGCTATTTGTGTTAGCCTGAAGAATTAAGCATCAGCTGTTGGAGGCTTCGACACTACATTGTTTATGGTTGACCTTTCTTCAAGTCTTCCATTTTCCTTTCCAGAATATCTGGGTTACAAATAAATCTTAAATGAGGTAACCATGTTGTAATGGATTGCAAATGCCTACCATAGAGCTCTGCTCATTTTAGGAGTTCAAAGAATGTGAAAACTCAATGAAGCAGGACAAGAAAAGAAACAGAAATCAGAATATCCTGTCTTGCTGTTTGAATTGAGTTGCCCTCCTGTTCCCTTGCTTTAAGCAAACAGGAATAAATTGTGATTTATGGTGATGCCTTGAAATTAATAACATGCTCCTCCAAAGAGCCGGGAATATATTATACCTCTTCCTAATTATGCATGTCATTACCTATTTTCTAATTCATTTGTTTAATATCCTCCATGAGGCAGACAGGATTGGATATATAGTATTACCTTATTTTATATGTGATAAAAGGAAAACAGAGAGATTAAGTGCCTTTTCCAGGTCAGTCAGTGATAGAGTAGGGGAGAACTAAGGCTACCGGTGTGATTGCTTGAATCTTCAATCCTGTTGACAAGAAAAAAAAAAATCTCCAGAGTCCTTGATACACTTTCAGCATTTAGAATATGTTTATGACTTTTGAATCTATAAAGTGCTTCATGAAACCAAATAGTGACTGCAATCGTACAAGGCAAAAAGCAGAATTATGCACTTATTTATTCATTGAACAATCATTTATTCAATACATTAGAAAGTCACACAAAAATATTGAGGCAGATAAAAAACTATAAAATATTTACCACAAATATAACCAAGCTTTGAGGTCCATATTTATTTATTATTAAGAGAATTTACCTGAATGGATAAGGAAACCACTAAAACTTAAAGGGAAAACTGTGTAAGAGATATGAAAGTATAATTTACACAGACCCAAAATTCACATGACTCATGGAATATAGCCGAGCATTGGCTCAGTGGTTCCTCTCTGATTTAAAATATAGGGTCAAATTTCTTGGCATGTCATATAAATTCTTTTAATTATGACATCTGAATGGCTGTGTAGCTGTGCCTTTAACTACACCATCTCCCCACGCTCCACCCTGTCCTCTTGTATCTTAATCAGTTCTCAGAACCCATCTTTCTATGCTGTCTCTTACCTTCCTGCAATCCTACTCCCCCGTTCCTCTTTCTGTTCTGGAATACGCAGAATGTAAATCAGTTACCAAACATGCTGTTTAGTTCAGTTGACATTTTTCTTTCTTTTTTTTTTCTCTTGTAGCAAGAGTTTCTGGAGAAAGGAAGCAGTGCATTGATTTATATTCTGCCACAACCTCCTTATTTCATCGGAAAACAATAACAGTTTGTCCATAGATTATACCATGAGTAGCACTGTGACAAAGTATTCAATTCTTTATGTATGTGTTAAAGAGATTCCTGTTTCACAGGTTACTCAGCCTTCAGTGGGAATAACAATGCCTACCTGAGTGCTGGATTTCCCATATCTGAAAGTGGGAAGAGTAGTAACTACTTCGTGGTCTCTTAGATAAGAATCTTCCAGTAGATGTTCAGTGGTACACCAGGCATCAGATAACTGTTAGACCCCTCACTGGGCCCTTTCTTACCTGCCCCCGACCTTAAATGACTAGTGTCAGAAGTAAGCTTATAATTGTAGATCTTACTGCCAAAAGGACTTTAGAGGAGATCACGGTCTCTTAGGTAAGGCTGTGCTTCATGTCTTCTTCTCAACACTCACCACGTCATCTTCCTCAACACTCATGCTGTTTGTAATGAATGTTTGGTGTCTGTCTTCTCCAGTGGACTGAGCTCCATGAGAACTGTCATCTGTGCAGGACACCTTCCCAGCCACTGGTTTATCCTTGCTGCTTGATACAGTGCCTGACACAAGACGGCCTCTGAACAACTAAATGGCTCAGGATTAAATAAATGACTACGTGAATAAGCTACTTGTGAGAAAAGCAAGGGCAGGGAAACAACAAAGATGACATAAAAGAATGACTAAAATTAGGACAGAGACCATAAAACTTGCATATTCTCCTTTTAAGTCATTTATAAGCAATGTGGTTAGTAGCACCATCATATTGTCATCTTGTAATAATGGTTCTTATTATGGTTATTATCCATGGTTAAACACAAAACCTGGAAGAGAACCAGAGAGGGGAAGCCACAGGAAAACTGGCTGATGAGGTGTCAGTTTGCTGTTGGAGAAAAGTGTTCAGGACTGGTCTCATCGTTGAGATGTCACTGGAGCAGGCATCTGAAGACAGAGAGGAGGTGAGCCGTGATGGACATCTGGAGAAGCTGGTGTAGACAGAGGAAAAAAATGTTCTTGATGCAAGCACAGCAGTCAGTATTGCTAGAGTATGTGAACTATGGTAGTTAAGAGAATACCCACAGTAAAGTCACAGAGATGAGTGCTGCAGTGGGGGAGGTCATCCAGGTAGGCAATTAGACGAAGGAAAATTATCGGAGGGCTTGAAACAAGCTCTGACATGATCAGATTTCTACATTTTCACAGAATTGTTCTGTGTACAGAATAGAGGGAGATGGCTGAAGAAGGAAATCACTTAGAAAAACTACTGCAGCCATCCAGGGGAGAAATGACAAGCACTTAATCACATGCTACTCCTCCCTGCAAGGGAAGCTGGGAAATACACTCTAGCTCTATGCTCAGGGGGGTAGCAGAAGCTGGACTGGAGAGCACCTAGCCAGTTTCTGTCATGGGGTTTGTTAAATCCCACTCCAGGTAAGTAGTTTATTGATTGGCTGAGTGTCGTCACATGTATGAATTAGAGTAAGTTCCATTCACTCTGAGTACCTATGTTGTAATGGAACTATGAAATCTCCCTCCCCTGACCCTCTTTGCATGCGACTGATAAACAGAGGAGCAGTGTTTCTCTGATGTTCATAGAAACTGCAACTTAGATCTCAAATGGGAATTTAGTTTGTACTTCTAAAATGATCACTATTGTTCCAATAGCATTGTGAAATCAAGGGAAAAAATTGTATTTGGGGTCAAGGAGAGGACAAAGTAGAAAATGTACAGGATGGATGACTGCAAGGTTATTTCTATGGCCTTGCCTATCCGCAGTGTACACTCTGATGTGTGTGTGTGTTTGTGTGCATGCACATTTACATGTGCATGTACAGCCAGCCCTTCACTAGCCACACACATACACACACCTGGCACTCTTTCTTCCCTCCCTTTTCACAGAAAACGTTCTATTTCTGGTGTCTCTGCCAAGTCCTCTTGACATTGTGTCTAACCAGAATTACCCAGTCTGCCTCTTTTCTTTTCATTGGTTTCTTCTTCATTTATTAAGAATCAATACTACAGTAACCTTCCCCAAGAAGCCTCGCCTGTCTTTACCAACTGAATTAGGAGTCCCTTCTCTAAATTAAAATAATTTGAAGATATCTCTGATAATACACTTATCAAATTCTAGCCAAATAATGCAATAAACACTAGACTCTTACAGATTTGTAATCAAGGACTGTGTATCCATCAGTGTTCTCTTCAGTATTTAACAGTGTCCAGTACATAGCAGGTGCCTATGGATTGTGTTGAATGAACGAGTCAATGGATCATTTTGAGTTGATTATGATAAAGAACAGAAAACACACTGATGACATCATGATACAGCAGAGTAATGTTCACAGCACATCATGTAACCTTAGAAATCAAGGAATCATTGATGAGTTCATTCCTTTTCTTTACATGTTCACTGGATAGCAATATGTCAGGCCACGCTTATTGATAAGATTTCAGAACAGCTAAGTGACACTGAATATAGAAACCACTTTAGTTGGTTAATACTTTGTTGATTGCATATACCCTTGCCTTGTTACACAGAGGTCTTGAGATAGTAATGTGGGATGTGTGCTTCATAGATTTAGCTTTGCTCTAAAAACCTGGCCAAGTAAAGTTTGAAAAAGTAGCTTGAGAACTGAGATGTTACAAAACTGTGATTTTTGTCTTGAGAGATCATCTTTTATTGGGTAGGATACTTTTGCAGATATCAGCACAAAAACTCTTGCTAAGTCCAGACACTGGGGATGGGAAATGGTGGCAGGAAGCCAAAAAAAAAAAAAAAAAAGTACTGCCATTGGTTGAAATTAATAGGCAGCTGTTAGGTCATCTCTAAGCTAGCACTTCATTATGCTGAAAATTCAGGATGGGTTGAAACCATAACTAATCCAAATAAAATGTGGTTAGTTGAATTGTCAATATGGTTAAAATAATATAACAAATAGCTAAAGGAGGGATATGATTTTTATAATTGCAAGTGTGGGGAAGATTACTATGGTGGGTACTAACTCTTCTCAACTAGCAGTTTTCTCTTCTGTAAGTCGTGTTAATAAAATTTTCTTGCTGGGAGAGAATTAAAAGTCTGGCACTTAACAAGTCCAAATATAGAGTAGCAAAAATTTTATATTCTATCTGATGTTTTCCAGCTCTCCCAAATTACCTGAGGTCAGCAAACAAGTTTGTGGTTCTTTATTGCTGAAGTTACTCAGGAATTCTTTATTTAATAGTAACTTTATCATTTGCACTATTGATTATGAAGTATGTATAAACATGCATTGGGTGAGAAAAATAATTTCAGCATTACACTACCATTTGAATCTCTTTTCTAAATGATTTATGTTTTATGGTTTTTAAAGAATTAAAGTAATATAAATTTGTTGGAGTAAAAGTGTTATTAACTAAAAGCATTGTTCAACAGTTTTCTGCAAGAATAGAAGTGTTCTATTGTGCATGTCCAATGTGGTAACAGCTAGCACTGTGTTAATTGGTCACTTGACATGTTGCTAATGAGATTAAAGAACTCAATTTTTAATTTTAATTAATTTAAATTGAGTTAGCCACACGTGATTAGTAACTTTCATATTAACACAAACTTCTATCAAGCTAGTTTATTAAACAAATAAGTAAAATAGAAACATTTTGGATGGTAGGAGGTATCATGTAGAAAAATAAAGCCAGGAAGGAGACCACACTGTCCTCATGAAACTTATTTAAACTTTTTATGACCTGATTTATTGTGCACCTGTAGGTTCTTACCTGTGTTCCATTTTCAACCATAAAGTATTTCCTGCTCAAAAAGGTTTTTTTTTTTTAATCACAAGTGATACTTTTATGACAAACTTATGAAGAACAAATGATGTTTTATTTCCAACAATGCCTTGGTAGTTTAATCAGTCTTGTGGCAACTTTTCTATCATGTCTTGAAACCTGGAGGAAGGCAGATTGAAAATTTTGCATTCCACTTTTGGAAAGTTAGTTTATACAGTCTGACACAAGATGCAGTTTTTAAAAGCATACATTTATTGTCACAAGATTGCAAGGACATGATATATATCTAGACCTGCATCTATTAGAAAAATAAAGAAAGGTTTAATCCAGCACTTTAAGATTCAGTGTTGCTTCAAAACCAACCAGAACAAATTCAGACTCAATGAACTCATCATACTTGAAATAATATAGAAAATTCGATCATTTTCAAAGACAGTATACTTTCTAGGCAACTTCATGTGACTATATATTTTTGCAAGTTAATGTCGAAAAAAGTTTTGATTTGGAGCTACACTGAAACTCAGTCTGGTCCAACTGGGAAACTGGACCGTCATAGTGCTGGTGATATCATTATGTGCCTTAAGCTTTACTGGGTTTCTGTAGTTCTGCACGGAGGTGCTCAAAGCACTTGATGTGTTTTATATCATTTGTCCTCACAACATTGCAATAATGTAGGAAGGGGGCAAGTGTAATTAAAGATTAGATGTGTCAGTTTTCCATTGTTGTGGAAACTCATTAAACTGGAACCTATTCAGCCTGCCAGCCAAGACAATTAAGCAGTCATTTCACTTATCAATGTACCAATTACTTGATTTTTCTGTAACTTCCTCTCCATTTTCTCTCAGACAAATACTGCATCTTCCATAATTTTCAGGTTCAACTCTAGTGATAATACTTCTTAGGAACAGTGTTTGGGGACACTTCCTTTTGTGAAATTTCCTTGATGACTCTTCTGTAGCATTCAGCTTTCATATTTACATATAATGCTGATGTGGAAAAATGTGTAATCATACTTTTTGCCAAAATATTATCATACCATATATTAATAATTTATAATTAATACCAGTAACTAGGAAAAAATACTTCCTTCAATTGTGTGGCAGAAACTGCTGTTTGCTAAAACCATGGTTCCCTTCTTCTTCTTATGCACAAAGCTGGATCAGATTTCCCGTCTCCTTCTTAGTTGAATGCAGGCAAGCGACTGTTTTTATCAATGGAATGTACATGTGGGCATTGAGTACTAACCCCGGCTACTTGCTCCTTCATGTTATTTTTTTCTCTGACTGGCTAAAATGGAGATCAATTCAAGATGTCTTTGGAGGCCACATGGTGAAGACATTAGCATCTCCCTCAGTCTAGGTCCTTGCGTGGCTTTATGGAAGAAGATCACATTGGCCCATGCAGTACAGTGAACAAGAAGTCTGTTGGGTTTTAGCCATTTATACGTTTGGGGTCTATTTGTTACAGCAGTTAGCATGTAATAACTATTATATCATTGTTTTACTACAAAAATATAAATATGCAGGAGGAGCTTAATAAGTTAAGGTAGATATATACAACTAATGAAAACATTTATTGAAATAAATCTCATTGACCACAAACTATCAGAAGAGAATAAAAAGCTAAGAAGCCAAATGGATTATTTATTAGGTTGAAATTGCCTTAAAATTTGTAAGATGTAAACTTTATAAATAAGACCCATACCTATATGTATAGATAAAATATCTTGTTCTAGTTTTTCCACAGTTTGTGTCCAGTTGATATCAAACCTTACCCAAATATCTTAGTTAACATTTAGGTTTTTGTAGACCCTTATTTTGGAGAGGGCAACGGCACCCCACTCCAGTACTCTTACTTGGAAAATCCCATGGACGGAGGAGCCTGGTGGGCTGCAGTCCATGGAGTCACTAGGAGTTGGACACGACTGAGCGACTTCACTTTGACTTTTCACTTTCATGCATTGGAGAAGGAAATGGCAACCCACTCCAGTGTTCTTGCCTAGAGAATCCCAGGGATAGGGGAGCCTGGTGGGCTGCCATCTCTGGGGTCTCACAGAGTCAGACACGACTGAAGCGACTTAGCAGCAGCAGCAGCAGACCCTTATTTGGACTGTATAAATGAAAACAAAAGGTGAAATATGAAAAATAGATATTAAAATCTGAAGCAGTGAAATGAAAGCATTAGAAGAGAGCATCCTGAACAGGAAGAAATTAGAACAAGCTTATAAGTGCTGTGTTGAAGTAGAAATATGTGGAAATTTTAGCTGCATGAAAGATGTGACATGTGAGGATCAATCAAGGATTAGAAACATAAAAAGGACACATTATGGAAATGGAGAAGAGAAAGAAATAAAAGAAGAATACATAGTATATCGAATATAAATTTTTAAGCTCTAAAGGCTAGAGAGGGCAAAAAGAAAATAAAGCTGAGTGAATTAATGTTGGCTAAAAGGAGTAAGTGGAATCAAAGGGAGCTCTAACAGTTATATCAGGTGAAACAGAAACATTAGAAAGAAAGTGGATCCATAAATAACCTGAAAAGTGGATGAAATCAATAATGTTTAAATGGTTGAACTACTCATCTTTAAAATGTTTTAACTAAAATAATGAAAGTTATAGAAAATTATTAAGTTATGAAGAGCCTGTAAATATGACTAAAGATAAAATTCAATAAAAGAATATTGGAATGAATAAGTAGAAGTTGATCAGGAATTCTGATGATTTGTATCTTGTGAGTCAAAGAGATTTTACTAATGAATTTACCAGACTCTTGTGGGAGAAGGCAATGGCAAGCCACTCCAGTACTCTTGCGTGGAAAATCCCATGGACAGAAGAGCCTATTAGGCTGCAGTCCATGGGGTTGCTAAGAGTCAGACATGACTGAGAGACTTCACTTTCACTTTTCACTTTCATGCATTGGAGAAAGAAATGGCAACCCACTCCAGTGTTCTTGCCTGGAGAATCCCAGGGACGAGGAAGCCTTGTGGGCTACCATCTATGGGGTTGCACAGAGTCGGACGTGACTGATGCGATTTAGCAGCAGCAGCAGACTCTTGTGACTTATTTTTCCCAAGTCATAGATTATGAAGGACTAGCAAAAGGTAAAATGTAAAAATAAACACTATGCAGTCCTAAAAATGTAGAATAGTTATATCAATCATGAAAATTATGACAGCTCATTTTAATCAAGTGAAAAATAATATGAACTAAGCAAATTGTTTTGGGTGGAAAAGATGAAATATTTGATGAGAAAACAGCATAAAATTTGAGCATGACATTTATATTTTCTATAGCTGTTTACTTGAGCTCTCTGCAGCTCAGTTTCTTTTGTTAAAAAATTTAGTTAGTATAGAAAATCATTTGGAGCTCATCAGAACAAAGATGTTAGATTCTTATGTATATATTTTTCAAGACATATTTTTGAATTGACTTTATTTCCCAAGTTCAAGCAATAAACCTAGATCTTCATGAATGTGCAACACTATTCCAATTGTCTATTATGTATATAGCAAATATAAGCTACTCTTAAGAAATATTTTATTAAGCTAAAAACTTTAAAATGGAAAGATTTTTAAAAGAAGCATATGCATAACCAGTTGTTCATCAGTATTGAAATGGGTTCCCTACATGGTGTCTTTGCCCTAACACGTACCACCTCCCCTACACTGACCTTTATCCAGCCTTTGCAAGGGTTTTGCTTTGTTCTGCCCAGAGCTTTTGCACATGCTGTTCACCCCTGAGAAGCAGGTTGACCAACAGTTTCATGCAGGTTTTTCTTTTACCTTGGGTGGAAAAACCCTAACTTTTTGGCCAACCCAATATTTCCATCTCTGTCACCATCCACCTTCACTCCCTCCTTGACCCAATCATTTCCTGCGCTTCTTCACATCTCAGGCAAAGCATGCCTTTCTCCTGGAAGCCCTCCTGATGACTTCAGCCAGGTCAATTCACTCTGTGCCTCCTAATGTGTATTACATCCAGACATACATTGTACTTTTTAAAAAAAATAAGACATAGATGTTGATATCATTGTTGCAATTGAATGGGACCTGAAACTTTAAAACATTTTAATCTCAAATGCAATATTTTTCTGTCTGTTAAAGTTTCTTTATAGATATTTGTACAATATGCTCACCAGTTAAAAGGGCTTCATCAGCTATTGTTGTTATTCAGTTGCTAAGTCACGTCCGATTCTTTGCGATCCCATGAACTGCAGCACGCCAGTCTTCCTTGTCTTTTACTATCTCCCAGAGTCTGCTCAAACTCATGTCCATTGAGTCAGTGATGCCGTCCAACCATCGCATCAGTTATCAGTTCAGTTCAGTTCAGTCACTCAGTTGTGTCCAACTCTTTGCGGCCCCATAGACTGCATGCCAGGCTTCCCTGTCCATCACCAACTCCCAAAGCTTGCACACTGAATTCACATAAGCATTGTGACTGATGCCCAGGATGTATTATACACAATTCAGTTTTTCTTCATTGATAGAAATAACTGGGTTATTAAGATTTGGTTACTAAGATGTTCATAACAAAGCAGTTCTTTGGCAAACAATTAATCACAACTCTGTCATTATTGCTGGCTAACCAAGTTGAAAACTTCAATCAGAGGCATGATTGAGTTGTTGTTAGTGGTGGTGGTGATGAGGAAGAGTGAAGATGGTGATTTTGTTGATCACTCTCGTGGATTCTTCAGCAGAGCATTTTTTAAAATAGTGACTAGATGGAAACTGAATGCACTGTTCTGATTGGGCTCTTTTTGTTTGTTTGCTGCTGCTGCTAAGTCACTTCAGTTGTGTCCTACTCTGTGTGACCTCCATAGACTGATGCCCACCAGGGTCCCCCATCCCTGGGATAATTTCAGCATTTCAAGGCATGCATGTAACTGACTAAATTACGACACCAAAGAGACATATTTTCATCTTTAATCTGGAAACTTGTGTGCATGTCAGGTGGAGCAGCAGGCAGGCTGCCAGTGATCTAGAGGACGAAGCTTGCAAGAAAACAAAGATGAAATAGACGATTTGTCCCATCACCTTTATCTTCCTTAAATTTACCCTCCCCATGCCAGCAAGCCATCTTTAGGTCAATCTGAGATTAGCAGGTAAGCTTTTGAAAAGCTTTTGAAAATGAAATTTGCTTAATCATGTCCAGCTCGTTGCAATCCCATGGACTATTCCCAGATTCCTCTGTCCATGGGATTTCTCAGGCAAAAACACTGGAGTGGGTAGCCAATTCCCTTCTCTAGGGGATCTTCCCAACCCAGGGATCAAACCTGGGTCTCCTGCATTGCAGGCGGATTGTTTCCCCTCTGAGCCACCAGAAAAGCCCACATGCCATCTTCTTAGCCTCACTTCGACAGTGCCTACCTAGCTCACCTTGCAAGACAGTTCTCTCTGTAGGATTAAACTTCTTCATCTATGAAACATAATAAAGCTAATAATAAAAATAACTCAGTTTGCAATTATATGATTGATGCTATGCCACCCTAGAGCACTGCCAAATTGATATATTTTATTTAATCCTCAAAACGAATCAATGCTGTCACCATCCTACTGAACAGTTAAGGAAACAGAGATTAAGCACGGTCACCAGTGACCAGACCTTCAGGGTCTTCAGGTAGCTTCAGGTAGCCACCTAGGCCACAGCTGGTGCCAACCTACTGAGAAGGATATAGGACAAGAACTGTGAGCTCCTGCTCAGTGGGAGTCCTTGCAGTTCATTCACCAGTCCAACCTGTCATCTCTCCACGTGGCAACTCAGGTGCACGGAGATGAGACGCACCTTGGTCAGGTGTGAGAATAGCCCTGAGCCCAAAGCCTCCGGACCCACAGAAACCAGTATCTCTTGTACAATAATTCATGCTTGGAGTTTCCAGAACCATGTCAGTTACAGAGCCCCCAAACTCTGAGAAGCTATAGGCATCAGAAATTAATTATAGTCCTTCTGGCTTAGTGGCAGTTCACCAATCAGGAGTCATTTTTATAATTGGCAATATTAACTAGTAATATAGTTTATATTTGAACTTTCATCAGTTTACCAGAGATCCTATGTAGAGAGTTAAACTCAAGTTTATTTCACATGCAAAGGAGGGACGTTTTAATCATCTTTTGCCTGCAAGTCACTTTTCCAAAGTCACGGAGCTGACAGCAGAGGAGCCGTTAGCTGACTCCAGTCCAACTCTAGGGTCTCACTTTGCTCGCAACGCCACCGCTAGACTACCTTCCTCAAACGCTCGAAGCTGATCCCTTAATTTCTTTGTCCTCGCCTAGGTATGTCCTTCACCCTGCTGTTCATAGAGTTGCTTCCATCTCATCATTCAGGGGGGCTCTGCGCCCTCCCCTGTGAACACTCACTTTTTGGACCATCCTTTCCTTCCCCGGCATTGCCTTATCATTTTCTGTTGTATCACAATGTTGCGTTTCCTTGCTAACACTTCACTCTGAAAATACCGTGTTTGTTTTCTATTTGTTTATTGTCTGCTTCTCCTCACGAAGATGGAAATCCCACGAGACTAGGCATTTGAGTTACTCGTTCAGCGCTGTTTCAGCAGTACTGCGAGACTAGTTTCTGGCACGTGATGAACACAGAGTGATTGACTGAAAAACAATGCTCTCCCACCTAGTGTATCACATACAACTTTTGTGAATTTCAAAGGATTGTATCTAAACATGTTGTTTATTTAGAAAACTTACAAAAATATGAATTGTAATTTTGCCCAGGCAAGAAACTATAAACTGCTTTTAGGCAAAACATCAAGGCAACAGCTTAATCTTCATTCATTTAAAAACATTTTATTACATGTTG
The DNA here is from genome assembly GCA_917880005.1 of Nanger dama. Classification (NCBI taxonomy): domain Eukaryota; kingdom Metazoa; phylum Chordata; class Mammalia; order Artiodactyla; family Bovidae; genus Nanger; species Nanger dama. Next base: position 23,656,691 of record CAKJTW010000035.1, read on the forward strand.
GTTATGTACAAGTCATGCTGTTTTAGGGGCTGTAGTGGATTCCAAAGAAATAAAATCATGAATCTATTATGCATTTATTGAATTGCATTTCATTTAATTTTTCACAGTTTCTCTGCACCTGGTGTATAAACAGTTTAATGAATTTTTATACTGCTAGTGTGGTCTCAAAAATCAGACCCATGGAGTGAAATAGATTTCTAGAACTTCTATTTCTATCAACGTTTATATCTATATTTTTTAAAGTATTTCTAACAAATATATGTTGAGGTGCATGCTGAAATCCTGATGGGGTAAAAAATTGTTTAAAGACCATTGTAATGGAAGATTCAGACACATAACAGGCCCTCAATATTTTATTATTATTTTACAAGTGAATTATATGATCAGATTCCTGCACATGTAATGTGCACAAGAAGTGTGTATTCAGTTAAGCAGAACACCTTCCGTTGAAATATGGATGAAGAAAAGATAGCTTCTGCCCATAGAAAGCCAAAATTTTGGAAATGGCATCTTTCTATAAAATATGGATACGGTTTACTGAGGTCCAGACAGGGAAGATGCTCATTCTGGGATCTGTTGGAAGCCTCCTGTGTTCATGCTAAGTTGCATCAGTTGTGTCTGACTGTGCAACCCAATGGACTGCAGCTCACTAGGCTCCTCCATCCATGGGATTCTCCAGGCAAGAATACTGGAGTGGGTTGCCATGCCCTTCTCCAGGGCCTCTTCCCTACCCAAGGACTGAACCCTCATCTCTTATATCTCCTGCATTTACAGGCTGTTCTTTACCCCAGCACCACCTGAAATAGTAAATTGTCGAGTATGGAGGAGGTTTCTGAACAGGAGAGTGAAAAAGGACAATGAGAAAAGTTTTAGGAAGTGTGAATACAAGGCTAAAGATTTTTTTTTTTAGTTTAACAAGAAAGAGTACACAGCTAAAGATGATTTGCACAAAGTAGTGATATTTTCACAGAGAAGGCAATGGCACCCCACTCCAGTACTCTTGCCTGGAAAATCCCATGGATGGAGGAGCCCGGTGGGCTACAGTCCATGGGGTCGCTGCCAGTTGGACACGACTGAGTGACTTCACTTTCACGCATTGGAGAAGGAAATGGCAACCCACTCCAGTGTTCTTGCCTGGAGAATCCCAGGGATGGGGAGCCTGGTGGGCTGCCGTCTGTGGGGTCACACAGAGTCAGACACGACTGAAGCGACTTAGTAGCAGCAGCAGCAGCGGTGATATTTTCAAAACAGTTTTTGAGAAAAAACAATGCTAGCCATGTGCAGGACTGGCTGGAAAATAGAAAGACCAGAGACAAAGGTGCCAGTTAGGCAAATGGCCCTAGGATGACTTGAGAAGGACCTGAACTCTGGTGGATGCAGTGCCCTTCTCTTGTGTTGGAATAAAAGCACAAAAGTGGGGATATTAGAGGCGGGTTTATTTTATGGATTATACGCTTGCATCATAAGAGTGTGACATAAACATGCAATTTGGCCAGGAGAAATGTGTGCTGGAAAAAGAATACTAATATAGCCGAGTGACAGAACCAGCGCATCTTGGATGAGCAATTAAGTCAGAGAAGAAACAGCAAAGCCCTATGGATAGTGGCTTTACTCTGTGAGTCAACAAATGTTGCATGCATTGGGCAGCTCTTAGCAACTTTGTATGCTTCAGTTCAGTTCAGTCGCTCAGCTGTGTCCGACTCTTTGCGACCCCATGAATCACAGCACGCCAGGCTTCCCTGTCCATCACCAACTCCCAGAGTTCACTCAGACTCACGTCCATCGAGTCCATGATGCCATCCAGCCATCTCATCCTCGGTTGTCCCCTTCTCCTCCTGCCCCCAATCCCTCCCAGCATCAGAGTCTTTTCCAATGAGTCAACTCTTCGCATGAGGTGGCCAAAGTATTGGAGTTTCAGCTTTAGCATCATTCCTTCCAAAGAAATCTCAGGGCTGATCTCCTTCAGAATGGACTGGTTGGATCTCCTTGCAGTCCAAGGGACTCTCAAGAGTCTTCTCCAACACCACAGTTCAAAAGCATCAATTCTTTGGCTCTCAGCCTTCTTCACAGTCCAACTCTCACATCCATACATGACCACAGGAAAAACCATAGCCTTGACTAGATGGACCTTAGTCGGTAAAGTAATGTCTCTGCTTTTGAATATACTATCTAGGTTGGTCATAACTTTTCTTCCAAGGAGTAAGTGTCTTTTAATTTCATGGCTGCAGTCACCATCTGCAATGATTTTGGAGCCCCCCCAAAACAAAGTCTGACATTGTTTGTATGCTTAGCATGTACTAAAGGCTATTTATGACTAAATGCTCATAATAAGATACATTTTTCTGCAAGTTATGCCACAGAGTTTTTATTTTCTATGCCCCCATTCAGGAGCATTAGAACCTCTGTAAAGTGGTCCTTTTCTAAATTATGTTTTGTCGTTGTTCAGTCACTAAGTCGTGTTAGACTCTTTATGACCCCATGAACTGCAGCACGCCAGGCTTCCCTGTCCTTCACTGTCTCTCTGAGTTTTTCAAGCTCGTGCCCATTGGATCAGTGATGCATCCAACCATCTCATCCTCTGTTACCTCCTTCTCCTCCTGCCCTCAATGTTTCCCAGCATCAAGGTCTTTTATGAGTCAGCTCTTCATATCAGATGGTTAAAGTATTGGAGCTTCACCTATAGTCCTTTCAGTGAATCAGTTCAGTTCAGTCACTCAGTTGTGTCCGACTCTTTGCGACCCCATGGACTGCAGCACACCAGGCTTCCCTGTCCATCACCAACTCCCAGAGTTTACTCAAGCTCATGTCCATTGAGTCGGTGATGCCATCCAACCATCTCATCCTCTGTCATCCCCTTCTCCTCATGCCTTCAATCTTTCCCTGCATCAGGGTCTTTTCAAATGAGTCAGTTCTTCATCTCAGGTGGCCAAAATATTGGAGTTTCAGCTTCAGCATCAGTCCTTCCAGTGAATATTCAGGGTTAATTTCCTTTATGATGAGCTGGTTTGATTTCCTTGCTGTCCAAGGGACATTCAAGAGTCTTCTCCAGCAAAATAATTTGAAAGCATCAGTTGTTCAGTGCTCAGCCTTCCCTATGGTCCAACTCTTACTTCCATACATGACTCCTGGAAAAACCATAGCTTTGGCCACACAGACCTTTGTCGCCGAAATGATGTCTCCACTTTTTAATATACTGTCTAGGTTTGTCGTAGCTTTTCTCCCAAGGAGTAAGCATCTTTTAACTTTGTGGCTACAGTCACTGTCTGCGGTGATTTTGGAGCCCAAGAAAAGAAAATCTGTCACTGTTTCCACTCTTTCCCCTTTTATTTGCCATGAAGTTATGGGATGCCATGATCTTTGTTTTTGAATGTTAAGTTTTAAGCCAGCTTTTTCAGTCTTCTCTTTCACCCTCAGCAAGAGGCTCTTTAGCTCTTCTTCACTTTCTGCCATTAGAGTTTTATCATCTACATATCTGAGGTTGTTTATATTTCTCCTGGCAGTCTTAATTCCAGCCTGTGATTCATTCAGTGCAGCATTTTGCATGATGAACTCTGCATATAAGTTAAATAAGCAGGGTGACAATATACAGCCTTGATGTACTCCTTTCCCAAGAGAGGACAGAGGAAGAGGAATTTGTTAATGGCACTGTTGGTCTAAGGGCTCGACCATTTTTTTCCCCTTGCTCCACTAGACCACATTTCCACCATTTAGTAAAGTATACTTAGCAAAGTATAACCTAAAGCAGTGAGACCCAGATGAAACCCATTTACATATAACAAAATATTGAAACTCAAGAATAAATTATATATAATAGTCATAAATCTAGTTTTGTTCTCTATTTTTATCTGAATTCAAATGGTTGACAATATGTTCTCTAAATAGATATCTATAGCATTTATTTGTTGCCACTAAATGTAACCACAATTTATTTTTAAAATATCTATTAGTTACTTATACAAGATTTTTTAAATCTCAATATTCTTTTTTAGTGAATCAAACACTTTGCTGTTTTTTGAGGCTTAAGAGATACATGAGGAAGAGACTAAGAAGCATGATAATTGTTTAAGTCTCCACTTAGTAAATGTGGTGTAATGTTTTTGAATTGTTCCACCATTAAAAACGTTGGGCAACTTATGCTGCACCTTCTTTACCCATTCCTCTGTTGATGGACATTTAGGTTGCATCTACATCAGACATGACTGAGCACACACACACACATCCTGTCCTGGCTCTTATAAACAGTGTTGCCATGAACGTGGGGTACATATATCCTTTCAGATCATGTTTCTCTCCAGATTTATGCCAAGGAATGGGATTGCAAGGTCATATGGTAAATGCATACAATGGAATATTACTCAGGCATCAAAAAGAATGAAATAATGCCATTTGCAGCAACATGGATAGCTGTAGACATTGTCATACTGAGTGAAGTAAGCCAAGACAGAGCAGGAGAAATATTGTATGACATCCCTTATATGTGGAGTCTAAAAAGAAATGATTCAAATAAAGTTACTTAAAGAACAGATACTCACAGACTTAGAGAACAAACTTATGATTTCTTGGGGGAAAGGTGGGAGCCAGGGATACCCAGGGAGTTTGGGATGGACATGTACACACTGCTGTATTTAAAAATGGATAACCAATAAAAACCTACTATATAGCACATGAGACTTTGCTCAGTGTTATGTGGCAGCCTGAGTGGGAGGGCAGTTTAGGGGAGAATGGATACATTATATGTGTGTGTGTGTGTGTGTGTGTGTGTGTTATATATATATATATATATATATATATATATATATATATCTTTGTGTGTATATATATATATGTATGGCTGAGTCCCTTCACTGTTCACCTGAAACTATCACAACATTGTCTACACCTCAATACAAAATAAAAAGTTTAAAAATAAAAATATTAGGCAGCTTATTTTAGTTACTAAAGACTCAATTCTCGCATGTGTAATTTGAAAATTATAATAGCAACTCCTTTGTAAGTGTTGTGTGAAAATTAAATGAAATATTTCTGTTCTTATTACAGTGCTTGATAGTTAAAGAAGATTCAATCCATGTTTAATATTACCAATATTTCTTAGAGACTTATATCCCCTGTCTGCAATATGAAAATTATAATAGCAACTCTTTTATAAATGTTGTATGAAAATTAAATGAAATATTTCATGTAAAGTTCTTATCATAGTGCTTGATAGTTGATGAATTTTCAATCAGTGTTTGGTATTACCCATAATATTTCTGAGCCTATGATTAAAATTACTCAGTGCCTTTAGGTCTCCCTTTCATTATAGTTAAATGAATTAAATAATTTTACCAAGTAATATGATTTAATTTCCATTGGAGAAGTTGGACTTAACTCCAATAGATTAAGATGAAATTATAATTTTATAAAATTATAGTTTATAAAAAATATTTCCCTATATCCTTGAGTTCAGAACAAATTCCAAATATCTATATTTATAAGTGGTATTCTGTCATATTAATAATAATGACAAAGTATCTAACTTTTACTGAGGATTAACTTTGAATCAGGAAGACCAAATGGATCATTTGTATTATATCTCATTTAGTTGCTAAGACAGTCCTCCAAAAGAGACATTTTTATCACTACTTAACCCATGAGGAACCTCTCCGAATGGAATCAGAATTTGAATCCAGATCTGTCTGTATTCACAGGATCAGCTGTGGATAGAGCTGAATCATTAGCTGTATTGTCATATTTTGTAAACTTAATGTGGCCAGGTCATTAAAACAGATAATAGGACAATGTTTTAAAGAATGAAGATTCCTATTATTCCTCTATCTTCTATGTCCCTTTAATGTTTTAGATCGGGTTAATATTTTTTTAAGAAAATATGTAATTGTGGGTGCTGATCTGGAGAGGAAGGGAAATTATAGGGACGAGTATCTCTCCAGAGAAAAGGACTGTGTATGTGCACATATGCTTAGTCATGTCCAGCTCTTTGTGACCCCATGGACTATAGCCTGCCAGGTTCCTCTATCCTTGGGATTCTCCAGGCGAGAATGCTGGAGTGGGCTGTCATTTCCTTCTCCAGGGGATCTTCCCTATCCAGGGATCAAACCTGTATCTCCTGTGACTCCTGCACTGGCAGGCAGATTATCACTGAACCACTGGGGAAGCCTTCCATAAATAAGGAATATAGACTCAGTCTATATTACACCAGAATATCTGAGGCAGGCAAGAGTGACTAATATTTTATTTTGTTGTCTCCAGAATCGGGTTTTAAACTTAACTCATCTTTTTGCTTAACTGATGGAAATCAATAAATAGTAAGCATCAGGAAAGCAATAGTAGCCCCGTTTGGAGGTTGATGTTTAGAGTCGAGTTACATCTGGATGTTTATGGGAGTTGGATTTCCTTTCCTCACATTTCAATGTCTTAAGCTTACATATCAACCACACTTGATGAAATCTGAGTGACTCATGTGTGATGAGAATGAGCCATCCATCAAAGCCATAATTGAAAGGTGCTTAAGACATTATTTCTGCTGGCTTGATTTTAGAGAGCTCAAAGGTGATGTGTAGAAAATAAGTTCCTGTACTAGAAATATATAGCATACATTTATACCTTTAAGTCATCTCTGCACTGAAATTAGGTTATTTCCCATTTTTTATTCTCTTTTCCGAATATAAATGTTTCCACTATGGAAATAAAAAGAATTCCTCACATAAAATAATTAGGAATTGAAATGAAGAAATAATCTTTAAAAATGTGATTTTCTTTCCTGCTGGAGAAACCTTAGTTTATTTTTCATCTTTAATTCAAAGACCTAGATTATATTTTTCCTACTTTATTTCTGCTAATATATGACTCTTGTTATTAATAGATCAGTTAGGTTTCATCTTTCCTGGTTCGATGCTAATAGCTGTGAACATAAGGCCAACATAGATCTACCATTCTTTATAAGAGCCTTGCTGAACACAGTGAGTAGATTAGGATCCTCTAGGTCTTTGGCCTTTGATCTTTACCATGCACCATCCTGGGGTTCACTGTGGAGACACAGGAGGTATGGAGCTGTCTTAGGTCATGTCTGGAGCAGTGAGGAGGAGAGGTTGCCTAAGTCAGTAAATCTGTAAGAAAATCTATTTTATCTTTACATGACCATGACCAATCTCCTTCCTTAATCCCCTACCTCTGATCCCTGCATGATAAGTCAACACTCACCAACATGGATGTTCAGCAGAAATTTTAAGCATTTTCATTTTCTATAATACTAGTTTGAAAATGAAAATCTTGACCAGGAGACAACTTTTTCTGAACATTCACCTGTAGACTCACTTCCATTCATTAGCCACTAAATTTATTAAAGATTAGAGTCACTTGTATACTAGCTACTGTTTTTTCACCAAACATATGCATTAAAAAGCCAGTAGCATTTACTTAGCTGCCTCTTTTTTGAGTCCTCCTTTATTATCAGAAAATACAAATATATTTGTATTCCACTCTAACTTGATAACATTCTTGGAAAGACAATTTAACATTATATTCTTTTAAACTTCATTTTGTTTTATTGATAAGCAATAAGTAACATCATTTCAAGCAATTTCTGCATGTAGTTTTAAACCAGCCTTAGTTTGAAACATGATAAAAATCAATCAGTTCAATATGTGCTTTATGAATATTAATTAAACTCTGAAACTTTTCATCTCTAGTCAAGTCTCCAAAATGATTCAGGTTTTAGATATTAGCAAGGCCTTTTCTCAGGTTAGCTGCATGAGGAATCTACTTGAATTTGTGTGGTTGGTTTCTAGAAATTCACCTTAGTGAATCACATACACTGTTAAATGTTTTATAGGCTTATTGTCCTAGTTAATGATCTAGCTCACCTGAATCTGTTTGGAGAGTGCTATATCTACAAAACAGGTAAATACATTGGGACAGAGATGACCTATGATGATCTGACAGTTAATTAATTGGTTACCAAAAATCTGATGATTCAAAATTAGAATGAAGAAATTAAACCATGTATATATCCAGTTTTTACATCTGCAAACAACTTTTGGATCTGAAATTGTCTGCTTCCTTTTCAGTGAACACACAGTTATCTGCTAATCTGACAAATGTAGTGGATAATCTGAGTCTATAAGATAGAACCTACTTCATATAATTTAAAAGATGCAATCTTACAGTGACACTTTATAGTCCCACTTATGTCTCACCTACCTCCCAAATTTGAAATACACAGACCATAATAAAGATTAGAGTGAGCTCTTAATCTTAATTATACATTTTACAGTATTATGAATGCTGAAAGATTACTTCCAATGTTTGGTATAATCTTACAGGGTGCAGATGTGGTTCCCTTTGGTACATGCCATCTCTCCCGAACTAACAATTTCCATAATGCTGTCACATTCTGCATAGGAAGCAGATTTACAGATAGGTAATCCATGTAAGGTATTTTAAAGACAGCTTATTAAAGGATTGAGGCCTGCTGTTAAATTACATATGCTTTCAATTGCTATGAGGAGCAAACAGCATCAAGAAATGTAGTAATTTAGCTAGGCCAGAGAAAGACATATTTAAAGTTTGATGATATATCCTTTAAACTTTGCTTCAAGCTCTTTTAGGTTTTATTTACTCCATTACAATCCTGTTATTTCATGCTGTATAATGTAATTTTTCTAGTAACCCTAGAGTTTGCATATTAAGAATTAGATATATTTTCCTTAACATTTATATTCTGACTTTATGATTTTTAAAATTGTCTTTTTACTTGATAGTGGCTCAGATTACTTCAGAGTAGCAACCCAGACTTCATGTGCTTTACCATTTTTAAATGTGAATGGCTAAAGTAATTTCAGACTAATTTTAGACTACATAATTTTATCTACTGCTGAGAGCTAGATTAAGAACTGTCTTGAAGAATGTCTCATCTTAGTCTCTGATACTTCTGAGTTTATATTTTATCTTCAAACAAGAAGGAGAAGATTAATCTGGTCCTAAATTTATTTTCAAATATGAGTCACATTCTTTGCTGGACCATGATGTAGTCTGAAAACAGGATTTTCTCTTGTATTTCCTTAGTGTCTTTTACACAATGCCTAACTTAGTCTCAGTTATTGACCTGGCTTGAATTGAAACCATTTCTAAATACCTTTGAGTATGAATTCTACCTTTCCCTTGATCATGATCCAGGGTATCCTTGCTAAGTTTTCATTCAGTAATCTGTTCTTGATTCCTGTGTTTCTTGTATTCTAAGCCAGTGGCTCTCAAAGGAAGAGAGATATTAGGGAAGGTGACAGGGGAGGAGGTGGAAGAGGTGTTGACCATAAATACATTTGATGGATGCCACTTGGGATTTCAAATTTTATATAAACACTTTAAAGCTCCATGATACCTTATATCAAATAAATCTCCTTTCAGTTGCTTAAATTCATGGGTCATTTGTTATGAGAAATAATATTATAAATTTTATTATTATATCCTAGACAACAGAAAAGCCAGAGCTATAATCAGTATAAAATGGAATACTCCCAAACTGGAAAATCTTGGTTTAGCTTTTGATAACTTTTACCTGTATTATGGATAAAGTTCATAGATTTTACAAAAACTAAAACAAAAAGCTGTTTGAAGAGTTGAGTTATAAAGGAAAAACTAAATAGTTCCTTGACCATCTTTCCTATATAGTAAAAAGAATAAAAATCATATGACTGTTATTTTCACTAGATTATAGAGCTTCAGTTTCAATATTGCTTCCATAACATGTACATTAATATTTTTATTTAAAATATCTTTTCCATCAAGAGTATTTTTACTTTATTCTATTCCCCATGTAATCAAAACCAGTTCCATATTCTTCTCTCCTTGTCAAGAGTTTTTTGAGGGCCTGGAGGAGGTGGGCAAGATAGTATTTTAATAACATTGATCTAAGCCAAGGGATTGTAGGTCTATGCAAGTAAAAATGAACCCATAAGTTATTTAAAAGAGAAGTGCAGTTTAATTTACCTAATGTCAAACATAAGCAATATTAAATCTATTTGGATTTAATTGCAAATTTCAGTCTTTCTATAAGGTGTAATTATCTGAACATCTTGCCATTAAAATTAAGTGTGAGTGAATTTTGACATATTCACTTTCCTTTGTAATAAATGAAAGGTAATATTTTTATTTTGAAATATTTATAGTGTAAATTACCAAAATGGTATTTCTCTTCTATTCTAATAAATCTGTTTTTACATAAGTGCTAGAGGTTAATGGCTAGATTTTAAATTGCTTTCCATTTTGATAATAAGTGGATTTCAAGAGAGATGATTTTATTAAGGAGATTTTACTCACTCTGATTCCCTCTTTATAAGAGAATAGTTCATATTTGCACAAACTCAGATGTAAAATATGAAGCTTAATCAGTATTTTTCTAAACATATAGTTATGAATATTATTTTGCAAGGATTTTCTCTTTCTTAATAATGTGGTTCTTTTGTTAAGCCTCTATTTTTAAATATATTATTTTTTTCTACAAATATTAGGTGTTTTTCTTCATATTCATTTAACACCTCTCAAAAGTGAATAATGGCAGTGATTCCACTGAAAATTAACTTTGAATTAATGCACTGTAACTGTGATCAAATATTGATCAGTTTTCTTTATTTTGTGCATGGTTGCAAAGTGAGAAATATAATGCAAACCCTCACATAATTAATTCCATTACATTGAAAAAATTAAACTAGTTTCACAAAGGCATAAAATAAAAATACCAACACCTGATATTCTGTGAGTGTTATTTATTATTGTCCTATATTAATTTTATTACTGTTCTTAATAAATATTTTAAAATAGCAATAGCTTTAGGTATTTTTGAAGGGTCTACTAAATTCAGAATTATTATTGAAAAATGAAAGGTAAATACTTAGATCTTTGATAACAAAGTAATTAAAATGTATGGTTTTGCCTACTGTATAATAAGGGCTTATATTTGATCAACCATAAAAGTTATTTAATCATTTTAACCGTGGAATACTACCCCACGAAACACTACTTAATGGAAGTTAGCTGAGACGCATTAGAGTATCAAAACATCAGGTCTGCAAAGCAAGAGGGCCTGGAAAATTCAAGCCCAGCTTATTCTGACATAATACTACAGTAGGTTGCATAGCAACCAGTGGCTGTGGATTTTGAAGTTACTTTATCCGCCTTCAGTGAAGAAAGACTTAGCCTGAATTGATTTTAGTAATTTCAGAATTAATCAGGTATTCAAAAATTATTTTAACAGATATTTTCTATATTTCTACAATTTGGAAATACATATATGCACATCTGGTTCACAAAATAGCACCTTACTGGCTTCCTAGTTATTTTGATTAATGATATGTGTTAGACACCTGCTAATAGATTTGTTACATCCTGTAACTTATGTAAAAGCTGGTTATTGTCCAGAATTTCAATGCAGCTGACTTTTAAATGATTTCTTATTGACCTCATCACTGTCAGTTCTGATATGACAGCGCTGTCTACATGTTTACTTTATATTTTATTATTATATCCTGCTATTTCCTTATATGGTCCTTTCTTATAGTCAGTAGTGATTTCCTTTTGGTGGTGTTTTGTTGTTAGGGATGGTTAAATGAGAATGAAGTTTATTAAATCAACCACATTTTTAAAAGTTTTTTATTGACATTCAGTTGATTCACAATGTCATGCCAGCCTCAGGTGTACAACAAAGTAACAGCAACACACACACACACACACACACACACACACACACACTCACATATCTGTTTATATTCTCCTCTGTCATAGGTTATCACAAGATACTGAGCACAGCTCTCTGCACCTCTCGGCACGTCAGTGCTGGCATCTCCTGCACACACAGCCGTGTGTATATTCTAACTCCAGACTCCCAATCCATCCCTCCCAGGCGCCAGCAACCACGAGTTTGCTTTTTATGTCTTGGGTCTATTTCTGTTTTGTAAATAAGTTCATTTGTATCCTTTTTTTTATTTTAAAGATTCCACATATAAACGATGCCCTATGGTATTTGCCTTTCTCTGTCTGGCTTCCTTCAGTTGGTATGATAATCTCTAAATCCATCTAAATAAACCACATTTCAGACTGAATAGGGAAATAGAAAGTATTTCTCATTTCTGTATTTTGTTTTTCCTAGTTTTAGCCTGGAATGAAAGAAGAAAAACAGCAGAAGAGTTGGCTATAACTAGTGCTTGAAGTATATTTTTAAACATTTAACAAGCAGAAGTCACATTGTTAGGATTTTCTATTTGGCAAAAGATAGAAAATTCTGAAATGATATTATGAAGTCAGTTCAGTTGACATTTCTTTGATTTAGTGGAGCTTCACCAAACATTTGATCTAGTATGCGAAATTTCTTACTTTTTATTTACTGTTTCTATCTGCTGTTAATGGGTGAGTTAAGCTAGAGCTATTCTAAAGGTATAATATAATCCTCTCTTTGAATAATTTAGGCTAAAAGTAAACTTAACTACTTTAACTACTTTATGTAAAATAATATTATATAATTAATCTAAAATTTTTAAAAAGTACTTGAATCACAGTGGCCAAAACAGTCAAATAAATCTGCTAAGCAAAAGGTGGTAGGTACCATGCCAACATCAAATATATGGTCAGTGTCACATGTAAACAGCAGTAAAATGGTGGTTAAAACATGCATCATATAGTGGTGTAAAATATATGTCTACAAGTTTGTTCCTCAGGGATGTGTGAATAGTATCTGAAAACATAGTCTTCATAGTGGTGATTGTAGAGTTTTTACAATGAAGAATTGTGTCAACCAAAAACTGCAGTTATTTTTTAGAGAGAAGTGTTTTTTTGAGCCAGAAGTATTTTTGTTAAAGGATAAACAGAAATCACCAGTCAGACATTCCAGGTTTGAATTACTTTCACTAAAGCAGTCTCTACATCTTTTCTAGACTTTAGTTTTAATTCTGAGTCACTCATTTTATAATCAGCAGTCTCAGATAAAATGTAACATAATTAAAACATCTTGGATTGTATGACATTTCACAAATAAATTCCACACAGAATTGGTTATCAAATCACAGCTGTAGTATGAATAAATCAGTCCTACAATGTTGTTCATTATTTGACAGGAAGTGTCTGCTCAGCTTCTTCAAGGGCTGTTTCTATTTGTTTGTTTTGTGTTTGCTTTTTTGTTTTATTTTGAAGAACAAGCAACTTTCCATCTCTCTGCATTTTCTGTGCAATAATTTTAAGAGATGGATTTCAACAAGTAATAACTAAAGCACTAGTCATAAGACGTAAGTGCCGTGTGTGTTAAGTCTGCCCACAAGAATAGTTATCGCCTGTATTATAGGGAGGTTGATCTTGGTTATCAAATGTAAGCAAAAAGTATTTCAAAATCACAGATTCTTACGCGGCAGTGTGAGTTGGAGTGGTACCCACAGTGTGGTGTTAATAGGAGTGATTTGGGATAGATTTTCCACATCTATCTTTTCCAAGGCATGTTTCAGTGCAATTTTTGTTCGCAGCTTTCTCCTCTCAGATGTTAAGATCAGAGCTTTTCTTGGGAGGATGTTTTTAAAGGGAAATAAGGTGCCTTAATGAGAAAAATATCTCCTTGTCTTGCGCTGGAAATCAGGTGTTTCAGTGTGGTCCATGAAGGAGTTGATTGCTCACCCCTTGGCCCCAGAAGGGTTCACCTAGGTTCAGGGTGCTTGGGGATCCACATCAGTTCCCCCACCTATTTGTCCTGACGCTGGAAAAATTCAGGTCACGAATCTGAGAACAGCCTTGTGTTTTGGCCTTGTGCCTTACTCTCTCATCTGACAACCAGGTCAGCAGCAGGAGAATAGAAAGTGAAGGTAGCTCTCTTGCTTTTTGTTTCTCTTTGACATAGTTGAGCCAAAAGAACAAATGTTAGAACAGAAGGTTAGGACAGGCAGGACTCACAAGAAACCTAGTATTATCTAAAATAATTATTCCAGCTCTGTAACATTTCTCCAAAGGGAAAACAAGGAAACAACAACCAAATGAATACTGAAAGAATGGGTAATACTGGGACTTCAGTTTATCCCTCAAATAACTCACATTCTGTTGAAATGGTATTAGAACCAACTATTAGCCTAATGCTAAGCGCTAATGGCGAGAAGGCAATGGCACCCCCACTCCAGTACTCTTGCCTGGAAAATCCCATGGACAGAGGGCTGCAGTCCATGGGGTCGCACAGAGTCGGACACGACTGAGTGACTTCACTTTCACTTTTCACTTTCATGCATTGGGAAATGGCAACCCACTCCAGTGTTCTTGCCTGGAGAATCCCAGGGACAGAGGAGCCTGGTGGGCTGCTGTCTATGGAGCTGCACAGAGTTGGACACGACTGAAGCAACTTGGTGGTGGCAGCAGCAGCAGCAGCAAGCGCTAATGAGAATGGAATACATAGAGGGAAAGCTGTCCACTTCAGATCAGAAAATAACAGTGTTATTCAGAAATACTAGGACATGTATTCCTCATGTTTCCCAGGTTTTGCAGTAGGCAGTAGAAGTGAGTCAATTATTCTGAGAGCAAAACAGATAAGGTTTGATTAGTGGGCAAATGGCATGTAAAAGAATAAGTAAATGGGAAGAGTCATATTTAAATTTTATTGGTGACTTTTATTAATGCATAGAAGGGGATAACATTGAAATTAACAGTGGGCAGATAAATATTAAAATACAAATTACAGTGGAACATATTGGGGAAGAAATTGGTATAGAAACCAAAGGGAGAGGGGAGTAATGGTTTTGAAGGGTTTTGTGTGTGTGCTCAATTGTGTCCGATTCTGCAACTATAGCCCACCAGGCTCCTCTGTCTATGGAATTTTCTAGGCAGGAATACTGGAGTGAGTTGCCATTTCCTTCTCCAGGGAAGATTTTTCAGGGGATCTTCCAGAACCAGGGATCAAACCCGCATCTCTTAAGCCTTCTGCATTGGCAGGCAGATTCTTTACCACTACGCCAGCTGGGAAGCCCGTAGGGTTTGGCAGTGGTTAAATAAAGAGCATTTGCTAGATGTAGATGGCAGGGAAGGACATTCCAGGTGCAAAGACACAGAGTTTTATATGGTCCTTGATGCCTAGAGAATGGGCAGAAGCTCAATTTGTGTGTGGCAAAGGACGAGAGTGTGTGATATAGATTAACATGTTGGAGAAATACACTATACGCAGACGCAGATGGCCCTTCATTACAAATCTGGACATTTTCTCCACAGTTTTAACCTAGTTGTACTTTAAAACATGGGTTAACAAAACCTTACAATTTAAGCATTGCACTCATTTCACATGCTAGCAAGGTCATGCTCAAAATCCTTCAAGGGAGGCTTCAATAGTACATGAACTGAGAACTTCCAAAATTCAAGCTAGATTTAGAAAAGGCAGAGGAACCAGTGATCAAATCGCCAACATCACTTGGACCATAGAAAAACCAAGAAAAATAGAGAAAAACATCTGCTTCATAGGTTCTGCTAAAGCCTTTGACTGTGTGGATCACACAAATTGTGGAAAATTCTTAAAAAGATGGAAATGCCAGACCACCTTACCAGCCTCCTTTGAAACCTGTATGCAGGTCAAAATGCAACACTTAGAACCAGACATGGAACAATGGACTGGTTCCAAATTGGGAAATGAGTACATCAAGGCTGTATGTTGTCACCCTGCTTATTTCTGTGCAGAGTATATCATGCGAAATGCTGGGCTGGATGAAGCACAAGCTGGAATCAAGAATGCTGGGAGAAATATCAATAACCTCAGATACGCAGATGACACCAGCCTTATGGCAGAAAGTGAAAAGGAACTCAGAGGCTCTTGATGATGGTAAAATAGGAGTGAAAAAGCTGGCTTAAAACTCAGCATTCAAAAAAAGTAAGATCATGGCATCTGGTCCCATCACTGCATTTCAAGTAGATGGGGAAACTATGGAAAAACTGACAGACTTTATTTTGGGGGCTCCAAAATCACTGCAGATGGTGACTGTAGGCATGAAATTAAAACACGCTTGCTCCTTGGAAGAACAGCTATGACAAACCTAGACAGCATATGAAAAAGCAGAGACATTACTTTGCTGACAAAGGTGTGCATAATCAAAGCTTATGTTTTTTCCAGTAGTGATGTGTGGATCTAAGAGGTGGACCATAAAGAAGGCTGAATGCCAAAGAATTGATGTTTTTGAACTGTGGTATTGGAGAAGACTCTTGAGAGTCCCTTGGACTGCAAGGATATCAAACCAGTCAATCCTAAGGAAATCAGTTCTGAATATTCATTGGAAGGACTGATGCTGAAGTTCCAATACTTTGGCCACCTGACGCGAAGAGCCAGCTCATTTGAAAAGGCCCTGATGCTGGGAAAGATTGAAGGCAGGAGGAGAAGGGGACGACAGAGGATGAGATGGTTGAATGGCATCACTGACTCAATGGACATGAGTTTGAGCAAGCTCTGGGAGATGGTGAAGGACAGGGAAGCCTGGAATGCTGGAGTCAATGGGGTTGCAAAGAGTTGGACACGACTGAACAACTGAACAATAACAAATATTTTCAATTATACAGCCCAGGTCTAAAGCTAATGAAGATCCTAAAATTGTTTGTTGAATTGGTTTTACATGGGTTCTACACCACTAAAAAATTGGAAGAAATAAACCTGTGTGTTTACTCTTAATCCACCAGGCTCCTCTGTCCATGGAGTTCTGCAGGCAAGAATCCCTTTCTCCAGGGGATCTTCTCAAGCCAGGGATCAAACCCAGGTCTCCCGCATTGTAGGTGGAGTCTTTACCATCTGAACCACCAGGGAAACACGTACATATATTTGGATTACATTATATCCACAAGAATTATAGGAACTATCTTTCCTAAGGGCTTCCTGGGTGGCTCAGTAGTAAATAATCCACCTGCCAATGCAGGACATACGGGTTTAATCCATGGGTTGGGAGGATCCCCTGGAGGAAGGAATGACTACCTGCTCCAGTATTCTTGGCTGGAAATTTCCATGGACAGGAGAGCCTGACGGGCAACAACCCATGGGGTCACAGAGTTAGACATGAGTGAGCAACTGAGCACACATCTTTTCTAAATCCTGAATATGTCAGGAAATTGGATGCAGCTTAAAGGACATAAAGGATCTATGAAATGTCATGTGCTCTAGAGTTCTAACATGGTTGATTTGATATCTTACATTTGAAATCCACGGTTCCATCCATGCTCTAAGGATGCAGAATTAATTAAGTTATATCATGTTAATTAGGTAACTGCCTTCTCCCCTCATACTTCCATCCGTGCCAAGGTGAACACATCCCAGTTTCCTTAGGAAAGAACATGATTAGAATATGTTGGCAATTCAAGCTGGCCAAGTTTAGCTTGCTTGAAAGAAAATAGGTAGCTGGTGTGTTGCATTTAATTATGGAAGGCTGCAGGATTCCAATGACATATTTACCTCATTTGCCTAGATGATATTCTAATATTTATTGGGTCATTTGAGAAACATCTGCAATACTTAGATAAGATGTGCTGTCTCATCTGGGAAAGTGGACTACAATTCAACTCCACAAGGCCCTGCACTCCTTGTATGAATCCCACTTTATCTTCTGATGTGGTCTCCCCTTTGACCATTTAGCCCACTGGTTAGCACGTAAAACTGGGGCGGCTCCGGTTGTACGTTGGATTCTCCTGAGAGCCAGTGGTCTCTCCACAGTGATGCGTGGCTGCAGCTGTTTACCACAGGCGACCTGGTCCAATGGAGGACAAATGACAGGATCAAATGATCACAGATGAGGAAGTGTTTTTGAACTCTAAGCCAGTATTCAATTAAGAGATTACATTTTAATCATGATAATAATATTGGAGAGCTAGTCCAAGCATGTTGCCATATTAAATCAGTATAATTACCTGTTTATGTGTTTTCCAAACTGATACATTCTGAATCTAAAATTAATAAATTATATGAAGATATTTAATTCAGTGCCATATGTATTTGGAGACATCATAAATTTTTAGTGGAAAATCGAATGAAAGCATTATGTTTGTGCAACATACAAGGAAGATTAGGATTATTTTATGTGTACAAAATAAATTAGTAACTATAATAAGGTATCAATCTGTAGTGTATGATATCTACATTTTATATTAAGTCTTTTATTTCTTTTGGCATTTGCAAGGACAAACAAATAGCATGTCTTTCCCCCTTTCCTTTTGGAGACAGACATGGCATTTGTCAGATGAAAATCAGAATAGCCATTTTAATACAATAACATGATTGAAGATCATGGTGTAGGTGTGTTAGCCAATCGGGCTGCCTCAGAATGCATGCAAGACTTAGGTGGATTTACTCTTGGAACTACAGGAAGCACTGAAAAACTACTGATCATCCTGGGCATGAAGGGGCCCTGGAGGTCTGCTCTCTGAGGGCCAGCTGGCTCTCAAGAGAAGGAAGAATGGGAGTGGCAGAACCCAGTTTCTTATCTGAAATTCACCAATCAGAGAAGTCACTTTTTTCCCCTTGGGGAGCAATAATGGGTAAAGAACCTGCCTACCAGCGCAGAAGACACAGGAGACTCAAGTTTGATCCCTTGGCCAGGAAGATCTGCTGGAGAAGGAAATGGTAACCTACTCCAATATTCTTGTGTGGGCAATCCCATGGACTGCGGACAGAGGAGCCTGGTAGGCTGTAGTCCATGGGGATACAAAGAGTCGGATGTGACTGAGCATGAACCACATATAGGCATTCAGGACTGTTTTCCTGTTAGATACCCCTTTCATCAGAATGTGAAATAAATGATCTCAGATCTAGTGATGAATTACTTTACATGCAGCGTTCACCTCTGTGTGCACCATTCAGGTCATATATTACCTTAACACGTATCGCTTCACTTAATCTTAGAAATCCTGTGTGTATGTGTGTGTGTATGAGTGTGCGTGTGTAGTTATCTCCCATTTTATTCATTGGGATGGCCAAATCAAATAATTTAATTAAATGTTCAAAATATTAAGCATTGTGGCCCAGATAAGAGAAAAGGCAAAGCCGAGACACGGAAGTCCAGTGACCAACTGGTATACTGCCCTCAAAAATTCTAAAAGGTTTCCAGTCTAAGCATACATAGGAATTCTGAAAATTTTAAATCCCTGAGAAAGGTGAATTTGGCAACTTCAAGATTATTAATAGTGCCTAAAACACACAAATCAGAATCAATGCATAAAGTACATAATAGTAAAATGAAGACTATTGTATAAAATCACCTTTTAGTCAACATGATTAAAATGCCCAAGGGATAACTTTGAAACAATGTAAATATTTCTCATTTTATTTTATCTGTGGAGCTGTGATATTTGCAAGTGTTCCAAAGGTGCCTTTTTCACTTTTTATCCTCCTGGTACTAAGTGCAGCAGAAATAAATTACTGATTCCCCTTGGTTTTAATCACCTACCTAATAAGTGTTTCTTAGCGACCGAACTGAACTGAACTGATGAAAAATACTAGCTAGTAGTGTGAACAAAAATTATCTTTTCTTACCCAGAGTTCTTATTTCTGTATAGAAGTTCTTTTAGTAAAGTTGGCCAAATAATATAACATATAAAATGGAAACATTTGAGAGTGAAAGGGAGTTTGATTGTTAGTCTGAGACAACAAGCATAAACTGGCACATACTAAGAAAAATACTGAATTATAAAGAAGCAATTTGATGTACCTCATTTAGCATGACCTTTGTTTGCTGCTGCTGCTGAGTCTCTTCAGTCGTGTTTGACTCTGTGCAGCCCCATAGACGACAGCCCACCAGGCTCCCCTGTCCCTGGGATTCTCCAGGCAAGAACACTGGAGTGGGTTGCCGTTTCCTTCTCCAATGCATGAAAGAGAAAAGTCAAAGTGAAGTCGCTCAGTCGTTTCTGAACGACCCCATGGACTGCAGCCTACCAGGCTCCTCCGTCCATGGGATTCTCCAGGCAAGAGTACTGGAGTGGGGTTAGGGAGCATATAACCTATACACAAGCTCCAACTCTACCATTGGTCAGAGCTGGTTACATCAGTGCTATTCAGTGCACAGCCCTTTGGTGACCTGTTTGTTACTCATCTGTAACAAGTTAAGAAACTTGTATTGAAATGTAAATGTTCAGTCATAAGTCGTGTCTGACTCTTTGTGACACCATGGACCCTCCAAGCTCCTCTATCCATGAGGTTCTCCAAGAAAGAATACTGGAGTGGGGTGCCATTTCCTTCTCCAAAAATGTAAATGTACTGTTACGAAACATAGATATAGTCAGGTGACACTGTTTTGTAGCCTGCCTCTCAAAAAGGAAACAGTGAGTCAAGTTATATTATGATTAATACTCTGGCACTGTTTTCTTTTTAACTTTGTCAAATAAGGTTTTTTAATTGAAGTATAGTTGATTTATAATTTTGTAATTTACAATTATTTCTATACAGCAAAGTGATTCACTTATACTTAAATATATATATGCTTTTTAAATAATCTTTTCCATTATGGTTTATCATAGGATATTGAATATTGTTTTCTGTGCTATACAGTAGGACCTTATTGTTTATCCATTCTATATATAAAAGCTTATATGTGCTAAGCCCAACCTCCCACTCCACCCGTCCGCTAACCCACCCCCGTCTCAGCCACTACCTGTCTGTTCTCTATGTCCAGGGCACTGATTTCTCACCCCCTACGAACTGACACTTTGCCATAATCAAATGTATTTCACCAAAAGTGGCAAGAGACAGAGGCACTTTACCTCATAGACATTCAGGGAGTAAGTCTTCTTCTATCTTGGAATGATGCTTTACTCAAAGATTAAGCTCTTGGATAAAGTTTTAGGAGCTAGCCTGGAGAAGATAATAGTCACCTCTTCAGCTTGCTGCTCATTGTCCAGAACTAGTCACATGGCTCCAATCTAACTATAAGAGAGGTTGGGAAATGTAGTTGTCTAGTGAGTCAATTAATTTAAAAATTAGGAGAAGTCTGACAATCGGGACTACACTTTATGAATCACATTTACAATCCACGAGAAGTAAAAGTTGGATTAACTGGGCTCATTTAGGTTAAGAGTATAACTGTGCCATCCAATGTCACATAACTATAATAATTAAAGAATTGTTGTAGAATATATTTATTATAAAAATAGCATATAATAGTTCAGGCATAGTCATTTTAGGATTTTGTGTGATAAAGACATCTAATTTTGTATTTTACCAATTAAAAAGAGCGTCATTGCTCTTGTTCTTTATTCCCTTTAATGGCATAGTAATTTTGTGAGACATGTATTTTTATATCCATTTTGCATATATTGAAACTATGGAACAAAAAGAATAAAAAACTTTGCTGAAAGTCATTTTTTGGGGAAACAATAATTAATACCTGCTATATTCTAAGCATTAGCCATGGGTTAAAACAAGGATGAAAAAAAAATAAATCTAGATTTACTTACTTCCTTTTTATACTGTTGTTATAAAGAACAACTTCTACGTGATAGTAGGGATATCTTTTAACTGAAGTTGTTCTTTATTACAAAATTTGGGGCTCAGAGTATGCGTGTCATGGCTGATCAAATAGTTGCTCCATTTTGGTGATAAATGGAAGAACATGAACAAGGCTCGCCTCTCCAGTGTGCTACACATTATGAAAGTTAAGAGAGAGGCATAGAATGTTATTCCTGAGGAGACATCACTCAGGAATGTTTGCCCTTGAGTTGAAGTAAATCAAGGAACACAGTATTTTTATTCATCAAATATAACATTATGAAAGTTTAAAAACTCAGTTACTTTTTGCTCATTTTAATGATATTCTATATTATATGCTCTTATATATAGTTTAATGGAGTTCTTCAAAGGATTATACTAGTATTCTCCATGTTTTCTTTTTTCTTCTAAAAGTCACCTGGTTAATTAAGAACACGGAGCTAATGGTGCTGTAACCGAGAGATTCATACACCAGAGATATTTCACTTAGCTTCTTCAGTTCCAAGAAACTCAACCCAACCATGTTTTTCAAAAATGTATGCAATTATGTACACAATACTTAAAATTTGGGGGAGAATAAAGTATGAAGCAGGACCAATCAGGAATAAATATTAATTGAGAGTGCATACTTAACTGAGAGTAAGTCAGTGGTATTATCTCTGTACACAAAGAACAGCGGAGTATACTGAATTTAATAGATGGGACTACAGTCATTATTTATTTAAGGGAGATTTTTAGGAACTTTTTGTAGTATGATACCTGAAAAAGATATGAAAGTTTTAGCTGTATGAAACTTTCAGGGTGAAATGTGAAACTCTTTTCTATGGTTTCGGATTTCATTTTGAAACTCAAAACTCAGCCCCATTTTGGAGGGTTTGCAGACGTTGGCTACATCCAAGCATCTCACAGGCTTTGATCTCTGCTAACCTTTTTATCCATTACAGGAACTTGGAGCCTTATATTTTAAGTCTGCCTACCTCTTGGTAGGTCACATACTTTTGTGAGTCAACAGTAGCAGAATAATATGTTGTTACTGTAAGATGGCAAAAGTTCTTTAGACATTATTCAGTATGAGCCATTTTTCTGAGGAAGAAGCATTCCTAAACCCAACTACAATAGAAAACAATTCTTGACATTTGTGTAGTAATTGGCAAAGGCTGAGTTATACTGTAGTTACAAACAACTCCAAATTTCAGTGGTCTGAAAAACCAAGTTTTGATTTTCAGTGATACAGCCGGCCTCATGTGGTCATCAGGGCAGTTCTGTCCACTGCATTCACTCAAGAATCCTGGATTGTGGAAGCTGCAGGAGGAAGCGGATATGATGAATTACCTGTTGGTAATGATCTTTTACTGGGCGTATCATGTCTGTCATATGCCATTGGCCAAAAAGTCGCATAAACTTGCCTAGTTTGAAAGTGAGTGGGGAAAGGCAGTCCTTCCCTCTGAAGGCCATCCTTTCATAAGCATGCAAGGATAAAAGAACTGTACCAACTGTGAGCATCCCTGTATTCTATCTTCAAGTTGAGAGACATAGAGAAATAAAAAAATCTATTCAATTTTACTGTTCCAAAACTTCCTAGAAAATATATTTTATTTTAAATGTTGGAATTTCACACTCAATGATCTTTCTGTGTGTGTGTGTATGTGTAATGTGATTATTAGAGCACACTCCCAAGCCAAAGCTTAGGTCTTTCACTAACTAGATTGGTGACCTCAGGCATCTTGCTTAACATCTTTGTGTTTCATCTCTAAAGTGGTTCTAATCAGTCACCAGTTTATAAGGCCATTGTGAGAATTTAGAGAGAAAATACATGCAAGGGCCTAAGGCAGATCCTGCCACAAAATGGACACTCAGTACATATTATTGTGGCACTGTTTTTATTTCCTCCTTTTAAATCCTCTCAGTCTATTTAGATTTTTAATGTCATTTTTGTCTCTTAGAATCTTGTCCTTCACCCCATAAACCTATGTGGTTATCAATGCCTTGAAGTTAATTCCTTTAATGGAGGCATCAGCAAACTATGGTCCTATGAGTGGAGAATAGCTTCCATATTTTTAAAGGATTTTAAAAAGCAACAACAAGAATAATTGTGATGCAGAACCTGAAATATTCACTGTATGACCCTGTTCACAAAAGTTTGCCAGTCCTTACTCTAAAGCCTTGTAGCTGTGGCCCCTTTTCAAAAGTGACAAATACATTTATTCCATTGCTATCTTATTCCTCATCTCGTTTTCTGATCCTGGTTGACTTCCCAATACCCAGCTTTCACACCTCAGATTTCTCCCTGGAGGATAAGTGGTTAGGACAAGGACATTTTCTACTTAATTTTATTCCTAAGTTAATATCACTTCAGTTCAGTTCGGTCACTCAATCGTGTCTGACTCTTTGCAACCCCATGAACTGCAGCACGCCAGGCCTCCCCTGTCCATCACCAACTCCCGGAGTTCACTCAGGCTCAAGTCCATTGAGTCCATGATGCCATCCAGCCATCTCATCCTCTGTCATCCCCTTCTCCTCCTGCACCCAACCCCTCACAACATCAGGGTCTTTTCCAATGAATCAACTCTTCGCATGAGGTGGCCAAATTATTGGAGTTTCAGCTTCAGCATCAGTCCTTCCAAAGAACACCCAGGGTTGATCTCCTTCAGAATGGACTGGTTGGATCTCCTTGCAGTCCAAGGGACCCTCAAGAGTCTTCTCCAACACCACAGTTCAAAAGCATCAATTCTTCGGCACTCAGCTTTCTTCACAGTCCACCTCTCACATCCATACATGACTTCAGGAAAAACCATAGCCTTGACTAGATGGACCTTCATATGCGAAGTCGTGTCTCCACTTTTGAATATGCTGTCTAGGTTGGTCATAACTTTCCTTCCAAGGAGTAAGCGTCTTTTAATTTCATGGCTGCAGCCACCATCTGCAGTGATTTTGGAGCCCCCAAAATAAAGTCTGACACTGTTTCCCCATCTGTTTCCCATGAAGTGATGGGACCAGATGCCATGATCTTCGTTTTCTGAATGTTTTAAGCCAACTTTTTCACTCTCCACTTTCATCAAGAGGCTTTTTAGTTCCTCTTCACTTTCTGCCATAAGGGTGATGTCATCGGCATATCTGAGGTTATTGATATTTCTCCCAGCAATCTTGATTCCAGCTTGTGCTTCTTCCAGTCCAGCGTTTCTCATGTACTCTCCATAGAAGTTAAATAAGCAGGGTAACAATATATACAGCCTTGACGTACTCCTTTTCCTATTTGGAACCAGTCTGTTGTTCCATGTTGAGTTCTAACTATTGCTTCCTGACCTGCATATAGGTTTCTCAAGAGGCAGGTCAGGTGGTCTGGTATTCCCATCTCTTTCAGAATTTTCCACAGTTTATTGTGATCCACACAGTCAAAGGCTTTGTCATAGTCAATAAAGCAGGAATAGATGTTTTTCTAGAACTCTCTTCCTTTTCCCATGATCCAGTGGATGTTAGCAATTTGACCTCTGGTTCTTCTGCCTTTTCTAAAACCAGCTTGAACATCTGGAAGTTCACAGTTCATGTATTGCTGAAGCCTGGCTTGGAGAATTTTGAGCATTACTTTACTAGCGTGTGAGATGAGTGCAGCTGTGCAGTAGTTTGAGCATTCTTTGGCATTGCCTTTCTTTGGGGATTGGAATGAAAACTGACCTTTTCCAGTCCTGTGGCCATTGCTGAGCTTTCCAAATTTGCTGGCATATTGATTGCAGCACTTTCACAGCATCATCTTTCAGGATTTGAAATAGCTCAACTGGAATTCTATCACCTCCACTAGCTTTGTTCGTAGTGATGCTTTCTAAGGCCCACTTGACTTCACATTCCAGGATGTCTGGCTCTGCGTGAGTGATCACACCATCATGATTATCTTGGTCGTGAAGATCTTTATTGTATAGTTCTTCTGTGTATTCTTGCCACCTCTTCAGCAATGGTAAATATTTACTGGATTGTTTACTGAGCATCAGATTAAGTTAGTTAATACTGAAGCTTCTTAGAGAAGAATTGATAATTTGGGCACTACCTGAGGAGAACTTCTCTTTTAAGATGGGAAAAAGCCTGGGGGGATCCAGGAGAAAGAGGTAAGTTGTTGGAACAGGGAAAAAAAAAAAGGTAAAGAATAAGTGCGAAGAAGGCAACGGCACCACATTCCAGTATTCTTGCTTGGAAAATCCCATGGATGGAGGAGCCTGGTGGGCTGTAGTCCATGGGATCGCAAAGTCAGATACAACTGAGCAACTTCACTTTCATGCATTGGAGAAGGAAATGGCAACCCACTCTGGTGTTCTTGCCTGGAGAATCCCAGGGCCAGAAGAGCCTGGTGGGCTGCCTTCTCTGGGTTCACACAGTCGTACATGACTGAAGCGACTTAGCAACAGTAGCAGCAGCAAGGAATAAGTGATGGAGCGAGAGAGGTGAGTGAGGATCACAGGGTATTCAGAGAGGTATTCATTCATTCTTTCTACACATATTTTAAAATGCCATGTTGGAAAAACATCACTATAGACATGGGACATGATGGTGAACAAAACAAAATAAAGAAACTAGACCATCATAAAGTTTACATTCTTGAAGACAGATTGTAAACAAATAATTAGAACCTTTCACATAGTTCGAAGGCAAATCATTATCACATTAGTTTTATGAACTTGGGTTGTATTATCCTAATATTGTCTGTGGAGACTGATACAGACATGTACTGGAATCATTTCATGCTAGCTCACAAGAGCAAGGTAAATGGAGGTAGATTTGGGGAATTAGTTTTTAAACACAACCATTGTTTAAAATTAAATAATGTAGACTTATAATTAAATAAATTGTGGCTCAGTGGTAAAGAGTCCGCCTGCCAATGCAGGAGACACCAGAGACACAGTTTTGATCCCTTGGTTGGGAAGATACCCTGGAGGAGGAAACAGCAACCCACTTCAGTATTCTTGCCAGGAATATCTCATGGACAGAGGAGCCTGGCAGGCTACAATCCATAGGGTCTCAGAGAGTCAGACACAACTGCGTGACTGAGACCACACACAAATACTCCAAACCTATCACATCCTTATCATTTTGCTACTCTTTACTATTAGCTATGCTATTGAGATTATTCATATCATTTATATCCCGATGGTAGACATGTTATAATGGTGTGCACCCAGCTCAATACCAACTGATTAGCAAGTCATAGAGCCAGAAGTCCAACTTTCAAATCTCAATGACTCCAATCTGCCTATCCTTACACTTCTCAAATCATAGTTCTTGGACAGTCTGCATCGGATCCCCCAGCAGGTGTTAAGCACTAGAGATTCTTGGATCTTGAACCAAAGCTCCTGATTCAGAATTTCTGGAACTGGGGCCAAAGAACCTGGAAACTTCTTATTCACTGTAGGCTATTTACATGCTCTTTCTAAAATAAGAGAACCATGTGTTCTTCATCATATTTTTTCTCAAACATTATCTTTCTAAACAATAAGATTCCACAATCTGAAATAAATTGTGATTTTGAGAGAGTACAGAAAGAAGAGGTACTTGCAAGAAAAATGATTTTTCTTTACTTCTTTGGCTAAGTTATTATTGGAAAGAAAGTTTAGTGGACATGCTTTATCTATCTATCGATACACATCTATATTTACTTAGGTATATGCATGTGTATGGTATATACATGGATGTATATATGTGTGTGATTCATACTGTATATGATAATCTTGGTCAAGTATGTTCAAATGGCAACAATAGAAACTTCACAGAGCCACTCTAATGCTCCCTTTCCTCATACCTTGCTGAGAGATCATGCGCTCTTATTATCAAGGATTTCTCAGGAGGGGTATATTCTGTAAGATCCTCCTGATTTAGTCAAAGCCAGATAGCAAAAGAAAACAGCCAGCCACCTCATGTGCTTTTCACCGGTCTAAAAGAATCAGAGTGATTCCCCAAGGTCTGAACCTTATTCCTTCCTGTAGTATATCAACTTCCAAAGGATTTTAAAGAATACAGCACAACAGGGTAGTCACTTAAGGCAGAAAATGCGTCTTCACCAATGCGGAGCCTCCTGTTGGAATGGATTAATCATCAAAGTCGATTATTCTGTCAAATTCTCCAAGGGTGAAATCACACATCTTGCCACTGGTGTGTGGGGCCGGCATTACCTTCATCTTACTGGCACAGATACAAACTGTGAGTAACTTGTATGCACTGCAAAGGAGGAAGTGCTGATGCATCTAAAAGGGAGCTGCTTCTCCAGCAGCACCTGCCCAGAAGTTGCTGAAAAATTATACTCCATGCCTGTCTTTCAATATTCCCTACTGATAGGTCAGCAGTTATTACAAAACTCCTGATAAGAATCTGCTTGGTGCTTCTGGGATCATGTTAACCAAAATGGAACCACTGAGTCAGAGAAAAGCAGAGAGATGAATCAGAGAAGCTAACATCTCTGTCTTTTTGCCAGTTTATATCATATCCAACCTTCAGGGCAGAAGCAAATTCTTAACTCTTTGCAGGGTTTTCCCCGTCACTACAGAGAGTTTATCCCTTGCCCTGTTCTCGTTGTCTCGCTGATTCTCTGGCCACCACCGCACTCTCATTGCTTCCAGTGTTTACTGATATTTATCTTGCATTATTGGCATTTCCTTATATGTACTTCTCTGATGGGTTGCTTAGCTCTTTTAGGCTAGAAATATGCCATAGCTTTTTCTATGGCCTCTGCAATATTGAGCACGTGGTAGATACTTAATAAATTCTAGTTGGTTGACATATTAAAGGGAATGATATTGTTCTCCGGCTTTGGTAATGAATTTTTATATTTAAAAAATGTTTCACTTGAAAGTTACTGCGTCAATCATGAAGTATTTTCTTTTTCTATCCTTAGAATCTAGAATAGAAACAGAATTAAAATTATTAATATTTGAGAGCAGAGAAGAGCAGATCGTGTTACTATTTGCATAGTGTGCTATGGCTTCCTGTTGAAGCCTCACGTGCATTTTTCTTCCGCGTCCCAGAGGAGGAGCCCCACGTTCCGGTGGCAAAAGTAGGCTCAGAAATGACAAATAGCTTACCTATCATCTTATGGTTAGGAAGTAGCTAGGCTGGGACTTGAACTCATGACATTCGACTCCAAGTTTTATACTCTTTCCAGCACAGCACCTACTATCTAGAGACGGAGTCCTTGTCTTTATCAGTAAACACTTTGTGACCTTAAGTCATGACACCTCACTAAGAAGCTCTTACATCAACAATAAAATAAAATAACTAGGGCCCCAACGTTTAGTCATCTAAAATGTGAGGTCATGTTATTATGCAGTCACTGGTCACCGCCATCCTGAGCTACCTGGAACTTCTAAGCCTTGGCTTCTGGAAGTAATCCCTGGCTGCAATTTAGCGCCACCTGGTGGCAATTGTTCAGCCTGGCTCAAAAAAATCGAATGGGGATGATTATGCATGGGATGGATGCTAGAACATCTAGAATAGGAACAGTAGTTCCAAGAATCTCTGGATTCATTAATGCCAATTACTTGTGTCTGGTGCAAAAAAACACAAAATTAGTCCTGGAGAATAACCCTCAGCCTCCAAGAGAAAATGAGAACTTTAGTGTACTCCCATTTTTAAACAGTGGCTGGATGGAGAATAGAAGTTATTCACTAGTCAGATTATATCTGAATTTATATAAACATCAGGCACATTATTGCAAGATGTAATTGTACTTTGAATTCTTGTGCTAAAAATCAAGTGAGATAATGTCTTTGAAAAGGGCTTTTGCAAAGTTTAAGGCACTAATAGAATGCAAGGGATTATCATAAATTGGTAATTCCTTTAGAGAAAATTGTCCAGTGTTAATAATAAATATGACAAAATATGCATTTTTTTAATTTTAAGTCCATACATTCTGCTGCTCTGATTTGTCCTTGCCCTGATTCTGTCTTCAAAAGAATTCTGAAAAACAAAGTCGACTGATCCCTAGTTCAAAAACTCTTCAATAATTCATACCTCCCCAAACCCCTCATTGCTTGTTATTAAAACACAATTCCAGTGCCTTACTTTGCCGTGTTTATGTACCCCCATTTTACATATATTTCCTTATTTAGCCTCTACAGAAATTCCATTTAACAAATGAGGCCCAGTTGTAGAGAGATGGCTTATTAAAGATCATCCATTTATTAAATGTCAAATTTGATCCTCTAACTCAAAGTCCACTAGCTCCAATTATATTACTTTTTCTACTGCTTCTTCCTTTGTCTGACATTTGTGGTTTTGTATGATCTTACCCCGAACTATTTTTCCAAGTTCATTTTCAGCCCCTTCTAGTTTATTCTTCTGCATAGGCATGCCTTTTCAAATCTGAAATATTTTACAAGTTGTCATCTGTAAAGCTTATATACTTACAAAACCCAGGCAATGGTGATGTCTGGATCAGCACCACCATCATCCCAATCACCAGTTAAATTGTGCTAATGGTAATTGAGATGCCTCACAGTATAAATGTACTGTGTTAATTGTGTGTTCGTTAGAATCACCATGTCTTTTCACTGGTCTTGTAAATGATACAAAAAAAAAAAAACCACACACACACACGCACACATACCATAGACACTTCAGTGCTAAATAGAACAAAAGTGTAACCAAAACCAAAAAAGCTTATTAGGCATATTTGGACAGCCTTGGGTTTGTTTCCTCTCACAGACATTTATTAACTTGTCAAGAGCATATTACCTAATCTCCCTGAACCTCAATGTTGTCTTAGGTAAAATGGGGATGTCCCTGTTGGTCCAGTGGTAAAGAATCTGCCTGCAGTGCAAGAGACTGCCTGCAGTGCAGGAGACGCAGTTTCATGCCCTGGGCCGGGAGATCCCCTGGAGAAGGAAACTGCAACCCATTCCAGTATTCTTGCCTGGGAAATGCCATGGACAGAGGAGCCTGGTGGGCTACAGTCCTTGGAGTCATGAGAGTCAGACACAACTTAGCGACTAAACCACCACCAACTACTATAATTGCAGAAGCTTTATCCTAAAATATTTATAAAGAAGAGTTTTAGGTAATATTAATACATATACAGAGTGCTTACCACAAATTATAGTAACAAGTAAAACTCATTATATATTAGTTATTATCATTGTTATTATATTTAGCGATGTTGTTACTACTGTTAGTCATTACACTCCTCATTGTGCCTGATTATCTGGGTAAGATCAAAGCCAACTGGAATGAACGATATAATTAATAGACTGATAAGTGTCTCCATACCAGCAGTCCTTTGTAATTAATATTTTATGATGGGTTCCATTTTCAGATTAAATTTAACAGCCTTGATAGCTATGCAGAGGCCAATACTGAAATACTGAGTCATCTCATTGGATAATTTTCTGTTAGAAGTAACGGGTGTCGAGTTTAAATGACACTTCACTGGAGCCACAGCCATCCTTAACATGCAGAGAAAACTTTCCTCAATTTACATGTCACGTTTACCCTACATAGAGCATACATTTATTTGAAAGATGTCATTAGGACCTCCAGTAACCTGGCCATAGTCAGTGATTGTAAGTGAACTAACAACCATCTAGGGATGAAAACAAATGGACAGAAAGTCAATTTATTATCTACATCACTCTGCTGGTGTTCTTAGAAGCTGTCCTGTGTGCCTTCCATTCTGAGTCACCCCTGCTCTGTCAGTGTCCTTTTTCAAGATTCACTTTTCCATGTTTTACACAGTTCACAAGACTTAGCTCTCAAGTTTCCCATAAATGAATATTGAAACAGAATGAATTACCTTGATATCTAAAACTGTAATCCTAAGTTTACAGAGTTTTCTTATTTGTTTATGATTACTTACTCTTATTTATGATTAACTTTATCTATGATTAATTTACTATTTATTAATCACTAATAAATAGCTAGTGTTCATTATATTGAGCGGGTACCCCAGCACAGTTTTGTTAAAACCTTGGAGCTACAGATCAAGCTCAGTTATTTCATGAAAAGTATCTCCAGGTAGCCTAATTTCAAGAGAACATCTCACTGCCCTGCCAGTCAGCCAGATCACTGTTATTTTCTTTAAGGAGAAAGTCTGACTTTGTTTTCCAATTCAATTAAGCATGTTAATTCATGTCCCCAGAACCATATTCTCTCTTCTGAATTTGATCCATAAATAGATATATAGAGAAAGCATGAACCCTTACCAAGAGTTGTGTCACCTGGAGGGAAGAAGCCCCAGCCCACTTCAATATTTCAGATGTGCTTTTAAAGCACTTTCCCTTTAACAGAGGGGCTTCCCACGTGGCACTAGTGGTAAAGAACCCACCTGTCAATGCAGGAGACTTAAGAGCCCTGGGTTCAGTCCCTAGGTTGGGAAGATCTCCTGGGGGAAGGCATAGCAACCCACTCCAGTAGTCTTGCCTGGAGAATCCCATGGACAGAGGAGCCTGGCGGGCTATAGTCCATAGGGTCGCACAGAGCTGGACACGACTGAAGCGACTTAGCGTGCACACATGCACACACACGCACACATACACACATGCACACACACACGCGCGCCTTTAACAGAGGCTGTATCCTAGAGCTTTCCCTTTGTTTTGGCAAGCTAGGGTTTTTAACACTTTGCTGTGAGGCACTGTAGAAATGGATTGTACCTTTTATTTGTAAAGATAGAAGTGGACTTCTGTGAATGGAAGGGCAAAAGAGAGAACTAGTGAAAATGAAACTACATTGTTGAGAACTTAGAAAATGATTCCCTTGAATCACCTGTGCAGGCGAAATCCTGGAACATATGGTACTTTGAACAGTTCACATACCCCAGTTAAGAGACAGCTGCTCCAAGACACAGAGCATGATACAAACTTGCATTCAGTAAGTAAGTATGGAATGAATGATTTCACCACAGTTTATTTAGCCTTCTATTTTGTATGCTGCTGGTGCTAAGTCGCTTCAGTCGTGTCCGACTCTGTGCGACCCCACAGACGGCAGCCCACCAGGCTCCCCGTCCCTGGGATTCTCCAGGCAAGAACACTGGAGTGGGTTGCCATGTCACTTCAGTCATGTCTGACTCTTTGTGATCCCATGGACTGTAGCCCACCAGGCTCCTCTGTCCATAGGATTCTCCAGGCAAGAATATTGGAGTGGGTTGCCATGCCCTTTTCAGGGGCTCTTCCCCATCCAGAGATCGAACCCATGTCTCTTATGTCTCTTGCACTGGCAGCAGGTTCTTTACTACTACATTTATAGCCATATATATTTATATGTAAATAGATAGCTATAAATATATTTCATATAAATTTAATAGATTATTAGCATAAAATTAATGAGACTGCATGTCTTGTTAATTTTGTATGATATATAAATATTCTGTACTATAAAACACATTATATTTTATACTATATAAGCTGAGATAATGTATATGGTATCTCATTAAAATTTATGTAAAATTATATAATCTGACCACGTTCTAGATATGTCAAAAGTCATTTTATCTATTTGTTGTTATTATTTGAGTACAGCTACTACAAAATTTAAAATTACATACAAGGCTAGCAAATATATTTCTGTAGATGTTGCCAGACTTGTTGGATACAAAAGCCTAATGTTTATCCTTGTCCCTTTGAAATTTTTCTCTTTATTTCCCCCTCTGCTTACAAAAAGCTTTATTTCCTGTCTATCAAAATATTTTCTAGACTAGGTCTAAATTTCTGTTTTATTGAATAGTGGTAAATTCTTTGGATCTTTATTTCTGTTATTTTTAATTGTTTCATTTTCTTCCTTGGATACGACTATATTTTTGGATAAGATTTCTTTCTCTGCTTCTGCAGTGCACCATCTAAAAGCCCCTCTGCCTTGTTTTCCTAATGGAGAAATTTTTAAATGTGCACTTGCATAACTGATTCAGCTTCCTACAGTGTCAGTTCTGTTGTCTAGCCTCCAAGAAATCTTATTTTTCTTTTACAGTTGTTTGCTTAAAATGATTCCTTTCAGTCCTATCCAGACACCTTTGCACATCAACTGATATTTCCTTATGGCTTTTTCCCCCTCTGTCCTATACTTCGATGTCTTCCTATCTTTTATTGTTGATATAATTTACTTTCTGAAAAACTTGCATGTTGCAAGTCATTTTTAAAAGTATATGGTTCCTCTAAGTCAGACAGTGTATACTTTTCCTTCTTTTTAGTAAATTATCTAGGCTATTCAAATTTCCTCATCCTTGAATGAGAAGAGAGACTTGGAAATTCCAGAACTGGTTTTTCCCAGGAGACCAACGGGATTGCTCTCCATCAATTAGAATACTTTTTAGGGACAGGGGATACTATTCACAACTGTACCAATACTAGAGACATAAATTGGGATGCAGGATTGCTCTACCTTAACCTCATTCTCTGTTATGTGAACAGTGGTCCAGGGATCCTTTTCAGAGCTATAGCAGGAAGGTTGGAGACACAGCTGAGAACTCAGAACCTAGTTTCTATGATTTACCAGTGTTCAGTAGATTGTATATGCTGCACTAAGAAGGCTTCTCCTTGTCCCTCCCTCTCTCCCTCTCTAAGTTCTTACCTCCAAAGGAGGCAGTGCCCTAAGCAAATCTCTTCTATTTATTCTTTCCATGTATCGTCTCTCCAAGTAGCTTTCTTTCCAGGTAATTAATTTAGGGAAAGAAGTAGTTGGATAATTGAATAGACAGGTTCTTATGAATAGAGGTAGAAAACAGTATCCTGATCATGTCACAAAATAGAGGCAAAATATCCCAAGATACTGTGGAAGCAGTTTACAGGAAAGAGAGAAGAAAAGTTGCTTACTTTTTAACTATATAGATTTGTTCTATTTTCTGCTTGTCTAGCCATTAATTGCTTTATGTAGTATAATTCAGTGGCCTTTCAGCTGGGGAAGTTCCTTCAGTTTCTAACAGTTAACTTTTGGATGTCTCAAGGATGCTCTGATTTTTTTTTTTTTTTTCATCTTCTGGTTCTTTGCTTGGGTATTTTAATAAAAAAATGAAGAGGCTACATCATGATTACCAGTGATGTTAGATTTTAATTTTTATCATTGACTCCTACATAATACTTAGCATCATGTAAAATTGAAATCTTCCTTCTTCTCCCTATCTGGAGAGGAGAAGGCTGAAGGGGACCCAATGGTTAATAGTGATTTGTAGTGATAAAGAGGGGAACTAGTTTTTGTATTGTGTAAAGAAGTGGTTCAACAAAGAACAACTACTCCCAAGAATCTTCTGAGCTACTCAACTCTGCCAAGGAGCTCTCTCTTGGTACCTTCACAGATAGGCCCCATCATCAAATAGCCAGCAGAAGCTTTCCTTTTTAGTATCAAGGTCTGCTTTGTATGAGTACAAGTCAAGGCGATGAGGATCAGAAACATTAAGATGGCATTCCTGATCATAAATGAGTTTATAGTAATAATAAAATTAGCAGAATATCACATCCTAAGCATCCAGTAAATAAGTGATTCAGGTGATAGTTGCAGCAAGGACCTAGGGAGAAGCTGCCCACTGTGGGCTACTGGAAAGCATCGCGATGGAAGGAATATGTGCATTAAGATCTGGCAAGACAGGAGCCCTCTGATAAGTTAGGGAAGGACTTTAGCAGGGAACTGTGAGTAAACACTAGGGTAGGAATGTGTGTAGGACATTCAGAGGACAGAAGAGTTTGGAAAGTAGACAGGGGTTATATAAAGGAATGGCAACAGACAAATTTGGTTACATGAGTGATAATAAAGTTGAATCCGTTTGTAGGGCCAGGCTAATGTGAAAATAATAAATCTGTAGAAATGTTGAATCATCCTCAAAATGATCTTTCATTATAAAGTTAAATTTATAAATTTATTTATAAATTTAAATTTAAAATGTTCACTGTACAAGTTTCTTTGTTGTTTGAGATTTTGATTGACGTTCTGTTTTTTCTTAAAGAAACATCTAATGAAACCATGGACTGTGGGACTTTTGGGTGGCTCTTCAGTTCTTTTATGACACTTCTGAAACTAAAGCTTTTTTAAAAAGTTGCAAATACTTGTTCAATTTCTATTTAAGGAATCAAATAGTTTTGACCTGTTCTCTCAGCAGAAGGTATTCAAAATTTTGTCACCTGTGAGCAAATCAACACAAACTATGTAATGAATGAATAAATAAGTAGCCATCACTACATAGTACTTTGCTCAGGTTACAAACTAATTATAGCACTTACCTCATTACAGTGTGGCTTTTAGTTGAAAACAGGATAGAAAGTCAGAAATCACAGCGCAATCAAGACAAGTGGAAATTCAACAGTAGACAAAGGAAAGAAGCTACATTAGATAAAAGAAATACTAAGATAAAAAAGCAAGGAATCCAAGTAGATCATGGTATGTTAACCAAAATCAAGCATAAACCATAATAGAAAAGAATATGAAAAAGAATGCCTACATATGTATAACTGAGTCGCTTTGCTGTACAGCAGAAATTAACACACATTGGAAGTCAACTATACTTCAGTAATTTTTTTTCAGTCAAGCAGTCTGTGTGGCTGAAGTGTTAGATTCATGGAGAGATGTCATGAGAGATGAGATCAGCAAGACAGATTTGGAGACTTCCCTGGTGGACCAGTGGTTAAGTCTCCATGTCCATTCAATCCCTGGTAAGGGAATTTCTACATGCTGTGCAGTGTGGGCCCCCAAAAAAGATAATTTTGAAATCAGACTGTGAAGAGCTCAAACCACTTCTTGAACAAGTGTGTAGATAAATTTTTGTATGATTTTCATTAAAAATTATAATAGTACTCATATTAAAGAAGAGAATAAAGTTATTGAAAATATGTCATAAATTCTGAACTATCTAAACATTTAGTCTCTACTAGAACTTATAGAACCTAGGGACTCTTTATTCCCAATGGTTCCAAGAGCCTAGATGTTAACTTATCACTCAGAATTTGCTGTTGTTCAGTCCCTAAGTTGTGGCCAACTCTTTGGGACCCCATGGACTGCAGCACACCAGGCTCTGAATAGACTGGAATAAGCTGCAATAACAAAGGATTCTAAAATTTCAGAGCCTTAAACAAACAATGTTCCATATTCATCAAAAGTCAGCCCTAGGGACTTCCCTGGTGGGGCAATGGGAAAGAACCTGCCTGCCAGTGCAGGGGGCATGGGTTCGATCCCTCTTCCGGGAAGATTCCACACGCTGAGGAGCAACTAAGGCTGTGTGCCATGACTCTGGAAGCCCACGCTCTGCAACGAGAGAAGCCACCACAATAAGTATGCATAAGGCAAGGAAGAGAAGCCCCCACTTGCTGCAACTAGAGAAAGCCTGAAACAAGCAACGCAGACCCAGCGGAGCCAAAAATAAATAAATAATTTTTAAAAAGTAAAAAAATAAAAGAAAGAAAGTGAGCCCTAGAACTGCCCCGTGATATCTTTAGTTCATGACCCCAGCTGGTAGAACCTCCATGTGAAACAACATGTAAGAGAGGGAAAGATCGTGCTCAAGCACAGGCTGGTTTTTCTAGCTTCCAGCAAGAAGTGACACACGTCAGTTCTGCACGCCTTTCACTGGCCAAAGCAAGCTCCCCAGACAGCACCAAACCACACCCAAAATCCATCTCAAAACTTGAGGTTTCTTCAATACTTCGTTTCTATTTTGTATTTGAGTGGAGTCGTCAAGGTGAAGTCCCTACTGTGTTGATTTGCTAGAGAGACACTTCTGTAAGTAGAGGTATATATTTACAATTCATTTAAAATTGTAAAAGAAACTCCTCTGCTTCTCCCACCCTTGGTCAATGTTCATAAAACAGCTGTGTGCCAGGATGCTGTGCTCAGTGTTTTCAAGTGCACTGTCTCATTTAACTTGCAGAACTGGGCAGCATGTGTTAGATAAGAAGGCTCTGAAAGCTTAGGTGCCTGAGAACATATCACTAATAAGTGTAATAAGGTTGTTTCTAAGAGACCCACAGTATCATATATCTGATGTTCTCGTGGACTTGTTAAAGAGATTTGAAAGTGAATATTTTAAGGAATTACTTAATTTAAATAAAACATTCATTTTAAATTATTTACTTGACATACTTACTGAAGTTTTGTTTCTCTAGGTAGTTGTATGTCTGAGTTAAATTCATTGATGTTTATAACTAGTGCTTAGTTGCTTAGTCGTCTCTGACTCTTTGTGACCTCATGGACTGTAGCCCAGCAGGCTCCTCTGTCCATGGAGTTCTCCAGGAAGAATACTGGAGTGGGTAGCCATTCCCTTCTCCAGACCTTCCTGACCCAGGGATCAAACCCAGGTCTACTGCATTGCAGGCAGATTCTTTACCGTTTGAGCCACCAGGGAAGTCCATCTTATAACTAAGAAGTACTTAAAATGGGCATGCAGTTTTCCAAGGAAAATTTAATGCTTTGTAATTTTCTTTGAGCCATCTTTACAATGCCTTACTTTTTTCAACATAGTAATAGTGTTGAGTTTTAGTAAATTATCAGTTCCTTTACAGTATCCTACATTGCCCTTATATTAAAGCCATAACTGTAAAGCTACTTTGATTACATTATTCTGAAGCATTTGGTAGCCCCTGTGCTGCCATACTGATCTACTTTAAATTCCTCATTAAAAGCCTCAATAAATGGCCTTCACCTTTTGGTCTAATATAGCTAGATTCTTCTTATGTTCCCCAAACTTTTCTCCTATGACTCATTGTCATGAGAGTTCTCGTCATGATTAATACAGCTTCACTTCATCTTCACTGAACTGTCTTTCCATTGTCAAAGTACAACTTGGGGTTTTTCCAGGTGAAGCTTTTTTTTCATCATGCATATTGTTTTTCCTGTACATATGTATAGTGTTGCTGTTTAGCCATTAAGTCATATTTGACTCTTTTGCGACCCCATGGACTGTGGCCCATCAGGCTCCTCTGTCCATG